>CM076569.1:889833879-890433879 GCA_034641835.2 Pinus albicaulis
TCCTGTAAGCTCCTGTCACTTTTTGTAAGACATAATCCATATTAGGTAAAGGATAATTACACTTTAGAGATGCTCTATTCAAATTCCTGAAGTCTACACATAATCTTATCTCTCCATTTTTCTTCCTCACAGGAATTAGATTAGAAATCTAATCCGAATATTTGAGAGGAACTATGATTTTTGCTTGCAGCAATTTCTTAATGTAACATACCCCGATAACCTCACAGGAAAAATGCATGGAGTTAGGATTTTTTTTCAACATTTATGAATGTGTAACCTTATAAATTACTTTATATATTTATTCATTAACCATTTAAATATCCATCATCATCACTTAGAGAAATATTTATCAAAAATCATAGTGAGTTACACAACCATTAATTTTCCTTGTTGTAGCATATTAACTTAAATTTCCTACTATAACTATGCATCGATCCAATGATCATTTTAACTCAATTAGTACATCGCCTAACATCACATCATGGAAGAAATTAACATCACGAAAATAACACAATGAACAATCACATCATTAGATACTGATATACCCTGGAAACCCCATACGATGAAAACCAACAAACGCTTAATTTTATTATTAAATGCTCGTGAGGGTTGTCACCCCTCACTCAATGGTTATAAGGGAGTCCATCCCTTGACCATTTTCATAAAATTTACATAGAAAAATAATCTTAAACAAAACATAACTAGCTATAAGCTATTACAATAATCATGATACCATTTACCCACGAATCATCAATCTCTGTCTTTGTAGAGAGACTGTTTCCTTCAGGGGATCATCCTGCAATTCGAACTACTAAGCCTAAATGGACTAACAACTCTTTATCTTCCATAATGTTAAAATTGAAAATTCCTTTTCTCAAGTCATCCTTCTTTCCTGCCATTGCTGTCGTCAACACATTTGATATCATGATTTGATAAAATATTAATAAATGAACAATCAATCTCTATTTGTGACACTTCAACAAATATTTGGATGCATGTATAAAACATAACCAAATTGACATTAATTTCCTTATTTAATATCATTTCACACGCATTAGTAACAAATAAATCACTATAATGCCTCCTCTTTCTAACAAACACTAACAAAATCTTGCATGCACTTTCATATTATTTCCAAAAGAAATCTAACATACTATATAATAATATTGTGCATGCAAATTCATAACAAGATTTCAAGATAACTATCCCAACAAACAATTTCTTTTTTTTTCCTACTCTTATTTTTTCTTTTCAAAATGGATTAAGGCAATAGATGTTATACTTATGCATGTGAATACATTTTATTTTCCAAAAACATATTTACCACCCAAGATCTATTCATAATGGTTATTATGTATAACAATGCCAACTCTACTTGAAACAAATTTAACATACAAGTTATAGTTTTGTGCATGCAATAACATATTTTGTTCTTCCTGCATGTAAAACATATATTTCTTTCCAAAAGAAGCTAATTAAATATTTCATGGAAAAATAAACAAATTTCTTTTCCAAGGGTCAAACGCATACCACTTATTATTTCATGTATGCAAAGTGACATTTCCCTCTCATCCAAAAGATATAATCAATAACTATGCATAATATTCTCTCAAGATAAAGCTAATACCATAGCTAATCCCTTTAGATTTGCAAAACACATATTATTTTTCCAAAAAGAGGGCTAACACAATAAATATTATGTGATTTCATCTTCGTTTTCTCTAGAAATCTAATACTCAAAACTATATTTTTCCCATGCATACAAGCCTATATGTTTCTCTAAATAATCTTACATCATAAAGCATGTGATTACCCTTTTTCCTCTCCAAGAACCTAATCCAATAATACATACAAGGATATACTTTTCTCTTCTATTCATTTTGAAGAGTTTTAACACAATAATTATTTCCTTGCATACAATTATGTAATGTTCCAAATGGGAAAAAATAGGCTCAGTAGGGAATATCTTAAGATATTCCAAAATGGAATCACAGAAATATGGAATTACACCAATAGATCTAAACCAGAGATAGACTGGTAGGGCATTTACTGGATGCATCACCTTTACAAGGAAGGGTGAAATCCAGATGCTTCCTGGCCCGTTCCAGACTCTGTCTATAGAAGAATGGTGAAACACAGCAAGTGTGGGAATGACACACTCCTCTTAGATTTTTCTGCTCTTAGGAACCTTAGATCTATAGATCTAAACAACGGATCCAAAAGAGAAGCAAAAACCAACCAATGAAGAAGCGGGAAATTACACTCTCAAGAAAATATGCAATAGGATCAAGGAGGACGGTGTATAAGCAAGCCAGTGTGAAAATAACACATATCAGGGCTGGTTTCCCTTATTTTACACTATGTGGGACCTCCAAGCAGAGTCTCAGTAAAAAGAAATTAGTTTAGAGGGTTTAAACAGATCTCCCACAATCAACATTAGCTGAAAATCAACTAAAGGAGAGAGTTGGTAAATAGAGAAACCCTCCTTCATGAATTGCGCAGTTTCTGCTAGAAGACACTAAAAATAAGCCATTAGACTCATGTTACAGTATGGCATCAAGAAATAAGATCTGTAATCAAGTTCATTTGTAGAAGCATTGGATTTACTTGAAGAAAGAGCAAGAATCCTTCAGAAATAATATCAAAAACAAATAGAAAAGCTACAGAAAGACTTGACAGCATTTTATATGAGGAGCTTCAACTACTGTAGGTTAATATTCAGATATACAACTGATATATGGATGAAACATCAGATCCATACCAGATATGGAACCACTCAGCCTTCTTAACAAGATCCCCTTAGGGTTTTATCAAAATAATGCATAAATAAGTGTAGATCTAGCTTTTAATACATTGAACTTTTTATTGCAAATAATTTAAATCATTATAGAATCATAGGCCATATGAAAACAAAAATATTTTCAAATAATGTGGTTACTTATCTCTTGATGCATGCTTGGAATACTGTCTTCCTCTTCCTTGGCTCCATTCTCCATGTATTCTCCCCTTCCCCTCTTCTATTTCCCTCATAGTATTATAATAAATAGAATTAATAGAATGGAATAGATTTTATAAATCATAAAAGTATTCCAATTTTTTTCTAAATCATAAAAGAATTCCATCATTTCTAGATCATAAAAGCATTCCAGCTTTTCTAACTCACAAAAGAAATCCACAAATCTCTCATGCTTTTATTTTTAAAGCTATATTTGTTTTTTCCTTGTGAGAAAAATATCACTTATTCATACTTTTTCCAAATATATTACCCATTATTTCTAAAACCAAACTATTACTCATTATTTCTAAAACTCATAAAATATACCAATTTAGAAATATAATTTATTTCCATAGAAGAATTTAAATTACTATAAATAAAATAACTAAGAAATAATTCTTCCAATATTCTTATAATTAAGAATTACAAGAATATTCATCATGTAATATCAATATAATAATTAATAATATTTAATTATTTAATAACCCTCATTTTATGAGAGTTTTTACGGTGGCTTACGCGAGGGATATTACAAACTCCCCACCTTAAAGAGAACATCGTCCTCAATGTTCTTTTCTTGTTGGAAAATTAACCTTTAATTTTCATTAGCAATGATTTAGGAAATGTAAAATAATACTTAAATCATAATAATTTCACAAAAACTCAAGGATCCCTTAGCCCTTTAATCATCAAAATGATGATAAAAACTCTAGCATGTGCACGTTGCACTTTATTTTGGAGTTACACTAGTCTTTCTCTCCCACTAATGTTTTTGAAAATTACTGTCTTTCTCTCCCACAATAATTTCAACCAAATTCAAACTCATGGTATTTATCTCCAACCATTTCCTTTGTAAATTACTGTCTTTCTCTCCCACAGTAATTTTATTCAAATTCAAACTCATGGCATTAATCTCCAGCCATTTTCCTCTAGCGTGTTATGAATTTAAAGTTCAATAACTCATTATTTTATCTAACATGAGTTATTTCAATCGCCTATATATTTCAATTTATTTCCTCTATGCATGCATATATATCAGTCATTTAAGACATGTTCATTTTCTAATAAAAACACAACCTATTTCATCGAAATTGTTGCTAAGGTAATTTAATATGTCATGCATGAAAAAATATAACACTTGCAACAACTTTGAGACATGAAATTTACAGTCTATTGTAACATCCAACCTCTTTAGATAATTTTGAGCATAGACATAATTTCATCTAACTGTAGTTAATTTCTCGAAATTATTGAGGAACCCAGTATATTCCACCCAACCGTGAACTATATCCAATAGTTACCCACCGAGCTTAGATCTGCTTGCCACTAGAATCAACAACCTCATTGAGTCCTTGGTGATTTCTTCCCAGCAAATTTTTAGCAGTGTCCTGCTTTAAGGTCTGCCAACCTTTTTGCCTAGGCCTTTTTGTTTTATATTTTTCAAAAAATATAGTCTTCTTTTTCTTTAAAGCATTCCTTTCTCTCCCGCTATGATTTATTTTACTCCACTTATTATTTATCTCCAACTATGTCAATAACATAATCTTTCTCTCCCATTATGTTAATATTTTCCTCTTTATTATTTTCTCCTAGGGATTTTTAGGAGAATTTTAGGGAAGGTCCACGTTGAACTTAACCACCAATAGCTTTTCATAAGCTCGCAAGAATTCTTCTAAAAATCTAGAGAGTTATTTCATGAATACCCCAACCAAAGTATTCAATAACTCAAAAATAAAATATTATCTCATTATATCAGTCCCATCATAGCTTCCATAGCCATTGAATCTAATAAAAATTCAATGTCTAAAAGTAGTCAATGTCGAAAAATCCATTGTAATTTACATAATTGTCCATTGCATATTATCATTAAAGCAAAGGAATATTTATATAGTCCGCACATCTATACTTGACCCACAACATGGGGCCCACAATTTTTCAAAGCACATCGACAACAATTCATCGCATGTAATATAGGTGGTATACATTCCAAATTTCCACCTAATAATAATGATCCACCTTAGAAAAAAAACATTAACATATCTCTCATACCATAGAATTATACTTTATTTAAGGTCTCACCTTAGCAACCATCAATATTGTACAGAACTAACAGACCCATTGAACACTAGGACAAAAAATGTGATTTTTTTCTTTCCTTACCATTAGCGTGCAACCATGTAAGCAACAACCATTAAGGAATTTTTGGAAAATAATTTTGCAATCATGCAATCTACAACCACTGTAGACTTTTATAAAATAGTGTGCAAGCATGCAATCTACAACCAATTCGACATTCCAAAAAACAGTTTGCACGCATGCAATCTACATTCATCTTGGAATTATAACAACAATTTGTAATCATGCAATCTATGGTCAATGAGACATTCTACCAAATATTTGGCAAGCATACAGTCTACTACCATTGGGGAACTAGCTAGTGGTCATGAAATAAATTTCCATAAATATGTTTAAACTATCAGAGAGATAATAAAACTAGAATTTATAGAATAGCATGAATCATATTCATTTCATCAATTGTAAAATTTCTTCCAACAACACAACCAACAATCCCTACAGGAGTGTCTAATCAGAAAAATCGACCAAATTATGGATCCAAGTCTAAAAATAACTTTTTCCTGGAATAAACACGAGGGTTACATGATCTCAAGGTATGAAAACCGCTTATTGTTGAGATGAATCACATCCAAAACTTCCATGGATGCAATTATTTAAAACAACCAAACTTTGGATCGCATTTATTTCGAACACATGGAATGCAACTTTCCTCTACAAATATAAATGAAGAGAGAGAACCCACAATTATGCTAATATGAGTTTTTTATTGAATTTAAGTTCACTATGTGAGTTCTACTTCACTCATTTCTTATTTTTAACAGCTAAAGAGTTTCATTCAAATATATATATATATATATATATTCTTTTCAACATTCCATTGTCCTCTTAAGGGTCAACCGCAACTTATATATTATTTAGTTATCACACCAACCATACATGTATTCATTATTTATAGGTAGTGCATGATAACCTTAGGCATGTTTTTCCTCTCTTTTTTTTTATTATGCACCATAATCATTTTTCTAATATTATGCATGCAAAGGTTGGTAATTAATCCGCACTATAACCAGTTAGTGCTCAGGATGGTTCATAGGTACAATAGAGTTTTTATTGTCTTTTATCCACATCCATATTCAAATTTCATGAGCACAACTTTTAAAGAAACATTGTAACTTTTTACTCTTTCACGCAGTCATTAATCATGCATCATGCATCTCATGTTAATTATAGTAGACTACAAGTTTAATTAAAATCATACCTGACATGATGCCCACTAGCATCATACCTCTACTTCCTTTTTGCATAACGATTCCCAAAAGCCACCAGTGTTGCAACCTTTTGCTCTGATACCATTTGTAACATACGCCGATAACCTCGCAGGAAAATTCATGGAGTTAGGAATTTTTTTCCAACATTTACGAATATGTAACCTTATAAATTACTTTATATATTTCCGCATTAACCATTTAAATACCCATCATCATCACTTAGAGAAATATTTAGTAAAAATCATAGTGAGTTACACAACCATTAATTTTCCTTGTTGTAGCATATTAACTTAAATTTCCTACTATAACTATGCATCGATCCCATGATCATTTTAACTCAATTAGTACATCACCTAACATCACATAATGGGAGAAATTAACATCACGAAAACAACACAGTGAACAATCATATCATTAGACACCGATATACCCTGCAAACCACATAGGGTGAAAACCAACAAACGTTTAATTTTATTATTAAACGCTCGTGAGATTTTTCACCCCTCACTCAATGATTATAAGGGAGTCCATCCCTTAACCATTGTCATAAAATTTACATAGAAAAATAATCTTAAACGAAACATAACTAGCTATAAGTTATTACAATCATCATGATACCATTTACCCAGGACTGTTTCCTTCAGGGGATCATCATGCAATTGGAACTACTAAACCTGAACGGAGTAACAAATCTTTATCTTCCATAATGTTAAACTTGAAAATTCATTTTCTCAAGTCATCCTTCTTTCTTGCCATTGTTGTCGTCAACACACTTGATATCGTGATTTTATAAAATATTAGTAAACCAATAATCCATCTCTATTTGTGACACTTCAACAAATATTTGTATGCATGTATAAAACATAACCACATTGACATTAATTTCCTTATTTAACATCATTTCACATGCATTAGTAGCAAATAAATCACTATCAAGCCTCCTCTTTCTAACAAACACTAACAAAATCTTGCATGCACTTTCATATTATTTCCAAAAGAAAGCTAACATACTATATAATAATATTGTGCATGCAAATGCATAACAAGATTTCAAGATAACTATCCCAACAATTTTTTTTTTTTCCTACTCTTATGTTTTGTTTTCAAAATGGATTAATGAAATAGATGTTATACCTATGCATTTGAATACATATTCTTTTCCAAAAACCTATTTTCCACCCAAGATCTATTCATAATGGTTATTATGTATAACAATGCCAACTCTATTTCAAACAAAGTTAACATACAAGTTATAGTTTTATGCATGAAATAACATATCTTTTTCTTCCTGCATGTAAAACATATATTTCTTTCCAAAAGTAACTAAATAAATATTTCATGGAAAAATAAACACATTTCTTTTCCAAGGGTCAAACGCATACAACTTATTATTTTATGCATGCAAAGTGACATTTCTCTCTCATCCAAAAGATATAACCAATAACTATGCATAATATTCTCTCAAGATAAAGCTAATACCATACCTAATCCATTTTGGTTTGCAAAATACATATTATTTTGCCCAAAAGAGGGCTAACACAATAAATATTATATGATTTAATCTTCGTTTTCTCTAGAAATCTAATACTCAAAACTATATTTTTCCCATGCATACAAGCCTATATGTTTCTCTAAATAATCTTACATAATAAAGCATGTGATTACCCTTTTTCGTCTCCAAGAATCAAATCCAATAATGCATACAAGGATATATTTTTCTCTTCTATTCATTTTGAAGAGTTTTAACAAAATAATTATTTCCTTGCATACAATTATGTAATGTTCCAAATGGGAAAAAATGGGCTCAATAGGGAATATCTTAAGATATTCCACTATGGAATCATAGCAATATGGAATCACACAAATAGATCTAAACTAGAGATAAACTGGTAGGGAATTTACTGGATGCATCACCTTCACAAGGAAGGGTGAAATCCAGAGGCTTCCTCACCCGTTCCAGACTCTGTCTATGGAAGAATGGTGAAACACAGAAAGTGTGGGAATGACACAATCCTCTTAGAGTTTTTTTCTCTTAGGAACCTTAGATCTATAGATCTAAACAATTGATCCAAAAGAGAAGCAAAAACAAAGCAAGGAAGAAGCGAGAAATTCCACTCTCAGAAAAATCTGCAATAGGCTCAAGGAAGACACTGTATAAGCACCACAGTGTGAAAATAACACAGACCAGGCCTGGTTTCCCTTATATTATGTGGTTTGAGACCTTCAAGCAGAGTTTTAGAAAAAATAAATGAGTTTAGAGGGTTTAAACAGATCTCCCACAATCAACACTAGCTGAAAATCAGCTAAAGGAGAGAGCTGGTAGAGAAACCCTCCTTCAGGAATTGCGCAGTTTCTACTGGAAGACATTGGAAATCAGCCATTAGACTCATGTTACAATATGAAATTAATAAATCAGATCTATAATGAATTTCCTTTATAGAATCATTGGATTTACTTGAAGCAAGAGCAAGAATCCTTCAGAAATAATAGCAGAAACAAATACAAAAGCTGCAGAAAGACTTGACAGCATTTTATATGAGGAGCTTTAGCTTCTGTAGGTTAATATTCAGATCTACAACTAATATATGGCTGAAACATCAGATCCATACTAGATCTGGAACTACTCAGCCTTCTTAAAAAGATCCCCTTGGGGTTTTATCAAAATAATGCATAAGTAAGTGTAGATCTAGCTTTTAATACATAGAACTTTTTATTGCAAATAATTTCAATCATTATCGAATCATGACCCATATGCAAAAAAAAAGAATTTCAAAGAATATGGTTACTTATCTCTTGATCCATGCTTGGAATACTCTCTTCCTCTTCCTTGGCTCCATTCTCCATGTATTCTACCCTTCCCCTCTTCTATTTCCCTCATAGACCTATAATATATAGAATGGAATAGATTTTATAAATCATAAAAGTATTCCAACTTTTTTCTAAATCATAAAATAATTCCATCTTTTCTAAATCATAAAAGCATTCCAGCTTTTCTAACTCACAAAATAAATCCATAAATCTCTCATGCTTTTATTTTTAAAACTATATTTGTTTTTTCCTTGTGAGCAAAATATCACTTATCCATACTTTTTCCAAATCTATTACCCATTATTTCTAAAACCAAACTATTACTCATTATTTCTAAAACTCATAAAATATACCAACTTGGAAATATAATTTATTTCCATAGAAGAAATTAAATTACTCTAAATAAAATAATTAAGAAATAATTATTCCAATATTCTCATAATTGAGAATTACAAGAATATTCTTCACGTAATATCAATATAATAATTAATAATATAAATTATTTAATAACCCTCATTTTGTGAGAGTTTTTACGGCGGCTTACACGAGGGATATTACAAACTCCCCACCTTAAAGAGAACATCATCCTCAATGTTCTTCTCTTGTTGGAAAATTAACCTTTAATTTTCATTAGCAATGATTTAGGAAATGTAAAATAATACTTAAATCATAATAATTTCACAAAAATTCAAGGATCCCTTAGCCCTTTAATCATCAAAATGATGAGAAAAACCCTAGCATGTGCACGTTGCACTTCATTTCGGAGTTACACTAGTCTTTCTCTCCCACTAATATTTTTTCAAATTACTGTCTTTCTCTCCTACAATAATTTCAACCAAATTCAAACTCATGGTATTTATCTCCAACCATTTCCTTTGGAAATTACTGTCTTTCTCTCCCACATTAATTTCATTCAAATTCAAACTCATGGCATTAATCTCCAGCCATTCTCCTCTAGCGTGTTACGAATTTAAAGTTCAATAACTCATTATTTTATCTAACATGAGTTATTTCAACTGCATATATATCTCAATTTATTTCCTCTACACATGCATATAGATCAGTCATTTATACATGTTCATTTGCTAATAAAAACACAACCTATTTCATCGAAATTGTTGCTAAGGTAATTTAATATATCATGCATGAAAAACTATAAAACATGCAACAACTTTGAGACATGAAATTTATAGTCTATTGTAACATCCAACATCTTTAGATAATTTTGAGCATAGACATAATTTCATCTAATTGTAGTTAATTTCTGGAAATTATTGAGGAACCCAGCATATTCCACCCAACCATGAACTATCTCCAATAGTTACCCACTGAGCTAAGATCTACTTGCCACTAGAATCAACAACCTCATTGATTCCTTGGTGATTTCTTCCTAGCAGTTTTTTAGCAGCGTCCTACTTTAAGGTCTGCCAACCTTTTTGCCTAGGCCTTTTTTTTTTTTTTTTTTCAAAAAAGATACTCTTATTTTTCTTTAAAGCATGCCTTTCTCTCCCGCTATGCTTTATTTTACCCCACTTAGTATTTATCTCCAACTAATTCATTAACATAATCTTTCTCCCCCATTATGTTAATATTTTCCTCTTTATTATTTTCTCCTAGGGATTTTTAGGAGAATTTTAGGGAAGGTCCACGTTGAACTTAACCACCAATAGCATTTCATAATCTGGCAAGAAGTCTTCTAAAAATCTAGAGAGTTATTTCATGAGTACCCCAACCAAAATATTCAATAACTCAAAAATAAAATATTATCTCATTACATCAGTCCCATCATAGCTTCCATAGCCATTGAATCCAATAAAAAATCAATGTCTAAAAGTAGTCAATGTCTAAAAATCCACTGTAATTTACATAATTGTCCATTGCATATTATCATTAAAGAAAAGGAATATTTATATAGACCGCACATAGATACTTGACCCACAACATGGGGCCCACAATTTGCCAAATCACATTGACAACAATACATCGCATGTAATATAGGTGGTATACATTCCAAATTTCCACCTAATAATAATGATGCAACTTAGAAAAAAACATTAACATATCTCTCATACCATAGAAATATACTTTATTTAAGGCCTCACCTAAGCAACCATCAATATTGTATAGAACTAACAGTCCCATTGAGCACTAGGACACAAAATGTTATTTTTTTCTTTCCTTACCATTAACGTGCAGCCATGTAAGCAACAACCATTAAGGAATTTTCGGAAAATAATTTTGAAATCATGCAATCTACAACCACTATACACTTTTATCAAATAGTGTGCAAGCATGAAATCTACAAAGAATTAGACATTCCAACAAACAGTTTGCAAGCATGAAATCTACATCCATCTTGGAATTATAACAACAATTTTCAAGCATGAAATCTATGGTAATTGAGACATTCTACCAAATAGTTGGCAAGCATACAGTCTACTTCCATTGGGGAACTAGTTAGCGGTCACGAAATAAATTTCCATAAATATGTTTAAACTATCATAGAGATAGTAAAAATAGAATGTATAGAATAACATGAATCATATTCATATCGTCAATGGTAAAATTGCTTCCAACAACACAACCAACAATCCCTACAGGAGTGTGTAATCAGAAAAATCGACCAAATTATGGATCCAAGTCAAAAAATAACTTTTTCCTGGAATAAACATGAGAGTTACATTATCTCAAGGTATGAAAACCCCTTAATGTTGAGATGAATCACATCCAAAACTTCCACGAATGCAATTATTTAAAACAACAAAACTTTGGATCTCATTTGTTTCGAATACATGTAATGCAACTTTCCTCTACAAATCTAAATGAAGAGAGAGAACACACAATTATGCTACTATGATCTATTCATTGACTTTAAGTTCGCTATGTGAGTTCTACTTCACTCATTTCTTATTTTTAACAACTAAAGAGTTTCGTTCAAATATATATATATTTTGTTTTCAACATTCCATTGTCCTCTTCAGGGTCAACCCCAATTTCTATATTATTTAGTTATCACACAAACCATACATTTTTTCATTATTGATAGGTAGTGCATGATAACCTTAGCCATGTTTTTCCTCTTTTTTTTCTTATGCACCATAATCGTTTTTCTAATATTATGCATGAAAATGCTAGTAATTAATCCGCACTATAACCACTTAGTGCTCAGGATGGTTCATAGGTACAATAGAGGTTTTATTTTCTTTTATCCACATCCATATTCAAATTTCATGGGCACAACTTTTAAAGAAACATTGTAACTTTATACTCTTTCATGCAGTCATTAATCATGCATCATGCATCTCATGTTAATTGTAGTATACTGCAAGTTTAATTAAAATCATACCTGAGATGATGCCCACCAACATCATACCTCTACTTCCTTTTTGCATAACGATTCCCAAAAGGCGCCAATGTTGCAACCTTTTGCTTCGATACTATTTGTAACATACCCCGATAACCTCGCAGCAAAATGCACGGAGTTAGGAATTTTTTTCCAACATTTACGAATGTGTAACCATATAAATTAATTTATATATTTCTTCATTAACCATTTAAATAACCATCATCATCACTTAGAGAAATATTTAGTAAAAATCATAGTGAGTTACACAACCATTAATTTTCCTTGTTGTAGCATATTAACTTAAATTTCCTGCTATAACTATGCATCGATCCCATGATCATTTTAACTCAATTAGTACATCGCCTAACATCACATCATGGAAGAAATTAACATCACCAAAACAACACAATGAAAAATCACATCATTCGACACTGATATACCCTGGAAACCCCATAGGGTGAAAACCAACAAACGTTTAATTTTATTAATAAACGCTCGTGAGGGTTGCCACCCCTCACTCAATCGTTATAAGGGAGTCCATCCCTTGACCATTGTCATAAAAATTACATAGAAAAATAATATTAAAAGAAACATAACTAGTTATAAGCTATTACAATCATCATGATACCATTTACACACAAATCATCAATCTCTGTCTTTGTAGTCAGACTATTTCCTTTAGGGGATCATTGTGCAATTGGAACTACTAAACCTGAATGGACTAACAACTCTTTATCTTCCACAATTTTAAACTTGAAAATTCATTTTCTCAAGTCATCCTTCTTTCCTGCCATTGCTGTCATTAGCACACTTGATATCATGATTTGATAAAATATTAATAAACCAATAATCAATCTCTATTTGTGACACTTCAACAAATATTTGTATGCATGTATAAAACGTAACCACATTGACATTAATTTCCTTATTTAACATCATTTCACATACATTAGTAACAAATAAATCACTATTAAGCCTCCTCTTTCTAACAAACACTAACAAAATCTTGCATGCACTTTCGTATTATTTCTAAAAGAAAGCTAACATACTATATAATAATATTGTGCATGCAAATGCATAACAAGGTTTCAAGATAACTATCCCAACAAACGATTTCCTTTTTTTCCTACTCTTATGTTTTCTTTTCAAAATGGATTAATGCAATAGATGTTATACTTATGCATGTGAATACATGTTCTTTTCCAAAAGTATATTTTCCACCCAAGATCTATTCATAATGGTTATTATGTATAACAATGCCAACTCTATTTCAAACAAAGTTAACATACAAGTTATAGTTCTTTGCATTCAATAACATATCTTGTTCTTCCTTCATGTAAAACATATATTTCTTTCCAAAAAAAACTAAATAAATATTTCATGGAAAAATAAAAACATTTCTTTTCTAAGGGTCAAACGCATACCACTTATTATTTCATGCATGCAAAGTGACATTTCCCTCTCATCCAAAGGATATAATCAATAACTATGCATAATATTCTCTCAAGATAAAGCTAATACCATAGTTAATCCCTTTAGGTTTGCAAAATAGATATTATTTTTCCCCAAAGAGGGCTAACACAATAAATATTATCTGATTTCATCTTCGTTTTCTCTAGAAATCTAATACTCAAAACTATATTTTTCCCATGCATACAAGCCTATATGTTTCTCTAAATAATATTACATAATAAAGCATGTGATTACCATTTTTCCTCTCCAAGAATCTAATCCAATAATGCATACAAGGATATATTTTTTCTCTTCTATTCATTTTGAAGAGTTTTAACACAATAATTATTTCCTTGCATACAATTATGTAATGTTCCAAATGGGAAAAAATAGGCTCAGTATGGAATATATTAATATATTTCACTATGGAATCACAAAAATATGTAATTACACCAATAGATCTAAACCAGAGATAGACTGGTAGGGCATTCACATGATGCATCACCTTCACAAGGAAGGGTGAAATCCAGAGGCTTCCTGGCCCGTTCCAGACTCTTTCTATACAAGAATGGTGAAACACAGCAAGTGTTGGAATGACACACTCTTCTTATATTTTTATGCTCTTAGGAACCTTAGATATACAGATCTAAACAATGGATCCAAAAGAGAAGAAAAAACCAACCAAGGAAGAAGCGGGAATTTCCACTCTCTGGAAAATATTCAATAGGATAAAGGAGGATGCTATATAAGCAAGCCAGTGTGAAAATAACATAGAACAGGGATGGGTTCCCTCATTTTATGTTTTTTGGGACCTCGAAGAATATTTTTAGCAAAAATAAATGAGTTTAGAGGGTTTAAACAGATCTCCCACAATCAACACTAGCTAAAAATCAGCTAAAGGAGAGAGCTGGTAAATAGAGAAACCCTCCTTCAGGAATTGCGCAATTTCTGCTGGAAGACACTGGAAATCATCCATTAGACTCATGTTATAGTATGGCATCAAGAAATCAAATCTATAATCAAGTTCCTTTGTAGAAGAATTGGATTTACTTGAAGCAAGAGCAAGAATCCTTCAGAAATAATAGTAGAAACAAATGGAAAAGCTGCAGAAGGACTTGACAGCATTTTATATGAGGAGCTTCAGTTGTTGTAGGTTAATATTCAGATATACAACTGATATATGGCTGAAACATCAGATACATACCGGATCTAGAACTACTCAGCCTTCTTAACAAGATCCCCTTGGGGTTTTATCAAAATAATGCATAAATAAGCGTAGATCTATCTTTCAATACATTGAAGTTTTTATTGCAAATAATTTCAATCATTATAGAATCATGGCCCATATGAAAACAAAAATATTTTCAAAGAATATGGTTAATTATCTCTTGATGCATGCCTGGAATACTCTCTTCCTCTTCCTTGGCTCCATTCTCCATGTATTCTCCCCTTCCCCTCTTCTATTTCCCTCATAGTCTTATAATAAATAGAATTAATAAAATGGAATAGATTTTATAAATCATAAAAGTATTCCAACTTTTTTCTAAATCATAAAATAATTCCATCTTTTCTAAATCATAAAAGCATTCCAACTTTTCTAACTCACAAAAGAAATCCATAAATCTCTCATGCTTCTATTTTTAAAGCTATATTTGTTTTTTCCTTGTGAGAAAAATATCACTTATCCATACTTTTTCCAAATATATTACCCATTATTTCTTAAACCAAACTATTAGTCATTATTTCTAAAACTCATAAAATATACCAACTTGGAAATATAATCTATTTCCATAGAAGAATTTAAATTACTCTAAATAAAATAATTAAGAAATAATTCTTCAAATATTCTTATAATTAAGAATTACAAGAATATTCTTCATGTAATAACAATATAATAATTAATAATATTTAATTATTTAATAACCCTCATTTTATGAGAGTTTTTATGGTATCTTACGTGAGGGATATTACAATGTGAATACATGATACATGAATTTTCTTATTTGGTTTATTTTTTGTCATTGGCATGCATTTTTCCTGGTTTGACAATGGTTTCATCCTTGGCTTTCTCTTTCCTGAATAGCCATGGTGTGATGGGATTCATTCATGGATGAGTTCTATATTGTCAAAAGGTTTTGGAATGAGGTGAGGTGGTCTGACAAAAAACTCAAGAGTTTGCAGTGGAGATAGTTTTCTCCTAGAAGACCTCAACAGATGGGTGGAGAAATGATAACTTCTCAAGGTATGGTGAAGGAATTCTGAGGCATCCAAGCTTTCTTTGGTTTTGTAATCTCAAGACCAGTTTATGTGAGATCACATAAGGTTGAGGGTGGAGGTGCTTTACCCTCTAGAATACCTCATTGGTTATGTATAGGTTTATCCCTTAATATCCCACATTCATGCTTCAAATATGGCACAAGGGTGATTGACTATTTATGAAACGTTTGGCTCAACCTAGTTTATGGTCGGGTGATATATGAAAGTCCCTGACTTGGTTGAATTTTGTATAAGTTAGTATGAATTATTCTTCTTATGTAAATAATAATAACATATACTTTTTATTATGTGGATTTTATGGTTGATTTATCATGTTTCGTATTATGGTTATATTTTGGTTATATACCTGGTTATATGATGTTCTCAAGCTATGGATCTCTTTCATGATTTAATAGTTTATTTAATGGTTGATGAATGCATGGGCTAACAAGTGTTGTTTCAATTAGATTGAGAGGGAATTGAAAATTTTTTGTTTTTCTCAGATGAATTTCAAAAGTTTATGACCATATATACATTCATGACCTACAGCTTCCAAGTTTACCATATGTTTGAGGAAATATACATCATGTACTAGGCATGTTCTGCTCAAGATATTTTTCAAGTTTTGAATGGTTAGCCTTGTAATCACCTTACTTATGATTCTAAAAAGTTACAAGAAGTTATTAGTAGTGGTTTGGGGGCTTTCTTGGAAAAAAAAAAATTAGATCTCGTCATCACATGCACATAACAAGTGATTTTTTGTCACACCCACTAGCATAGAACAAGTGATTTTTTATCAGAACCATTGTCAGGCAGGATTATCGGTGTGGTTGGAACCTCATAAATGCACAAAAAATGTGTTAAGGGTATATTTTTGGTGTTAAGTCAATGAAAAGGAGTTCTAGCTCAGGGATTGATCCCCTGGGGCGGCTTTCTGGTTCCTAAGTGATCTCTAGTCCCCGAGTGATGTCAATAAGCTTTCAGTTTATTGACCCCACTTTCATCACTGGAACTTAGAGGTTATTTCATGTCATAATACCACTCATCTCATGTTTACCATGGAGAGATTGTAAAAGTGGGTAAATGTGGGAAGGGCGATTACAGGGTGGTATCAGAGCAAGGTTGTAGCACTGGACCTCGGGGTAAATCTATATTGTTATACATACATTTTGATAGTTGTGGTTATCATACATGTGGTTATTATTGAAGTATTTTCTTATTATGTATGATATTGATATGTTGATTACATGATGTATGTATATGTATCATGCTAATCTGGATTTATTTGTATAGATGTGATAGCGTCCCCTGAACTTCACTAAGGTATGGTTTAATATTTTTTCTATTTGGTTTATCTAACATTGTATGTTTGCAAGAAGAACAAGATTATAGATGAAGAGCATAATGGTGGATTAGAGTTCACGTTACACTCCTTACAGATCATTTTAGTAGTAAGAAGATGAGTATTTTCTTGATATAACAAATATATTAATAAGTTTGAAGGCAGAAATAGGAAGTTGAAAGGAAGATAGTAACAGGATGATTGATACATATGAAATCCTTTCCATAGCTTAACAAATTAAAGTTGAGGTTAATATAGTGATCCTTCAGATCCTATTATATCTGTAGAGATTAGGAGAACTAAGGATTACTCATGGATAAGAGAAAAGGACTAATAGGGAATATGGTAAAAATTATCGATTAGGATATAGCTTGGACAAATATGATACATTAAAGGTGGTAGATGGTACGATACACTTGACAAGAGAGGTAGTTCTTATGGATTATATTCTAGTTTTTTTTAAACAACACATCATCATCATCACTTCCAAAATCCTTACACGATGAGTGAGAAGACAAATTTTCCAAAGGATTTCAATAAATCCAATCCTCCCATATTTGATGGAGAGATGAATAAATCAGAGGATGTTGAAGAATTTCCACTTGGGATGAATAATTTATTCAAATTTCAGGAATACACTACAAGAAAAAAGGACATTGGTGAGGGGCGAAATTTGTCACCATAAGCTCATTGGTGACTCTCAAAAGAGACTTTGTCACCAAAAATTGAATGTCACCAAAGGTGGCATCGGTGAAAGTATAGGTGTTGTGGTGACATTCAAGGTTCTTCACTAATAATTATTTATAATGACGAATAGTGACTGTCACCATTTCATATGAGTAATGGTGACAGACAATAACCTTGGTCAACAAAAAACTGAACGTCACTAAAAGTGGTGTTGCCAAAAATATGTGTTGTGGTGACATTCAAGGTCCATCACGAATATTGATTATCATGAAGGATAGTGACTGTCACCATTTCATATGAACAATAATGATTTATTGTGATGGACCTTTCATGTCTGTCACTATTGGTGCATATATATAGCAACGTTCATTGACCGTCACCATTTTATATTTGGTGAGGGTCAAAAAATGTGATGATAAGCTCATTTATGGCTTCAAGGTCCATCACAAATAATGATTATAATGAAAAACAGTGACCCTCACCATTTCATATCAACAACATTGATTTATGGTGACGGACCTTTAATGGTCGTCACTATTGATGCGTATATATGGTGGCGCTCGTTGGCCATCACCATTTCATATTTTGGTGAGGGTCAAAAAATGTCACCATAAGCTCATTGGTGATGGTCAAAGAGCCTCTATCACCAAAAACAAATCGCCTCCATTCCATATCAATACCAGGGCACAATGGAATCGAACTGCCAACCTCCTGCTTATAAAGCAGGTGCTCTTCCATCGAGCTAGCACCCTTTAAAGAATTAGACTTTGTTGAGAGGAAAATTTATTGACCAACAGTAGGGGATCTCTCCGGTAAAAAGTCCCAATTAGACCTTAAATCGTTTGGAGTAGGGATCCCATCCGGGGTGTGGGTCCCGGTTATCGCTTAAGACGCCTTCCCTTCTCGGGGTTCAAAAGAACTGATTAACCATACGCACACTTATTCATAGGATAAAATACATGATTGATGCATGGAACATATCTACAACACTATGCGTAGCAAGATAATGAATAAAACACATACGCCCGAAGATGCGCTTAACTGCACTCCTTGGGGTCATGCTTGCAAGGTATCTTACCACGGAAGAAACAGCTTCTTAATGGCAAGATCCTCCCATTTAAAAAGATAAAAATGAAATGCTAATAGACAAAGGTATTAACATTCATTTGTGAGTGTTTATAAAACTTTACTCGAAAGATAAACCAAATGCTAATGTACAAAGGTATTAACATTCATTTAGAAAGCGTATTAAATCAACATCATCAACACAATCATAGATAAACATGATGCATAAATGATATTATCAAAAGGGCAGTTTCATTAATCATAGGATGTTCAAACTGCTTCAGAAATACACATAGTGTTGTCACAAGAAATACATCATCCGACAAAGGATTTAGCAAGTATTCGTATTCATATGTCTAAGAAAATATGGTCTTTAAATACAATACAATGTAGCTCTTGAGTCTTCCAAAGAAAAAATCCCCTTTACAAGCTCCCGTAGGGAGTATTTATAATGCCAAACTGCCCGCTGGGGCTTCCTGACCGTTCACCTTCTTGACCGCGTCGTCTTGCGACCTATTCCTTTTCCGACCGCGACCAAGCCGCCGTTGCGACTGCGACCTCGAGCCGCTATTGCGAATTCGCGACTTGAGGTGTTGTTGCGATCTCGTGACCCGGCTGTTATTATTGCGATCTGCAACTTGACCGGGTCGTTGAGTCGTAGGTTGTAAGAGAATTGCCAAGATGCGACCATGACCTTGCGACCAGGCCGCCGAGTCGCAGAGCTGCAAAAGGTTGAAAAAACATGTACATGCGACCTGCGACCCTTGCGACTAGGTCGCCGGGGTCGCCGGGTCGCAAAAAGGTGGGCAGGTCCGACGAATGCGACCCGCAACCTGCGACTAGGTTGCTGGTCGCGGTCGCAAAAAGGAAGAAACCAAAGAAATGCGATCTTTGCACCTTGCGACTAGGTCGCCGGGTCGCTATAGGTCGCAAAAAGGCGGAAAATCGAAGAAGTGACTGCGACCTTGCGACCAGGTCGTTGTCGCTAGGTCGCAAAAGGCGGAAAAATCGAAAGGTGCGACCGCGACCTCGCGTACTCAGGTCGCTGGGTCACGGGGTCGCAAAAAGGCGAGAAAAACATAGACGTGCGACCGCGACCTCGCTTGCATCTGCGAGTTATTTGGAGTTTCACTCAAAGACTGCTTGTTCTCAAAATGTCTCCTTGTGCGTCGGGAAAACCTTGGCTCTTATGTATTAGAGTGGTTCCTCCTGCAATGAAATAACAGAGGTCACATATTGAATAATAATAATGCTAAGGGCACTTAATTAATTTGAAAGAGAAAAATAATGAATTTAGACCCCCGTGTGGTCAAAACTTTATCGCAGATAATGGCATGTGTAGGCTTTCTATGCCCTTTTTCTGTCGTAATCATCATCTTCCGCACGCACGAGGTTCTCTTCACTCACGTTCTCGCTTTCGCTATAGGTCTTCACTGCTCGAGGGTTTGAAGAAACTATTGATAGGATCGAAGATTCTCATGAGCGATTCCCCGTCGAATGTTATCCTAGCAGTCGTGAAAATGCGTAGGGCTCTGGCAAAGGTACCAAAGCCACCCAACCAGATTGATATTTTTCATTGCCATACACTTATAATATGCTCATACAACCGTTTCAGCTTCGCTCAAGTGATTGGGCGGATTTGCCGGTGTCTAATCTTGTGACGAGCAACTACAGATAGCACGCAGAGCGGCTTATTTCTCGCACAAAGTTTCATGCAACAACGACATGGCCCATGTGCTGATGCTACGTAATATGCTTGCATTCGTTTAGCTGTGTCAAGAAACAATCTTGGTCGCAACTTCCTTCCTTGAATCCTTCTCGTATCATGCACGAACTTCATCCATAATTCAAATAGAGTGGCGCCCATTCTTTCTTCTCATTGAATCAAAAGAAACAAATGGTTGTTTCCCAAGCGTTTCTCCTTTCCAGGACAAATCAATATTCAACGGCACTGACAGAGAGTTGTCACAATAAAACTCACGTGCATGCATTCGACCTAGAATTATATTTCCGCTTTTCTTTGTTGTCACATTTAATCAGGACGGAATCATATGCCACTTCTCACATCGTCATAGCCGGTAAAACGTCGTCGCGGGTACGTTCCACGTGTATCCGCATGGTTGAGACCTTCATATGGGCGGTGACTAAACATTATTCAATACATCCCCGGGAGGCGCTGAACGTAACGGTCGGCAAAGTGGGAAACTTTCTCCATCACGAGCCATTCCATACCGGGCAACAGCTTGCTGGCAGAAACAACAGCAGCGCAGGCCGACAAGATCATTAACCCCGCTCCGAGCTAAATGCAACTTTGACCGCATCGTTTATGCTCCAACGTTTCACCATAGTTTGGACATCTACCATCGACACGGTTGTGTATATTTGTAAGAGCTATAGTTGATAACGTGCTGCTATAGGTTCGTAACAACGTTTGGTTCTCGATTTAAACACAAATGAGTGCGATATGTATCCACGCTCCAAATTTAAAATTCTAATGTAGAAGCACTCGTACCCGCTACGCCGCCATTATAACCCCAAGTTATCACACAACGCTCCATCTTTGAACTCGGCCGTTATATATAAGAATCCACGTTTAGCTCAATGAAACGCAATCATTTAATGTTTTTGCTCCATGCATCGTAGACCCGACCTTTGGACCGTTGAACGTTCGGGCCACGTCGATCGTATGGCGCCGTGCAGGCTACGCATCTTCGACCACCGAATATGCATAGCTATCTTCATGGGCTATCAGCATAGGGTCCAACCGCCATCGAAATATTTAAGTCCACGAAATGCAATTTTAAATGGTACCGATATGTCTTAAGAGCCGTCCGCGTTGGTATTTACGAGTGGTTTCATGCCGGGCATGCAATGGTTCCCATAAAAGTTGTGGATCCGCCATTTTAAATGAAGTCGATCAATTCCCTTACATCTCGCCTCTCATGCTTTATCATAAATTAAAAACTCACGCGCGCATCGTCCATATGGGCTCCATGCAACGTGTGCATGCAACATCTCTGCTCCACCGTTTATCGTGATATTTTGACCACTACACAATATTCGTTTGCTCACACATTTACCGTCGAACCTTTGCATACCGCTATACATTCACCTCACACGTAGATCATGGGAAGAATTGGTGCCCATACATGAGCCTTTGGCTCCACGCTTTGAACGAAACTCTCGATCGTTATTGACGTTTGGTCGTGTCAATGCGCCTTTGACCACCAATGCGCCACTGCCAACGTTGCCGCGGTGGGTTTATTAAAAAGTTTTGTCCATGTTGCACTGCACTTTCGCCAAGACCAAATGTATTTGCTCAACCATGTAACGCGCTTATGTTTTAAAACAAAAACAAAGAACTTTGACCATTATATATGTATACGTTCCAAATGTTTCATTATAGATTGAAACCCACCATTGGAACATTTTACTTCATGTTTTAAAAACACCCTTTTTGCCCACATATTTTATATCTCCTCTAAGACCAAACCGCTCAACTCTTGAAGAAGATAGTTTCCATATTTGAGTCACATGATGTCTCTGGGCCTTATATATTTAAAAGCCATGTGGTTGGCTTACTTTATATCAACACCACTTAGTCATCTAATGTATGCCACTTCACAATGGTGTCCAACACATATTTGCCTCCATTTCTCTTGTGTTTTAACCCAGATATGATTTTATCTACTGAAATTAGATAAACCATATATCTAATCCACTGATCACGCCGCCTTGCAGCTTGGGGTCCGACAACAACTTGCTTCTCAAAGGTACATTTAGATATTTGAAATTGCACCAACACTATGAATGCACCCATCTCCCGAACAATCATCTCTACCTCTCGTACTTTGATGCATGAGGAGAGGCATCCAAAGGAGAAAATTCATCAATCACCAAATTGACAAAGGATGACCTTTGATGCTTATCAAGACGCATTTCAAACTCGCTGAACCATTTTATTCAATCAAGGAAGATAGAAGAAACCCTTTGTCGACGTGTCTGCCAATATCAAAATGTGCGTTCTTGAGATGGCACCTCCATTAGTGACGCGAGAAACCATTATCTTTTAATATCAACGGTGTTATCATAAGATTTTCTGTGCCCAATGCCTCCTTGTTTCTTTGAGGGAATGAACACACGACACATCATCATCCCTCTCGAAAATGTTAACTTGCTCTTCTTTCACCACACTTGTGGGTGCATCCGTGTCAATGAGCTTAATCTTATTCTAAGGTTATGACAATCATTGATGAGTTTATTTGTCGGGATTGACCTCGCATAAACACATTACATTAATTAGTTCATAGTTATTCTTCCGCGAAAGGTGTCCCTAGATAAAACATATGAGACCAATGAGCATAAGAGAGAGGTATTCAAACAACTTGCTTAATGACCCATGGCGAGGGAGCTATTAATGATCGATAAGATGTGTTTTTATTCAAACATATGCATGTCAATATTATTACATAAGTGGCGGGATCGCGACAAGAGTGTTCGGGCGCACGTCGGATGATCCTCCCACATATGGTGTGATTGCAATAAGGACATCTGATCATGATGGCTAGACAATCAAGGAGGGGGTTGGGGATAGGTCATCGGGATGTAGTCGATTTCGCATCGGGGTTAAAGACTCCAACGCCTAAGCGAGTAGAGTGGGGAACCCGAAATTTTAAATATACCCAAATTCTTGGGTGGTGTTGTAGTGGCTACAACAACTTTTAAAAATTATATTCAAACCCTTATAGATTGTAAGTTCTACAAGTTACAATAAATTAAAGTCTCGAGAATATTTTACTAAACAAACAAAATATCATCGAGGAAATACTTCATGGTTTAGAATATTTCTTAAATCATGGTGGTTGAAAGGGCTAGTAAAGGGTAAGCAATTTCTTTAAGACATTATTTCCAACTAAGCAATTTATATAAACAAATAAGGAAATATTCATTAAATAGAAAGATTATTCTAGCATAATATCATGTTAGACAACCTAAAGGATACTAAACATCCTTTATATACATCTATAATATCACCTCCAATTCAACTATATCTTTATGCAACATTCCTTCAAGCTCTGTAATTTGCCTCATTGATTCAGTAACTAGAATAAAACGATCGATATGTGGCAATTTTCTATGCTATCTGACAAATAAAATTAAAAACCTATAAACAACATTTCCACTTTATTTGAAACTTTTACATTTGCATCAAAATGCACATTAGTTTGGATTTCGGGGGTCCTATGCCATAGGCATGATAGGCCTATAAATTAATTAGCAAACATCTACCCATATGTATAATCCGTTTCATAAAGTACCTTTGCAACTTCCTTTTAGAACCAATATTTTTGATGTAGATCATGGAACTCTAATTTTGAAGGTGGCAAATGCAAAGAAAAAATATTTGTGGAGGAATATCAAAAACATGCAATCATACTTCCAAACCTCTCACATTGAATTTGGGAATAATGTAGGTCCAATATATTAGCATAGAATAGCCATTAACTATCATACACAATTATGGGTACTCCAGAAAAATCATGATTTACATAAATTATGTAAGATATCACATGGTCAAAATAAAAAAATAAATAATATGAAAAGTACTTCCAAAATATCAAGCTACAGAATTGAGTGGTATAATAAGAGAGAACATTGTAGAAATTCTTTAGGTGTAGCTTTAAAGTGTACTTCATGGTTTAGCATATTTCTTAAAGCATGGTGGTTGAAAGGGATAGCAAAGGGTAAGTGGAGAGAGGAGTCAACATTGCATGGTACATTTGATGAAAGAAAGAAAAAAACATTTTTTTACAAGCTCACAGAGGAAGCTTTGAAGCCATCAGTTAAAGAAGTTGTTTCTATCTTAGATGGAGAATGCAACATATAATTAGAAAGAGACGGCATTGTTGGTACATTTGGAGAGGGTATTACAGATCCATAGGGAGGATACCACGACAGCCTTGATGTAGAATGAGATCTATATGATTTTCTCAAGCAAAACAGTCTCAAATCACATGTGGTGTGTTTCAGTGGTTCTCGCATTTATAAAACCTACAACTATTATGATAAAGAAGATCATGGAAAAATAAAGTAGGCTAAAAATGAGGGACAAGTATTATGGTGAATGGCCCTGTCCTGGACATATTTGGGTAGAAATTCAGTTTGATCATTGAAAAATGAGTCATTGCCTTGTGTCCATGTCCACATTCAGACACCACTCCAACTTGAAGTTACTCTTCTAAAGCTAAATAGCGAACTCAACAGTGAACAAGTGAATTTTAGAAAAAAGGGAGAATGGTGAGATCAAAACAATATAGTTGAATTTTATGGTAGGACTGAATAAAACTCTTGTGGTTAAATCATCTCAACATCTATGAGCAAGTAGTAGATAAGAAATCCATTTTTAATTTCAATAAGAGTGGGGAGCTAAAAATGACACTAAATAATTTCAATAATTTATGTAACTTGCGACTTTTCTAGAGTACCCATAATTATGTTTCATACACAATTATGGCTACTCTATAAAAATCATGAGTTACATAAATTATGTAAGATATCACAAGGTCAAAATAAAAAAATAATATGAAAACTACTTCCAAAATATAAAGCAGTCAAATTCACTGGCATAAAAAGAGAGAAAATTGTGGTAATCTTTTAGGTGTAGATTTAAAGTTTACTTCATGGTTTAGCATATTTCTTAAAGTGTGGTGATTGAAAGGGCTGGTCCACTCTTGTAAATTTAAATAGCGAACTTAACATTGAACAAGTGAATGTTAGAAAAAAGGGAGAATGGTCAGATAGAAAAAATATAGTTAAATTTCCTAGTAGGACTGAAGCAAACTCTTATGGTTAAATCATCTCAACATCTCTGAGGGGCTAGTAGACAAGAAATCCATTTTGAATTTCAATAAGAGTGGGGAGCTAAAAATGACACAATAATTTTAGTAATTTATGTAACTCATGATTTTTCTGTAGTACCCATAATTAGTTTTCATACATAATTACGAGTACTCCATAAAAATCATGAGTTACATAAATTATGTAAGAGGTCACAAGGTCAAAATAAAAAAATATTATGAAAATTTCTTCTAAAATACAAAGCAATCGAATTCAGTGGCATAAGAAGAGAGAACACTATGGAAATGTTTTAGGTGTAGCTTTAAAGTTTACTTCATGGTTTAGCATATTTCTTAAAGCGTGGTGATTGAAAGGGCTGGAAAAGGGTAAGTGGAGAGAGGGCTAAACGCTACATGATACACCTGATGAAAGAAAAAGAAAAAAAACATTTTTTTACAAGCTTACAAAGGAAGATTTGAGGCCATAATTTGAAGAAGTTGTTGTTATCTTATATGAAGAAGGCAATGTATAATTGGAAGGAGACAGCATTGTTGGTACATTTGGAGAGGGTACTACAAATCCATATGGAATATACCATGAGAGCCCTTATGTAAAATGAAATATAGACACTTTCCTCAAGAAAAATAGTTTCAAATCATAAGTAGGGTGTTTCAGTGGTTCTCGCATTTATAACACCTACAATTATTAGGATAAAGAAGTTCATGGGAAAATAAATCAGGCTAAAAAAGAGGGTCAAGAATTATGGTGAATGGCCCTGTCCTGGACATATTTTGGTAAAAATTCAGTTTGATCATTGAAAATTGAGTCACTGCCTTATGTCCATGTCCACATTTAGACACCACTCTAGCTTCAGGTTACTCTTGTAAAGCTAAATAATGAACTCAACAATGAACAAGTTAATGTTAGAAAAAATGGATAATGGTAAGATAGAAACAATATAGTTGAATTTTCTTGCAGGACTAAAGCAAACTATTGTGGTCAAATCATCTCAGCATCTTTGAGGGAGTAGTAGACAAGAAATCCATTTTTAATTTCAATAAGAGTGGGGAGCTAAACAATGAAATCAATAGTGAGAGACTGGCAGATGATGGTGAGGATGATGATATTCATTCCAGCACTATATTTTCATGCAGAGACAGAAATTATGAGGATGATTTTCTTCTTATGACAAAGGCTTAACCTTATCCTACAACACTTGAATTAAATTTGAGTTAACAGAACTAGTATTGTATGCTCCCAGATAGTTGAAAGGGAAGAATTTTATTTTTGGAGACATATTCATGGGCTACAAGTCTTTATGATGGCCATTTGCAAAAATGTGCACTCAGAAGTTATCTCAGTTTTGAAGTAAGATGAAATTTGTGCTAGGTTGCACACCCATCAATGTGGGGTGTGAAAAAGATCTCTGGATCCTGTTCGTGCACAGGGAATTGAGGATTCCAGCACTATGTTTTCATTTAGAGACAAAATTTATGAGGATGATTTTCTTCCGATGAAAAAGGCTCGACCTTATCAAACAACACTTGAATTAAATTTGAGGCAGCAGAACCGGAATTGTATGTCCCCAAATAGTTGCAAGGGAATAATTTCAGTTTTTGAGAGATATTCATGGGTTGGAAGTCTTTATGATGGCCATTTGAAAAAATGTGCACTCATAATTTATCTGAGTTTTGAAGTATGATGGAATTTGTGCTAGGTTGCAAACCTATCAATGTAGGGTGTGACAAATATCATTGGACCATGTTCGTGCACAAAGAATTGAGGATATCCTTGAATTGAGGATTCCATCACTATATGCACTCAGAAGTTATCTTAGTTTTGAATTATGATGTAATTTATGTTGGGTTTCACACCCATAAATGTGGGGTGTGACAAAGATATTTGGACCCTATTCATGCACAGGGAATTGAGGAAGTCCTTGAATTGAGGATTCCAGCAAAAATGTGCACTTAGAAGTTATCTCAGCTTTGAAGTATGATGGAATTTGTGTTAGGTTTCACACCCATAAATGTGGGGTGTGACAAAGATATTTGGACCCTGCTCGTGCATAAGGAATTGAGGATGTTCTTGAATTGAGAATTCCAGCACTATGTTTTCATGCAGAGACAAAAGTTATGAGCATGATTTTCTATCAACTGGTTGGGGAACCTTCGAAGGTGGGCATTGCAGAGGGATTGGCCATCTCGGAGAAGGGTGTGCCACTTGGGTTTTTGACTAACCGACGAATTGAAGTGATTACGGCCTAGAGGGTGTCTGGAGCCCTAGAGCATCACATTTATTGGATTCGCACCTTGGTTTTTATGGTAGCCTGCAACCTCAATGTAATGAATGACCACATATGAAAACTCTACTTGATACAACATCATTAGAAAAACTAAGCTCTAGGAATTTTCCAAAGGATAAACCCCATGCAGCATCAGATAAGCAAGGTGGGGTTTATTAGGTTGCCTTTGGAACTCCATATTTCCATGCACATTTTAAGCACCTATGCAACATCCATATTTTTTCTTCATGTTCATCAGGTAATGTCAACAATAAAGGTAACTATCTTACCAATATCATGAAGCTTCCCTGACAGTGTGTGTATAAAATAACATGTGTTTCTGAGGGCTCATTACAAAAACATCAACGGGAATTCTACATGTTTTTGGTATTTTTTTACATCAAAATTTGCCAGTTATTACTATGTAAATGCAAATTCTACAAGATAGAAAGAGAAAAATATGTAAGAAGAAATAAACATGAATAAAAAAACTTTTTGAAAACTATAGAAGAAGAAAAAAACATGAAGAAAAAATATACTTGGTCAAACAAATCATCCAGAGGTACCTTCCTAGTGGCTTGTCAAAACTGCCATAATACTTGATGCGAAAGAGTTGTGAATGCCCACAGACTTTCCCCTTCAACACATAGTCACTTGATAACAATACCAATATACTTTGATGATGTTAAATTTGGAAACTATGGCCAAACTCGACTTAGGACTACTCATATGATGGAGATGATGTTTTTGTTGGATTCCTCTTTCCTAGAGGTGCAATATTGATCTAAATATCATCTTGTTTGAATGAGTAGAAGTTGGATTTTGAATTTATTCTCACACGTACAAATTGTCAAGGTCAACCAAAATTGTTATGTAGGGCTCATAAGCCCCAAAAGATGTGTCTCTGCCCCTCACTAATGGATATAAAAAGGAGAGAAATTGTTATGTAGGGCTCATAAGCCCCAAAAGATGTGTCTCTGCCCCTCACTAATGGATATAAAAAGGAGAGACTCATACCTCATTTGGACATCATCTCATCACACATCTCTCTCCTCTCTCATTGGTTCATACAACCTCATAGAAGGCTCTCTCTCTCATCCGCACGTGTGAAAGGAAGGTAATATTTTTGTTGTAATTTTCAGGTTGTTTTTAGGGCTTCTACATCAGCAATGACCAGTGTTGACCAAGGGTCAACCTTCACTTTCTGACATCGATTTTTCAGTTGAAATCCGATCTTTCTAGGTCACAGCTGGTGGCATGAAATCTGAGATTTCTGGGCAGGTTGACCATAGTTTGACCACAGTTTGTCTGCAGCATTGATCGAGTTATTTGTAGACTGTTTTGGGCTGGATTTGGCTGATTTTGGAGGTTGAGTTTGACTGGATTTGACTGAGCTTCATTGGATAAGGAATATTGTTGGTTTGACCAACGTTGACTTTGTTCGCTAGGGCATATTGTTGACCACTGTAAATTGTGCTTTCTCTCTCCATTGAATTTGAATAATAATAAGAATATTTTATCAAAGGGTTTTCCGCACATTGGGGTTTTTCCCTGGCATCCGACAAAATATTATGTCCTTTTGTCTTGGCTTGTCTTTTTGTTATTTTTTTATGTTATATCAGCATTTATTTTCAATGTTAATGTGATTTCTAAATAATAAATTGAATTGGGATAATAAGAAAGGTTGAAATAAATTTCTCTATGCATAGAACATACCATCGTTAACTAAAAATTAACAGATGATCAGAAGGAGAAGGTGGAAATTCTTCTTTAGAGAAAACATGTTCTTGGTTTCTGTACCCTAAAAGTTTCTCATCTAGAAAAACCTTGGACTTCATTTACTTTTCTGCTACTCCTTGATTCTCCCATGCCAACTTCTCAGATAGCTCCTTTGTTATTATTTGATAATTAAGATTAACCTTGGATGAAAAAGAAACAGTGAAACAATTTTCCATATCTAAATCTTTTGATTACTTATCTTGAAGTTCCAAATATGACGTGACTACCCCATATGAACCTGGACCCACTGGAGATATAATGTCATTTGAATATGCCTTTATTGAAGCTCAAAATCTAGATAAATCACCTAAAGGAGTAGTTGGCAGTGAAGGTCTCTGTTCAGATGGATATGCATCCCATTGTACCCCTATAACTTGAGCACATCTATCTCCTATGGAAGGTTTCTTAAAAACAATTTTCGTTTGAACAAGACTAGTTCCATCAGGACTAGTTTTATTAGTAACATGTGGCATAGGTGGCCCCATCCCTCCATTAGTAAGAGGCGGTTTGGACTCTCATTTATTTTTCTTACAGAGTTATGTAGTTCACTTAAATAGATTAAAATACATGTCAAAATGAATTTTTTTTCTCAAAAGGAGCATAGATTATCATAATATTATTTACATAAAAACACAATATTTGCACTTATCCCCTGTATGCCAATATATTAATAGATTTAAAAACATTGAAAAAAATAGCTTGGACCCCTAGAGAGCATAGGTTATTAAAATACTCTGTATAAAGCTTCAATATGCATCTATCTTATAAAAATATATATAATTATGATAGGAAATGGGAATATTTGATACTTAGAAGGAATTTGGCGGCCCCAAAGTCGACCAACACCTTTGTATAAAATGTATTCATTGAGGAAACAGAATAAAATTTCATGAGTACTACATGAAATTTTATTCCGAATTGATAACAAATATGTAAGAAAGGGGGAAAAAATCACCCAAGAACTCCTGATCTAACAAACTTTGGAAGCCCATCAGATAAACCTCTAGCAAAGCCACGTTGTGGTTGTACTCGAACGTTTATAGCTTTAAAAGGGCAAAGGGAAATATCAACAATAAATTCTGCATATGCACATTCTTTTTGTTGAATACTGCAACAAGAAACAGTGAAGGAGGCATCCTAAAACATCTTTCTTGATCCTAGTTGGAAAGTGATCACCAGAACTAGGTGGGGGCCACACAAGTGATTTTTGTCACAAAGTCTATTTTTAGACTATGTCTATTTTTAGACATATGGATCATGGTCTATGAGTTGCAGGATGCTATTTATGGATGATTGGTCGAGTTGGTAAAAATAGATGGACCTCTATTTTTAGACATTGGGCGGTTTCTATTTTTAGAGAGCCGGGCTAAAAATAGAACAGTCAAATATTATTAACCCTTAATAATATTTAGACTATAAACATTATCTTATCCTCTTGGAGCACTTCAGTTTGATGCTTGGATGTGGCACATGCAGCTGACAGAAGGAAATATGCTTTTCCCAAGGGTTAGTTGAGCTATTGCATGGTTGACTTCAGTTAGAACTCATGTGGCAGAGTTTGGTGGAGTTGATGAGACAGTTGGTGGAGTTGTGTTCGGTTTAACTTAGTTGAACTATTTGTATTTAGTCTAACTGAAAAATACACTAGTGATGAGTGGTGTGAATTAATTATTAATTAATTCACTAATTATTAACTCATAAATCAACTAAAGAATACATCAGTTGACTGCAGTGCATGGACAGTTCAGTGGAGACCAGTGTCAGAGGTGGGTAAAAGGGTGAGTCTACTATCAGTTGTGACTATAGTTGTGCATGAGATTTGCACACACATTGATTGAGATTTCCAATGAGGATTGCGCAGTACAAGCTAGTGGGATTTGAACTTGGATCTCATCATTATTCATCTTGGATTGCACAGTAGAGGTAGGCTAACAGGTGGAGGAGATTTGAACTTGTGACTTGTTCATATCTGAGCTAGTTAGTGTGTAACAATTGGAGATAGTGTTGAGAGCTTGTGAGGAGTTTGTGCTATGTATTGTTACATGTTCTCTATCATTATAATATACAGATAGTTGGGGGTTTTCAGCTGTAATATTTCCCCATTACATACTGTGTTATATGTGTGCTTGATTATGTTTTAATGTGCGCATGCGACTGCTTCTATTTCCGCAAATTGATGATCAATTGTAGAAGAGGTTATGTATTATGCATGAAGCTTAAATAGTGTGTAATCAGGATAATCTCGGTGAATAATTCAGATATTATTCAAATTTCTACATGGTATCAGAGCGAAATTGATCATCGGATCTATTACAGTGATTACAATTTATTTCGGTAGACAGAGTCTGTAAGCGGGCCAGGTAGCCTCTGGATCCATCCTTTCTTTGAAAGGTGATATATCTAGTAAATGCCCCTACAGTCGATCTCTGTGCTAGAAATACTTTGTTCTCACAGATCAGAAGCGGTTGAGTTTTGAGCTGGTGGAATTCGAATTTGCAGCAGTGTTTTCTTGGTGTCGAAGTCAAAATGTCTTATCAAGGATTGTGATTGGAGTATGCTCTTGAAGGCAGCTCGAATTATATTGCATGGAGAGATAGGATGGAGGTGGTGCTCGATGACAATGGGCTGAAGGAGTTCATAGATGCTGAAGTTCCAAAGCCTAGCGATGCAGCCTTGGTTGAGGCTTGGCAAAAGAAGACAGCAAGGTGTCGAAGGATTCTGTTGGAGGGCATGAAGGATCACATAGTATCTAGCCTGCATGGAAAAGCTTCTCCATACTTGATGTGGAAAGCGTTGACAGAATTGTTCCAAAGCAAGAGCGACCAGAGGAAGTTGGCGCTCAAGGATAAACTCAAGAAAATAAAGATGGAGAAGAATGACACTATTCCGGTATACTTGACAAAGTTTTTCCACTGCAGGGATGAGCTTGGGAGTGTAGGAGTTAGTGTGGATGAAGAAGACTTGGTGAGCTTGGCTCTCCTTGGGCTTACGAAGAGTTGGCATAGCTACGAGGACTCTGTCAATGGTCGAGAGAAATTGCTAGGATGGGAGCGACTTTAGTCGGATCTTGTGCAAGAGGAGATAAGGCGGAGTACCAGGGATGGCTCTTCATCAAAGGCATCTGATGAAGAAGATTGTGCTTTGGCTACCAAATAAAGGAAGGGGAAGGGAAATAAGAATGCTTCTCAATCCAGTGCGGATGGTAAAGAGAGAAAAGAGAGTGATGTTCAAAGATATGTGTTTTCATCACAATATATGGGCATTATGCTGAATTGTCCACGTAGAAGAAGAACAAGTGTGTTGTTGGAGCGGGCAATGGTGAGGCTCTTGCCTCGCAATTTGAGCCGGACTTCTCATTGATCGCATGCATGGTGTCTAGTGCATTTAGATCAGGGTGGTATTTTGATAGTGGCGCTTCCTTTCACATGACGGGAGATGCAAATCTTTTCAGTGACTTGGTGGAGAAAGGTCTCCAGATGCATGTTGAGTTGGGCGATGGTGGACGATACAATGCGACCGGCATTGGTACCATAACCTTTCAGAGGGAGTCAGGTAAACTCATTCTTTTACAAGACATGTATGTTCCGTGTTTAAAGAAGAATTTGATCTCGCTTGCAATGTTAGAGGATAAAGGCATAGGTTGTTCTCAAGTGTATTGAAAGTTTTTCTTCGCATGCTGCAACAGGATGTCAAGAAGGTTGGGATTCGAGCAAATAATCTCTACATACTTGAAGTAGATGGGATGTCTACGGAGCTTCCTACTGTTGGGAAGTGCAAGAAAGACATGCAATTGATGCTTGAGAGGGAGCAAGTTTTGCATGCAGGTGATAGTGAACCTCGGGATGTGGAGCAGCCACAAGAGGATCATGGAGTGGAAGAGACCACTCATGCAGAGAAATTTTGTGCCAGACGGGCAGAGGGAGTGCATGCAGCTATACCACCAGGTGTGAGGTGGGGCGACATGCATGATTAATCCCATGAGGAGATTTCTGGGCAGATTCATGAGATGGTGTGGATCTCATGGATTGAACCTGGCTACAAGGTGCCCACAGCGCAGCAGTAGCAAGATCAGTTGGAGTGATGCAGGCAGATCAAAGTGACAGTGTCGGATACTGGAGCGCGGATCAGAGTTGACAGCAAGTGCACGAGTGCATGGGTGCAAGAGTTCAACAGCGTAGTGGTTCCTGATGACATGTGGAGTTGGCCAAGCAGAATTTGAAGACTTTGATGATAGATGCTAGATGCATCAAGACTGATTGAGTTGTTTGGAGCCTATTCAGTTTCAGAGGAGTTGCAGAGCAGATGCATGGAGTTGCATGGCGCTTGTGAAGGTTGCAGGGCGAATGCATGGAGTTGCATGTCACATGCAAAGACAGTCCTTTGTTGTTGAGAGGGAGTGTTGAAGATTGCAACAAGAAATAGTGAAGGAGGCATCCTAAAACATCTTTCCTGATCCTAGTTGGAAAGTGATCACCTAAACTAGGTGGGGGGCCACACAGGGTGGGGGCCACACGAGTGATTTTTGTCGCAAAGTCTATTTTTAGACTATGCCTATTTTTAGACATATGGATCATGGTCTATGAGTTGCAAGATGGTATTTTTGGATGGTTGGTCAAGTTGGAAAAAATAGATGGACCTCTATTTTTAGACAGTGGGCGGAATCTATTTTTAGACTGCCAGTCTAAAAATAGATCAGTCGAATATTATTAGCTCTTAATAATATTTGGACTATAAACATTATCTTATCCTCTTGCAGCACTTCAGTTCGAGCTATGGATGTGGCACATGCAGCTGACAGAAGGAATTACGCTATTCCCAGGGTTTATTTGAGCTATTGCATGGTTGACTTCAGTTAGAACTCATGTGGTAGAGTTTGGTGGAGTTGATGAGACAGTTGATGGAGTTGTGTTCGGTTTAACTTAGTTGAACTAGTTGTATTTAGTCTAACTGATAAATACACTAGTGATGAGTGGTGTGAATTAATTATTAATTAATTCACTAATTATTAACTCATAAATCAACTAAAGAACACATCAGCTAACTGCAATGCATGGACAGTTCAGTGGAGACCAGTGTTAGAGGTGGGTGAAAGGGTGAGTCTACTATCAGTTGTGACTATGGCTGTGCATGAGATTTGCACACACATTGATTGAGATTTCCAATGAGGATTTCACAGTACAAGCCAGTGGGATTCGAACTTGGATCTCATCATTATTCATCTTGGATTGCGTAGTAGAGGCAGGCAGACTTGTGGAGGAGATTTGAACCTGTGACTTGTTCATCTTCCGTGCTAGTTTGTGTGTAGCATGTGAGATAGTGCTGAGAGCTGTGAGAGCTTTGTGCTATGTATTGTTACATGTTCTATATCATTATAATATACAGATAGTTGGGGGTTTTCAGCTGTATGCTTTCCCCATTACATACTGTGTTATATGTGTGCTTGATTATGTTTTAATGTGCGCATGCGACTGCTTCTATTTTCCGCAAATTGATGATCAATTGTAGAAGAGGTTATGTATTATGCATGAAGCTCAAATAGTGTGTAATTAGGATAATATCGGTGAATAATTCATATATTATTCAAATTTCTACACTGTTAAGTTAGATCAATGTCTTGTAGTTGGCAGTATACTCGGGCTTTGCAATGTTTGAATAGTACTTCTTAAAAACTCATAAAACCCAAACTTGCAAGCACCATGAGCACTATATCCAAGAAGAGTTGGCACCTAGACTTTGAATAAAACCTTTTCTCCTTGTTCTTTAAGCAAAACACCAAAACTAGTGGAGATGCTCTTGTACTTCATATGGCCAATCTAAAAGTAACAACAAAAACCCAAATGTGATGTCAAAAACTTAGTTAGGAAAGGATAAAACATTGAATTCAGTAAAAGAACTTACAAGATTAGAAATCATATCTCCAGATTTCCATAAAAATTATTTCGGTCAAATATTATTTATGAAATCATGTAAAACCCTTAAATAAAGCTAAGAATAAGGTTCATCTTTTGGAGGACACGGAAAATTCAAAGTCTTACTTACATCAATTTTTCTATCATGAAAAATATCCAGTTGCCAGAAAAATATTCCACAATGACATGTAGGCTATTTGATTTTCTAATCTAGATCTTCTTGTGCTCAAGAATAATGTATTAATGCAAGGCTTGTTGAGCATCCATGCCATCCAAGTCCTCAATTACAACCCAGAAGATCCATGATCCAAATGGGGATCCTCTGTTTCGGAAGCCTTGTTGAAAAACTAGAATGCATGTTTTCCCATCAAGTATATCATGTGTTTGTTCACTGGTTTTTGAGTTAAGATATTTTAAAATTTTAGAGATTCTCTTTCCCACAGAAAATAAGTTACATAATGAGAACCTTTTCATACATTAATAGGAACACAAAAATGGAAACTTCTTCAATTTTTAAGAAAAACATGCATTCAAAAATCGGGCATTTTAAGCAAATATAGAACTGGCTGAAGAAACTTTTAGACTTTGATATATCCTCCATTTGAAAATCATATTTCAAGCATGTATAGATTCTAGAACTAGTTATAGAAACCATTTCTCACTATGACATTAACATATTCCCAAATTAATAGGTGCAATTTAATGTATACAAATGTATAATGTAAGTAGATTTTTGTAGTTAAAAACTGGATTTATCTTGGTTGGTTATGAGAAGTTGTTATCCCCCCGCCTCCCCCCCACCCTCAGCAAATTAAAATCCCACCATGTGTGCCCCCCATGGGCCTATTAGGACTCAAAAGGTACCAAAAATCATACTTTCACTTGAGTACTTGGGAGTGGGACGATATGCTTGCAAAAATTTTGTCAACTAGGTCTAGCTTGGGTGGTTAAAGGGAGAAATTGTTTATACCTCCCACCCCCCACCCACTTCCAAAATCCAAGTTCAATGTACACTTATTTCAATATTTTAAATTATTGAAAATGCGACGAAATATTTCCTCACATTTATCAGCCAAAAGGGTTATCCCAACCAGTTGTCACCAATGTTGTTGGGCGTTTGGCTAGTTTTGTACCGACAGTTGTCAAATTTAAATAACACTAGGTTAGGTGCACTGCTCTAGGTTAGCAAGTTTACAAGGAACAATATCCACAAATGTGGGTAAGCATCCCTCGAGTTTCCATACAAGGTTTTCCTCAAGGGGAAAAATAAATTTGCGTAGTTATCAAGATGTTCAAAAGTTGGAACCAAACAAACAAATCTGGGGAAACTTCCTTGGGTTTCCATGCAAGATTTTCCTTGGGTGAAAAAATAAATTTGTGTAGATATCAAGATGTTCAAAAGGATTTTGGAACCAACCAAATAAAATCCTTGCCTAATAGTTTTTGAGGGGTATAAAATAGATTTTAACAACCAATAAAAGATCGTAGATGATTTTAGCCACTGTTTGGGCAAATAAATGGACTACCCGGTTTCTTCCAGGTCACTAATCATGTTTCACTGGTGGGCCAAAATGTGTCTGGAGTCGAATTCATCCCACATAATTCCATCTTGTCATGGTTGAATATTATCTTTAACTCAACCATTTTGCAATGGTTCCATGTATTGGTTCTTCTTTTTGGGAGCCATCAGACTTCCCTTAACAGTGAAATTATATCTGCAAATACAAAATCTACCCTTAATTCCTGACGAAGAACCTAACAAATATATAGTCTAGGAGATGAGGGTTAGAGAGTTTTTTAGATATCTTTAAATGGGCACCTGAGACAAGAATCCACCATCAAATATCCTCCAAGACTGTATAAAATTTGTAGACTACTAAAGTAGATAAATTTATCCACCAAAATCAACACTAAATCAGGGCCAACATTGCTCAAAATTTGTGTTCTTTGCTACAGTTACAAATTATTTGTATGCTAATAATTTCTTAGTTACAAGAGTGAGGTAGATCAGTGGGAGGGATTGATGGTGTCATTAACAAGATTAAGCCTATGGTTTAGTGTCTAGACCCTTTCTTGGTGGCAAACTTGGCACACAGGTTAGAGGTTTTATACAACCAATGAGTTCAAAGAGCTCGTTGAGGATATTTTTTGGTTAAATAGATTTTTTTTTCAACTGGTGGATTTGAACTGAACTAATCATCTTTCATAATCATGATAATGGTAAATCCTTTCTTGCAATAAATAAAAATATAAATACATTGTTGAAATCATTAATGAGCAAGGGGATATTGCAATTTTCTCTCTCTCTCTCGAGATAAGTAAGGCTCATGGCCAACATATCCACATTAGTACCAAACTCCATAGAATCCATATATTTTTCATGCACACTCATTTGGGTTACACCTTTTGTAGCTAGATCAACTTTAGACTATGTCAACTCTACAAGACAAAAGCTGGTTGATGCAACATTAAAGCCTTCCATACATTACCTTCTCCATAGAAAATTGATCCTTGTGATAAAAATAGTGCTTTATATTTCCTTGCCATGTTGTTTGAAAGTCCATAAATCTCATGTAATTTTTGTGTTCTAGCTAAGCTGACCAACCATGAATTTTTCTTATTCTAAAGTGGTCCATACCTACAGCACTCAATGAACTCTATAACTATAAAAAAACATGTTTCACTATTTCTTTTGTTTGAAATGTAAGCAAACCCTTGAAATTTCTATGTTCTAGTTGAGCTGACCAAGTATTAAGTTTTCTTATTCTATATGTGTCCATACCTATAGAGCACTCAACGAACTTTACCACTGTAAAAGGAATTTTTCTTTATTTCCTCTCCTTGAAATGTAAGAAAACCACTAGGTAACCCTATTTTAATATTTGATGAATTGCATTGAAAACAAGGGACTGATTGATTACCAACTAGACTAAAGCTTTGGAGTTCACTGTTATATGAAATTTTAGCATTCATCCACAGATAAAACATAACATATCAAGGCCTTCATATACCTATGTGCTTTTCTTAATCCATCAATGATGATATTATAGAGAGTGGTATATGGCTTCAAGTAGTGAGTTTTAAATTCCTCAAAAAAAGTGAAGGGAATCATCTAGCCTACCCTTCATACAAAAGCTATCTATGAGAACATAGTAATATTTTAGATTTGGATTTATGCCCTTTGCTACCATTCTGTCAAATATTTTGCAAAAAGGTACATTCCCTACTTTCCTAAATGCCTTCATAAGACTAATGTAAGAAGCACAATTAGGCATGCACCCAACTTTGGCCATCTCCTGAAAGAGATTGTTTGCCTCATCCACTCTTCCTACTTTGCAAATCCCATCAATTAAAGGACAGTAAGTAAAGGGTGAGGGAGGAAATCCATTTTCCATTATGTCATCATATAGAGTTAAAGCCCCATATACTCTATTGGCCTTTACAAGGCCTGAAAATAGAGTGTTGTAGGTAATTGTATCCATTTTCCATCCTCTTTCGCCTTTCCAAGCAATCTGAAGGATTCATCCGTATTGGAAACTTTTCCAAGAGCATCAAAGAATGACTGAGAAGTGAAAAAATCAAGATTATATTCTAATGTCTTCATCGATTTGAAAAGATTCCAAACATTATGGAAATTGTCAACATGTAGCATGGTTGAATGCCCTTTTTTTTGGATTTTTGGTACACTTCTATGATCCAATCTAGCCTATAGAGATGCAGTGATCAATATGATTGAAGTAATCCAGTATCAAGAGTTTCCATTTATCTATAAGCATCATGTTGCAATCTTGAAAATTCTCAGTCTTGTTTTGGAGTAAATTATGAACAAGTCTCTTATATTTGTGATGGTAGCATCATGCTAAATCTATTGGAATCACAGTGGCATAGCTTATCATGTAAATAAGCTTTATATATTACCTAATCCCTAAAGTTCAAGGATTATCACCTGAATCATTTTCTGATCTATAGAAAATTTAAGATCTGGTAAAGGTAACGAGCTACGATAATATGATTCATTGACGTATGTGGAACAATCGCCTTAAATGCATTGTCTGCCATCACTTTGCTCCTGTAGATCTGCGTCCATTTCAGCTCTCGAATTTTTAGCAAGGTGATGTTAATATAATTTCACATGCCGAAACTATGTGTATGGTAAATGCTTCTGTAAGTTGGAGTTTAGTGAGCTCATGCTTGTTGCCTAGTTAGTTTATTCCCTAAGCTAAGATTTTCTTAGTAATGTGCTACTAGCTTGGAGGCATATGCTATGACATATATAATGTGTTCTAGTTTCGAAAATTGAAGTCTTGTCAAGAATTTTGTGTATCTTATCTTGTTGATATCTTGGTAAAGACATTAATATGTTGAAGCAGAGAAACCTCATAATCAGTGAGAAAGCCTCTCAAACACCAGTAAGAATGTGTCAAAAACATCATCTTTAGGCACACTATTATCAGCAATAAAATCTCATTAAGGGTTTCTTCATTCAACTATAAATTTTTCATGCAACTAAATTTTTCCTCTTGATCACAACCAACGCAGAGATGATAGGGCTCTCTCTCATAAAGTCATAATTGTTGATGTATGCAATAAAATTGATTGAGTAGAAGTGGAACAGTTGTATGATAAATATAGAGAGACAACAAGAGAAGAAACACATGTGGATCCACTGGATAGTTAAAGTGGTTGTGTTATCAAGACAATGGTTTGCAGAAAGCCACTAGCAGCAGTGGTATAATTTATAATATTGTCCACTATCACATGGCATCAAATGGAACATCAACTCATAGGTGACAGTTACCTCGGTAGATGTGTCATCAGCCCTATGTATGGTAACTTAGCATATACAACTCATCATCATTTATGGTTTCTTTTAGCCCATCACTATGTATCGTTACATTCCGGTAATAATGGTGATATATTATAGCCCCAGTGAATTGGTGACAGTATTATAGCCTTGTTCACAAATGAAGTTGTGAACAAGACCAGAGTCAACTTTGGATAGCATATATAAAGAAGCTACAAGATCTCTCTTTAAAATAAATTTCAGGGGCAGCCTTCATTCTTGAATAACTCTTAAGATAATAGCAGTTGTTGTATTAAATTTCATCAAAGGTATTGGCTCAGAACTAACTCTAGCATCTTGCAGACTACAATAGGTATCTGTGCAGCAGTTAAGGGAGGTTTTACAATTTCTCCAGTAGTTAAATAATTTCTTTCAGAAGCGGTGAAACTCATCATTCCAACGTGACCTTATTTGTATCAATGCATATCGACATGGCTTTATGCGTATCTACAGTATGTATATCTAACATGGGTTTTTTCTTAACACACATTTTCGAAAATTTGATTCCAAATTTTCACATACTGATGCGTTCATAGAGAACTCTGGTAGAGTACTTTGTATTTACCTCATTGATCTGGGAAGCCTGGTAAGGATTTTAGTGTACTTAAACACCAGGAAAATCGAAGCCACAGGGAGGGTCCACAGGGAGGGTATAAATAAAGCTTATATCTCAATCTTAAAAAAAAAACACAACAACAAAAGTTTCAATCTAAAAAATATGAAAATAAAAAAACAAAACAGCAACAACAATCTCTCAGTTTCATGTGCATATAGTAAAATCTGGAAAAAAAATGCAATCTGAATAATTGGGAAACAAATTTCATTCACCCAGCAACAAATGAAAATAAAAAAATATTGAATTCAAAACGGTGCCCTATATTGAATCCTAACAAATGTGGATAGGGCTCTAAAGTTTTCTTACCTGGATAAATTGCTAGCATTGTGGGGACTTTGATGATGAAAATTACGATCGCTGCCACTGCCACTGCCTCCCATTATAGAAAATTCTCATTTCTGTCTCGTGAAAGGCGATGCACTCCCCATACTTAGGACCTTTGTCCCATGGACCGATTTCTAGGTCCATGAAATTCCCCGGAAGAATGCATTTCAACATGAAGATTATTACTTTGATGAATATTATTACTACTAGCCCTCTGTTGCTTATACCCTTCACTGGATGCTTCAAACTAGATGGGGCCTCCAATTTCCAGCGTGCTGGTCTCCACTTACCCTCTCCAACATTAAAATCCTAGTAAAACCTCGGTATTGGAAGAAAATATACCTTGTAGAAACCCTAACGCACAGGGTTTAACTGTAAAATTGTTGCCAAATCCTGCAAAATGAAGATCGATGGATAGCACAGAAAGAGGCGACTTCAAAGCTGTGACTAGATCTGAACAAATCTCCTCACATCCGTTTGGTACACGGGCTTTAAGGACCAACCCCGATAGGCGAAGAGCTATGTAGCGTAGGGAGCTGTCAAAGGAGGTAGCTTAGTAACCAATCATGAAGTTCCTACCTAGGTGGCTTTCGAAGGTGGGAGGCCGCTGATGCAATCTAGCTCGGTAAAAAAGCAGTAGAAGCCTTCCCCATCCCCTTTCTACCCCCATCGTTCAAATTTAATAGATGGGGTAGCATGGGATATGGCCTGAAGGGGGTATGGCCCCGACCTAACCCGACCCGATGCATCAAGCCTCGATCCCAAAAGATCGATGAAAGTTTAGTAGGAAAGGGTAAATGCTAGTGAGACCGAGGGTAGGGTGAAATGCTTTCGAGCCTTATATGATGGATCTTCCTGGCCGAAAGTGATATAAGGCCCAGTTGACAATAGCCTGAACCTTGGCGGGATCTGAATGGAACCAAACTAGATCAATCTCGGGACGGGAAGCGGTTCCAAATAAGGATTATGGGGTGTAGATCAGGTACAAGATCTCAGACTAGTTCCGCTAATAGAATAAGAGAAACTCAAAATAGCTTAATGAATAGTAGAATAAAGAGCTTTCCAACTCGGAAGTCCCCAATTGAGAAAAGTCGAGTAACCATTGAAAAGCGGAGTAACCATTTGATAGTTTAAGAATACTGCGAAATGAATATCGATGGATAGCTACAGAGAAAGAGGCGACTTCAAAGTTGATCGATAGCAGAGAAATAGGTGACTTCAAAACTGTGACCAGATCCGAACAGCTTGAACTAATTTCCATAGTAACAAAACTCGGAAGTCCCCAACTGAGAAAATCCTAGTAACCATTTGATAGTGGAAGAAGTTTGAATATTGGCTTGTGAATTTTGGCTGTAATGCAAGGTAACATGGAAGGAGGTGACTCTTTCGAAAATTTCAAAAGGGGAAAGCCACATAAGGTATTATATAAAGATCTAAATTTAAATATCTTTTTCATAAAAATAGCTAGATATATATTGAAAAATAAGTAAATAATGATCATCTAAATCTTGATAAAAGAAAATAGAATGTCTTGGACCATATAAATTTTGATAAAAGAAAATAGAACATTCTCTTGAATCCCATAATAAATGGAGCATATATATATGAGGTGATCCTGTAACTCAATGTTGTGTATATCGCAAAGCTAGAAGATGTTATTGAAAAGAGGAATATCATGATGTCATTAGTTTCAACTAGACCCTAATGTAAACTCACTTTGAAAACACCAAGGGGGATCTGAAGGGAAACATCTAGTTCTCTTGTGTGTGTATGAGGGTTAAAAAATAAGGCCCCATCTTATTTGCATGAAGTGTTCCTAGTACAAATCCATCTTAGAGTTAAGGCCATGAAAAGATGAAGTCCAAGTACTAAATTTATTGTTTATAAATAACCTCTTTAACAACTTGACACAAACAAATAATGATGTAATTTATATTGGAGGTGTGTCACTTGAATTGTGTTACAACTATAATCGCTCCCCCACACAAAGATGTCATGCTCCCTTGTGATGATGCATCAACCCTAATGGAGAACAATATCGTGATATAAAAGGAATTTAAACATGATGTAACTTTAATAGTGCCCTACATTCACCCCTTGGCTCACCACTCATGGAAAATGTGAGGCTATTTGAAGCATTGATGTGGATAATATCATTTTATTTTCTCCTATGTATAGTATTCTACATTGACACAATTGCGTTTTTTAGAAAAAAAATTATTTGTATCAAGGGTTAGCTCCTTTTTCATTAGGGTTTAAGAATTTGTGTCATTATGAGTGATCTATTCATTACCAACTCCTTATATGGGAGAGCACTACAAGCTCCATGTCAACATGAAGTGTAGATATTGTGAGCAATTCTTATTGAGGTTTTGCAAATTATCCAGTTGTTCTAAATTTTGTATGCATGTTAATAAGGGCACTACCCACAAACACACACCCTCGAGACCAATACCTAATTCTCTAAAATTAAAATGGTACCAATATTCTTAGTTAGAGGTGAAGGATTCTCCTAAGAGGTTATTTTGTAGGTTTGCGGTGTTGTTTTTTGCTTTGGATACTAAGTGGTTAAGGGATTCAAGAGCTAAGAGTTAAGGCCCAAGGGCTTTTGGGGGAAGGGATTTAAGTGTTAGGGATTAAGGGGTTAGTGCTTACGAGGTTCATGGATTCTAGGTTAGGAGTTAATGGCTTAAGGTCTAATACGTCAAGGGGTTGATGGCTTATGAGTTATGAGTGTAGAGGTTAAGGGATTATGGCTTCAGGGTTAAGGGATTATGGATTTGGGGTTAAGGGATAGGGAATTTAGTGGTTATGGGTTAATGGCTTATTGGTTGTTATAATGAGGGCGCTAATCCCCTTGTCACCACTATTGAGTGTTCCCCTTTCAATTTCTCTTGTTACCTTCGCAGTAGGCCCCCTAGCCCCTTATGACATTAGGTCTTAATCCCCCTTCTCATTCTCTAATACATGGATTATAGATCTTAGTAAACCATGCTTGGACATCCCACTTCTACCCATCGATGCTACATGTGTATCCCCTAGTCTTGGTCAATACACTACAAAATACTCCTCCAACCTTTTCGGTCACATCATTCAACTTATCCTAACATTATGGGTGAAATTGGTGTTTATGTTGTAAAGTTAACAAAGAAAAAATATTACTTGTTTTTTCAATTGAGAAGATGTAGAAATTGATTATCATGATTGGAATGTGCATGCATCAATATACATTGGCTTGTTTTTCGATCTTAGACATGAATAATAATTTGTTCATACTCCATCCTATCAATGGAGTCTAATATCACAAAGGTATCAATGGGCAGTTTGAGAGATTCTTTTGGAAGCTTGTGTGTTGTGGTATTTAGCTCCCTGAGAATGTGTCTAAAAGATAGCTAGTCCAAAGAGTTGGGAGAATCTATGATATCATGTAGGATGGGATGCAGGTAGATGTTTTACATCATGAATTATAGACCCAATTGATAATGATTTTTGAATCCCCCATGATCTATAGGGATTTGACTCTTTTGACAGATGCAATTTCCAGAAGGGTACAAAGAGAAATGGAATCCACTCAGTGGTTGGAGCCTTAACTTTGGGTATATATTACTTTATCACTATAAGACTCGAGGAGGAAGAGTACCACACCCACTTTGCAGCTAGGTGGGATAAATTGTGCAACACCATCAAACAAGCCTCAGGGGCATCCAAGAGGGAGTGGAGGAATTACCAGAATCCATTATTTTTGTGGTTTAGGATGAATCTTGTCTTCCAAACACTATTTTTTATCAATTTAATTGCGATCTTTGTTAGAATTTCTCATGAAAAAAATGTGTTTTTGTTCCAATCCCACCAGATATTGCTGATTAGAATGCATGGGAAACCTTTATAATAATCTTCCATGATCTTGAGTAACTAAGTTTTGAAATTTTCTTCCAAGCTTAGATAGGACCACGAGCCTATCATGTTAAATTTTGCAAGGGTGGTGGTGATCATTTGCATTGTGTTGTGGTGATTCGTAAAATATCATGGATATTTCTCACAAATAAAATGTGTTTTTGTTCCAATCCCACGAGATATTTCTGATTAGAATGCATGGGAAACCTTTTAAATAATCTTCCATGATATTGTGTAACTAAGTTTTCAATTTTTCTTCCAATATTAGATAGGACCACGAGCCAATATTGATCAATTTTGCAAGGGTTGTGGTGATGACCTGCACTATGTTAGGACAAGAGATAAATAAGTGTGAATAAATATCATCATATGACTTGCATAAATGATAGATCTTGGGGTGATTCGTAAACTATCATGGATATTTCTTGTGAAAAAAATGTGTTTCTATTCCCATCCCACTAGTTATTGCTGATTAGAATGCATGGGAAACCTTTTTAATAATCTTCCATGATGTTGTGCAACTAAGTTTTGAATTTTTCTTCCAAGATTAGATAGGACCACAAGCCTATCATGGTCAATTTTGCAAGGGTGGTGGTGATGATCCACACTGTGTTGGGACAAGATATAAATAAGTGTGAAGAAATATCATCATATGACTTGGATAAAGGATATATGTTGGGGTGATTCGTAAACTATCATGAATATTTCTCATGAAAAAAATCTGTAGTTGTTCCAATCCCCCCAGATATTGCTGATTAGAATGCATGGGAAACCTTTATAATAATCTTCCATGATGTTTAGTAACTAAGTTTTGAAATTTTCTTCCAAGCTTAGATAGGACCACGAGCCTATCATGTTAAATTTTTCAAGGTTGGTGGTGATGATCTGCATTGTGTTTGGATAAGAGATAAATAAGTGTGAAGAAATATCATCATATGACCTGCATAAAGGATAGATGTTGGGGAGATTCATAAAATATCATGGATATTTCTCATGAAAAAAATGTGTTGTTGTTCCAATCCCACCAGATATTGTTGATTAGAATGCATGGAAACCTTTATAATAATATTCCATGATGTTGTGTAACTAAGTCTTGAAATTTTTTTCCAAGCTTAGATAGGACCACGAGCCTATCATGTTCAAATTTTCAAGGGTGTTGGTGATGACCTGTGCTGTGTTGGGAAAAGAGATAAATAAGTGTGAATAATTTCAATTCTGATATTTGTTAGAATTTCTCATGAACAAAACATGTTGCTGTTCCAATCCCACCAGATATTGTTGATTAGAATGGATGGGAAACCTTTATAATAATCTTCGATGATGTTGAGTAACTAAAATTTGAAACTTTCTTCGAAGCTTAGATAGGACCACGAGCCTATCATGTTTAATTTTGCAAGGGTGGTGGTGATGACCTACACTATGTTAGGACAACTAGAGATAAATAAGTGTGAATAAATATCATCATATGACTTGCATAAAGGATATATGTTGGGGTGATTCATAAACTATCATGGATATTCCACTAGACATTTCATCATAACAAACCAAATAAAACTATATTTAAAAATGAATGAATAAGAGTTTGTGACAGGAAGTGTTAGTGAGTTTTGGATGTGCTAAGGAGTGAGTGACGTCAAGGTATGCTAGGCAGTGTTAAGGCATGCTGGAGGCCAGGGAAACATGCTAGGATGTGCTAGGTGTCAGGGTGTGCCAATGCATGCCAGGGCGGAGTGTTTGGCAGTGTCAAGGAAAAGCAAGGGAGCACTATTCTCAAATGCATGGAAATTAATGAATAAGAGTGTGTGAAATAGAGTATCAATGAGTTCTAGGTGTGCTGAGGGAGTGAAAAGGTATGCTAGGTAGTGCCAAGGAATGCTAGAGTGCCAGGGTGACATTCTAGGATGTGCCAAGTGCCATGGTGTGTCAATGTGTTGTAGGGAGTGCCATGGAAACACAAAGGAGAACTAGTTAAAAATGCATGGAAATGAATGAATAAGAGTGTGTGATAGGGAGTGTCAGTGAGTTTCGAGTGTGCTACGAAGGGAGTAGCAAGGCTATATGCTAGGAAATTCCAAGGCATGCTAGAGTTCCAGGGCATGTCAGGGAGTGTTAGTGTGTGCTACGGAGTGCCAAAGCATGCCAAGGAATGTAGGGGATGCTAACACATGCCAGATAATGTCAAGGCATTCTAAGACGTGCCAGGTGATATGTGATGTTAAAATGTAAACTGTGTTTCTCAGTTGTTTTACTACCAGAGTTGGATGTGAGCCTTGTCATCGTAACTTTTTGGGTTAGAAGAGTTAAGATTGGACACGAGTAGCATAAGATGATTTATAGGTAGTTCTTAGGTGAACAAGGCATATGTTCAATGTCTACGACACATGAGAATCTGAGTTTTGTCTTAGAATCTTTGATGCAAACACGCTCAAGTGCCACAACATATCTACTTTAATGCACAATAAAATCTACACAAATCAAGGAATTAACTAGTGCACATTATAATTTTACCTTTTTCAAACCCTTCTTCATTATATTACAAACTACAATACAACAAGCTAATTCTCTTGTACCATGGATCCTAACCCTTTACAATAACACTAAGACAAGGAATACAACTAGGGCTTGGTGTTAATCCTTTGACAACCAATCTATCTTGAACAAGACAACACTTGACCTACTTGCTAATGGTGGCCACACACAACCCTTTCAATCCATAGGTTTAATGAGAGCACCACATGTTTAATGTTTAGAGAAAAAGGAGCCAACCCCTTTTCCAACACTTTTTATGGGTCCCATGCATCATTATGGCACTCATGGACCCCAATATGCCTCCTAGAAGGCCCTATGACATCAGTTGACCTCTTATGAGGCTTATTATTCCATGTATGGGATAGTTTGGTGGGATTTTCACCAAAATTTAGTGTTAGTTGCATATTATTTTATGTTTAGGGGCTATTATAGGTCCATAAGCTAATTCAATCAACTCCTAATCAATGTATAAATAGGAGCTAGTTGGATTCATTTGTATCATCACTTGACTTGGGATCTCTTTATCTTTAGAGAACTTCACATTTTTCATTGGAGGACTATTTTGGATGATGGGTGAATTTTGATGTATGGATTTGGGTTATTTTTATCTTGGAGATTTGTTTTTGCAAATGTGCAGCTGGTTAGATATACTCTCTAACATTGTAAGTGAAAATTAAACGATATTCTTCTTGCTGCTACATACTATTGAATTTCTCTATAACTAGGGTTAATTGTTGCATGTTGGAAATGTGGAATTATTTGTCTATTTAGCTTATTTAATGTATGGGTCAGTTACACAAATAAATCCTTCTTGCAAAAAAGAACGATCTCCCTAGTATCCTAAGGATATATAGAAACAAACAACCAAATGAAAACAATTTTCTCTAGATCATTTGTGATTCAAAATTATTAAAAACAAAGTACAAGGACATGCCCCTACCTGAAGTCCAACGCTTGTTGTAATCTTCAATCCAGTCGATCGTTCCAAAGAGGCTTCTTCAATATGAAGGACCTGCAATCAAAGATAGAAAAAGGATTAAAAGAACCTGCAAGATATAATAATTAATTGAGAAAACACTAATATATCTCAGTGATCAAGGAATCTGTGAATTAAATTACTCAAATAGATACATGAAAAATTCAATGAGAAAATTAAATCCATTTGAATTAACTTGCATAATAAGGAGTAACCTTAAACTTGTTGCCTTGATGTTATACAAGTTCTTATGGTGTCCTGAACAACCATTCCTTTCAGTTTGAAAATCCTTCTCCTCTCCAAACTAGCATGAAGCCATGGATATGAGTGTGTGATCATTCTCATACCAACGATGCCAAGTATAGAGAGTTTAATTTCTTCAACAATTACAATATATGTATTCTCAAACTACCATTCACAATCTACCAAAGTACTAAGTACCCTTGAGACTGAAACATGAGCTCAATTTATAGGGAAATGGAGGTAGTTTCAGTTCCATGAAGAGGGGAATGGATTCCTCTCATGAAGGGATTTGAGCTCCATATACCAAGGGATAAACTCCATGAGTAAAGGGATAAAGCTCCATGAGTAGAGGATATAGCTCAAATTGAACATGCTTCTAAAAGCTTCCAGTTGGGAGAATATTCGACCAACTGGGCTTCTAGAACTTACTTTTTCCTTTATTTTACCTTTTACGAGTGTCGGCATGTTTTATAAGCAAAATGTGCAGGATGTATCACAGGCTATAGAACAAATATCTGTGGATCCGAAGGTAAGGGATAGGAAAAGTGCAGAGTTAGACTTTTTAGGGTTTTAATGATCTTTTCTTCAATTTCATGACTTGGTTTAGGAACTTTGGGGTTTTTGACCACTAAGGGAGTAATCTATAGGTAGCGATGAACCTATATAGACAGTAAAATGTCATGGTGAAAAAACAACGTGTAACAGGGTCATTGTTAGATGAATGAAATTTCTTAGAGATCATTTTATCTAAATAATCTTGCACCATTTGTATGAAGTATAAATGCTTGAAGGTCACTTTTCATTTTCCTATAACATTGGATGAAGTTCACTTTTTGGGCCTCCTTGATCAAGAAACTGAATTCTTGTTCATTATCATCCATGACTCCATATCCCCAAGTGAATTATCCACTATTCCCTCAAAAAGGGTGATGATTTCCCCCCCTTTTTCACAATTTTCCATTTTTCCCTAGGTCTAGCCCCATTAGGTCACCTAGGGAATCAATTTCCTAGGAATATAGCCATTGGAAAACTTCGATATCCTAGAGGAAACTGGATTGGTCGGTCCCCTCACTCTCCTCATAATTTGGGCCAATTCTGATGGTGGAATCATCAGATACCACAAGCCCTAGCTCTAGGATCAAGTTTGTCCTAGGTGTTCCCAAGGCTAGAACCTAGTAGGATCAATTTGAACCATCGAAGTAAAAAATATTGCATGATCCTTTCCGCTCACATTTTCCACGATAGGAACATCATTGGTTGCTAAATTCCATTCCCAAACCTAGGCTGGGTCCACTTTGCCCCATGTGGTCCCATTTGGTGTCAAAGGCCTTTCATCAAGGACCGTTTCGGAATCCAAGTTCCCAAAGGATTTTATGGATTTATAAATTCCTTCATAGGTCTTATTATTCTCCCTCAACCCTTCAATCCCCCTCCTTTCTCCCTAGAATATGAAGTCCCTTGCTTAAAGGAAAGCAAGTCCCACTCTTTATTATATCTTAGGGAAAGGTTTTCTAGGGTCACTTCCCACCTATTTATTGACCTATAATATACAAGTGACTTCCTAAACTACCATAAATCCTCCCATTGGTGAAATTCCTTGAAGAGCAAGGATCCTTATCTATGGTGACAATGGGCTAAGCCTCCACCATTGCCCTTGTCCTAATAGTTTCCCTCTTAGGAACCAACACCTAACAACCCTCCAACTATACTTGGGCTACCATCAATCTGCCCAACCACAGTCAATTCTTTTTACTAATCTAGGGCTCACAATATTGTCTTCATCTAGGGCTCTTCAAATATTGCACCTAACAATGGTTTCAGTCCTCTCAAAATCATTGTTCTTGTGTATCAAAATTTTGATATTTTTTGTCCAATCTATGAACAAATTTGAACTACTCCTCTTATCATCCTTCTAACAATCTGTAGATGACTGAACTAGGGTCAAAAATCAACCAATAATAGTTCAATGACTATTTTTTTATAGGTTGATTCAGATCTCTATCTAAAACTCTATGGATAGTCCACCAAATCAACTCCTCTGCATGTCAATCCATTATTCACATGGCACATTTCTTCTCCATGCTCAATCTTCTACTCAGGTTCAACCCTCCTTTGGATCTTCTATCTCCACACATATTGAATCTGCATACCATCTTCCAAATCTATGGTCTATATTTCAAAAATAAACCTCACTCTAAGGGCAACAACTTCTCTTCTTATACGCAATTTTTTCACAGTATTAAGGGCATACCTTATGAACTAAACATGCTAGGAAACAATCCTAACTAGGCCACTATACTTATGTACTTCTAATTGTTGTAGAAAAAACCATATCCACCCATAGAAAAAACCACAAATCTTGCCTCCATAACAGACTTGACCTAGCTCATATGGATCCATATATTTTGGGCATTTCTTTGATTGAATCTTGAGATGAGCTTCAGATCTCAATGTTGACCCTCAAACTAGGGTTAGCTCAGACAATATTATGCCTGCATCTACTTCTGTTTTGGCTCTAAATTACAGTGCAAGCCCTCTATTTCTATTTTTCTTTATAACCACCACAAGACAAGATCAGATCAACCCTCTCTTCTATTTCATGTACAAAATCTAACCAACGAAATTCAATCTGATCTTGTAATGTACTAAAACAAGATATTGAATCCTTCCTACAATTTTCAGAAACAAAACATGATCGTACAATCACATATAAGTAAGAGAAACAAATGACCAATCACACAACACAAGATGTATATGGGGAAAGAAACTCCTCAAAACCCCTCTATCTCTATTATGTATTAAGACAAGGAATTATGAAACAATACATTGGTTAATCTCTTGTGAGACTCTCCAACACTCTGCCAATTGTCTCCTACTAATCTAGGCAAAATCGGTCTAGTACTTAGCCAATTCTAAACCTCCCTTCAGCATGCCTTCCTCACGCAATTTCTAGGGAATTAGCTCCCCATTAAATAGGAAAATCAACCTTCCTTGATTGTGAAATCCATCATGGCATCCCAATGAATTTATAGTTGCACATGGGAAATTTTGTATAAATACAACTGATAGTTATGTTCCCTTTAACCTCTGTCTCAACCAGGTCTTCCTCAGAACTGATATGCATGCAACTATTAATAGCGAATTATCAGTTATCTGATTTATCACTCATTATGAATTAATTCTAATTTAATTCAGTGAAACTCTCACTAGCTCACCACTTAGTTAGAACTAGTTAAACTGATTTTAACTCAATTAATTGAGTTAACTAATTCATACCTACACCCCACTAATGCATCAACTGCAACTAGACCCCAAAAATATTAGAATCCATCTACATGCCTCATATTAGACCCTCATGATCCAGAAATATGTAGGAACACAATAAAATACAAAAATAAAAATAAACACAGAGATGCAGTGGGAATAACACTTCATTTCATTAATATCAAATACTGAAAAATGCTTACAGACATAATGGAAAACAAACTAGCTCGGGTGATGGTAGCTTATCTCTAAGAAGAGATGTTGCAGCTACATGAATCTAAACTATTTTACAATAAGGCTCAAGGACCTTTTTATTTTTGAAAAATAAGAGAAAACCCTAACCCGAGGAGATGTAACACCAAGATTTTATAAGCCCCATTGAGGGTAGTTGGGCAGCAAATTTCTTGGGGTCGTAACTTGGTCATATGATCTTCGTTTGATGCACATGATACCTCGTTATAAATAAATATTTGAGGACTAAAACTGCTAATGTGATTTCTATTAAATCACTAAAAATTTCATGACCAAAAAATGTTGTTTGGGGCCTCAAAACTGCTCTAGAAGTTCTGACCTGAAAAACTAACAAAAATAGTAAATTGTGCTATAATTAAGGAAACTGAAAAACTAAAAGAGACAATGGTGAGGGCCCAAGTGGAATAGGAGGTTGGCCACCAATATCCACCTTGATCAACTCAACTCGAATTTCTTGAGCTAACTCAGTCATCATGACTTAGTTAACTAACCCAAGTTGTTATGAGATGAAACTACAATTTATTGTCCAAATTATTTAAGAGAAAAATAAATTAGAGGCCTCACATTCCTCACTCAAGGTACATCAAAATTCCCTACCAGTGTGGGTGTATTTTTTCTTGTCCTTTTTGGTTGCCAATTTCACTATTTCTTGTTGCAAATTTCAACACTCCCTTCAACAAGAAAGGAATTCAATTTATCTCGATCCGGTACCTTTGGAATTTTGCATGCAACACTTATCTAGTGTTGTTTTCCCCTGCAAATCCTTAAACTAAATAGCCTCTGAACAACTGAACCTATATAATGCATATGTCATTAGAGTCTTTTGACTGTTGCTAGCTACTACACCTGTCTACTAGACTCTCTGTGCTGTTGTTGGCATCTACATCCATGCACTTTGTGGTGTTGCCAACTCTGATATGTGCTATAGTATCTAAAATATGTAACTTTGATTTATGTCTTTCTAACATATGACTACATCAATCTAACTGATCCTTCCTACTACTTTTGTACTTTGGACTCCTCGTAGCTAGGTTCGATCCATGAGACACACCATCTCAATGGACCCTGCTCAAATTTCTGATCTTGGGATTATGTCTACACATCACGCCATCTTTCACCTAGAGGTATGGTTGCATGTGCTCCCTCTTCCCATCTAGATCAAAATTCCCCCCTCATGGAGGTCTCTATTGAGTGGACGATTGCACTCAATCTCTTCTCTTCTTCTCCAATTGTAGCTTCTCCACAACATTCTGAAACTACTTCTAAGGTTGAATGTTGAGAGGTAATTTGTACTCCCTCTCAACAACCAAGTCTCTAACCTCTACTTTGCTCCTCAAATCTTTGCATGCATCTGGTACCTCAAGTGCATATAGGTTATTGACTCATGCACATTGTAATTGTCTTTCCATTACAAAAGTTTCTAAAAAATAGTTGATTTTAAATCGACGATATCTCCCTCATCCGAGCTTCAAATTGAGTTTCCATTTGGGTATTTTTTCGCAAGGAATCCAAATTATATGCTATTTTATTTTTTGAATATTTTACACCAAAATATTCATATATTGTTTGTAATCTCGCCACCCAAAAAATTCCTTCTCCGATACCATGTAGAAAATCTAACCAACGAGATTCAATCTAATCATGTAATGTACTAAAACAAGATACTGAATCTTTCCTACATTTTTCGGAAACAAAACAGGATCGCACAATCACATATAAGTAAGAGAAATAAATTATCAATCACACAACACAAGATGTATCTGGGGAAAGCAACTTCTAAAAACCCCTTTATCTCTATTGTGGATTAATTCAAGGAATCATGAAACAATACAATGGTTAATATCGCATGAGATTCTCCAGCACTCTGCCAATTGTCTCCCGTTGATCTAGGAAAAATCGATTTAGTACTTAGCCAATTCTTAGCCTTCCTTCAGCCTGCCTTACTCATGCAATTCCTATGGAATTAGATCCCTATTAATTAGGAAAATCAATCTTCCTTGATTGCACAATCCATCATGGCATCCCAATGACTTTATAATTGCACATGGGAAATTTATTATGAATACAGCTGATAGTTATGTTCCCTTTAACCTCTGTCTCAATTGGGCCTTCCTTGGAACTAACATGCATGCATCTATTAATAGTGAATTATTAGTTATCTAATTGATCACTCATTGTGAATTAAATCTAATTTAATTCACTAGCCGACCTCTCTCTAGCTCATCAATTAGTTATAACTATTTTAACTTATTTTAACTCAATTAATTGAGTTAAATAATTCACACCTTCATCCCACTAATGCATCAACTGCAACTAGACTCCAAAAATATTAGATTAATACCTCTACATGCCTCATATTAGACCCTCAACTCGAATTTATTGAGCTAACTCAGTTATCATGACTTAGTTAACTGACACAAGTTGTTATGAGATGAAATTACTATTTATTGTCCAACTTATTTAAGGGAAAAATAAATTAGATTCCCCACATTCCTCACTCCCGATGAATCAAAATTCCCCACCAGTGTGGGTGAATTTTCTTTTTTTTTGCTTTCCAGTTTCCAATTTCAATGTTTCTTGTTGCAAATTTCAACATTTCATAATTTTATGTAGCCTTCACACAAAGGAACCATTGAAATCACAAGCCCATATTCTCATGAGAAGCCTCTCTTAAGCTCGATCTTCCATAAGAGAACCAAAAATATTCCATCCTACTTCCTAGCTCGAACCAACCATTAAGGTATGCAACATTCTTGTGAACCCTCACGTGATGATCTTGCTCTTGGTGGATGACCATGGTCTCCCTTTATCAACCCTTACTCGACCTACTTTAGGAGTACATCTCTCTTTGCCCCCTTGATCAAATGAGATCCTTCTCAATTGATGCTCTTTCCTTCATCCTAAGGCCTCCTTAAATAGTTTTTCCTAGACTTCTTAGGAACCCTCTAGAACTTACTGGTTTATCCACTTAGACCTTAGGAAATATTAATTCTCATTTTTAGTTTTCTTTTAGATTTTAAACCCCATATTGGGTCCAAAATCCCTTTGCTTGGCTTCTTTTCCCACAAATCCTTTTGTGACCAAACTCACACAAAACCATCTCACTGGGCATGTGGAGTACCTCCCAAGATACAAAATTCAACACATCATCTAGTTGTAGTAACCATAACTTGCTCAAGCTCTTGTAGTCAACTGAGGACTTGGTTGGGTTCCCAAGTTGCAAATTAAGTAAAGGTAGTTGTGAGGGCATGATAGCTAGGAAGGGTCAGGGCATGCACATTAGGAATTAAAAGGCATGCTAACACATGTTGGACAATGTCAATACATGCTGAAGAGTTTTAGGGAGTGTTAGGGCATATCAAGGGATAACTAGGTCAAAATGCATGGAAAGGAATGAACAAGAGTGTGTGCCAAGGGGTGTGAGTGAATTCAAGTGTGCTAAGGATGAAGTGTGTTAGGATAATTTCAGAATAGGATTTATAGGAGGGAATCCTACCATTGTTATGTGGGGCTCGACATAGCATCTTTAGAAAAAGGGAGATCACTTTGTGCTAGGCACAACATTGTTTTGGCTTTACCTATTTTTTTAAATGATATGTGGCACACGTTGGCTACATGCTCATGTTTTAATATATTCTAGATAATTTCATATTGTACATTTTTGTGTATAATTTTTGGGGCACTCGACTTCTGTCACCTTATATCTTTTGTGCCTTCTGAATCTTGTGGTTCTTGCAAACTCTCAGTTAGTGTTATACTATTTATATGAACTGAACATACACGTGAAATATTTTCTATGTAAGTTATGTTGCTTAGTTGTTTTATGGCCATGGCTAGATCATGTGATCCTTATCTTGGTAAATAGTCATGTGGAAAAAGTTGAGCTTGGACATGATTGGCATAATATGAGTTATAGGTAGCTCTTAGGTGAACAAGGCACAATCTACTTGTATTTGGTGCAATTGGTCAATTTGTTGCGATTCAAGCAATATTGTCACATGAACTGCAGTAGCCAAGGAATTGATTGGGTTCCCAAGTTGTGGAAAAATGTAAAGGCTAGTTGTGAGGAAATGAGTGTGAAGGCATGCTAGGGAATGCTAATATGTGTCAGATAGTGCGAAGGCATGTCAAACATGCTAAGATGTGCCAAGTGACAAGGCATGCCAAGATGTGCAAGGGTGTATCAATGCATGCCAGGGATAGTCAAGGCAACAAAAGGGAGAAACAAGTTAAACTACAAGGAAATGAACAATAAGAGGATTAATAAGTTATCAATTTACCTTTTCCAAGAGGGGCATGCTAGGTGCACCAACACTAGGTGCCAATAGGTGCCAAGTGCAAATTCTTAGTGCATTCTAAGTGCCAAGTCTTCCTTTGTTCGTTCTCATCTACTTTCCAATAGTTGATCTCAAATAAATTTAATATTAAACCATGCCAAATTATACCAAGGCATGTCAATGTATTCCATACATGCTAACAATTTCCAAGCGCCAACACATACCAAGTGCCAATATGTGTCATAGAGTGTTATGCATGCTATGAAGTGGAAGGGCATGTTGAAAAGTTATAAGGTGTTCTAGAGAGTGATAATTCATGTTTAGGAGTGTTAAGGAGTACTAGGAAAAAAAATTAAGGGATCACTACGTAAATATTCATGGAAGCTAATGAATACAAGGAACATGTGCCAGGGACTAGCGTTAATGAGTGCTAGTTGTCACGCCAAGGAGGGAGTGACAAGGTATGATAAGGATTGGTAAGGCATGGTAGGGAATATCAAGGCATATCAAGAAGTCTCAAAGTGTGCTTGGGAGTTCCAAGGTGTTCTAATTATATGTGCCAAATAGTGCCAATACATGATAGGTGCTAAGGATGTGCAGGGTGCCAGGGTATGTCAATATGTGTTAAGAAGTTTCAAGGAAACAAAAGGAAGAACCAATAAGAGGGTTAATAAGTCGAGACTTTATATTTTTCAAAAGGGGCATGCTAACCACACTAATAATAGGTCCTACTACATGCCAAGTAGTAGTGTGTGCCAAGTGCTAATATATGTCAATGCATTCAACCAAGGTGTTCCAGGGAATTCTAGGAACTACATGCATGCCAACACATGCTAGGAGAGCTCTATGTTGTGCTAGAAAATGCCACCATGTGCTTGGGCTTCAGTGTCATGGAAATATGTTCTAGGTACAAAAATGTTACAAGACATGCGAGGTTCTAATAAATGTTAGTGTGTGCCAAAGCATTAATTTAAGGTGTGCCCATATTGTTGAGGAGTGTTAGGTATTTCTCATTAATAGAATTGATAGAGCTTGATTATGTGTTATATAATATATTTCCTACACACAGTAGTGGGAATTTATCTAAAGGGAATTTTATAGATAATAAACTTAATATATATGAATCATGTGTTGACTCATAGGAAAACTCTATTCAACTAGTCATTACTTGAGGGAAATGATACACACTAATTACTTCTTAAAAAGTTGACTGACTCTAACCACTATGGCCTTGGACATATTATAAAAAATACTCCACAATAATGGTATTAAATCATTATCTTTTGACAAAAAATATATTAAAAATAGTATAATGTCATCAAAAAATCATTGGAATGATCAATGGTGACAAACATTTTTTGACTGTCACCAAAAGTAACAAAAATAGCATTGGTGAGGGTCATTAAAATTTCATCACTAGAAGTGTCACTAAAGACAGAATTAGTGATGGGCCTTTAACGACCCTCACCAAAAGTGTCATTGAAAATGGCTTTGGTGACAGACCTTAAAGGACCATCACTACATACACTTACAATGACGTTTTTTTAAGGACCGTCACCATATGTGACATTGGTGATGGACCTTAAAGGTCCGTCACAAGCATGACCCTCACTAATGTCATTTTTTCCTGTAGTGATATTTAGAGAATATTAAATCCAAGATATCAATCTTTAGTCTCAAAGGAAAAGAATATATCTATTGGAAAGATGTAAAGTGTGTCATAGGCATCAAGGTCAAAGGGTTGAATGGGCATGAGTTTAAAAGACACTTCAGGAAGATGTATTTTTCTGAGAGGTATTATGATGTAAAGGCCAAGTAATTCTATGAATTAAAGATGGTTCCATGATACATGAAGAATACATAACCAAATTTCTAGAGCTATTGAGGTATGTGCCTTATCTCAAAGGTGAGAATAAAAAGGTCCATAGGTTTATCAGGCCTATCCTAGTGTTTCTTGAATAAAGAAGTGCATGCAGAGTCTTGGTTGGTGTAGTTGGCTATAGGGAGGGACTAAGAAAAGAGTTCATCATTAGTTGAGATCTTGTGCACTTGAGATGAATGGTATGCCTACCTTAGCACATCTAAAGGTGTTTCCTTTGTGTTCATATATTACGATTTTGGGCATGGATTGGTTGTTTCCTCACAGGACCAAGATTAACTTCTATGAGAAGCCTATTGGGTGTCTATTTAATGATGGAGATAAGAGAATCTTCTAGGGAAAGAAGAATCCTACATCTGTGAGAATGGTTAGAAGAGTGTAAGCTAAGTGCAGCTGTAGGAAAGGGTGTGTAATGTTTCTAGTGCATGTTTCTAGTGAAAAAGGAAAATATGTTGAGGATGATGAAATCCTAAAAAGATACCTTGTTTTTCATCAGTTTTGGGATACATTTCCTATAGATATTTTAGAGTTACTATATCATATGGATTTATATTTATCTACTCAAATGGTGCCAGGGGCACCACTAGCATCAAATTCACCTTATAGGATGAGCACTTCAGAGTTTCTAGAATTGAATTTTGAACTCAAATAAATGCTTGATAAGTGATACATAAGGCCAAGTGTGTCACCTTGCAGTGCACTAGTGTTGATTGTAAAGAAGAAGAATGGCACTCTCAGAATATGCATCGATTATATGTAGTTGAAAAAGGTGATTATCAAGAACATCAATCCTTTGACTCAGATTGATGATTTGTTTGATTAGTTGAAGTGAGAAATAATTTTCTCAGAAATTAATTTGAGATAAAGACATCATCAAGTGTGCATCAAAGAAAAATAAATCTACAAGACCAGATTTTTTACGAGTTATTTGCATTATGAGTTTTTGGTGGTTTCTTTTGGTCTTACTAATGCTCCATATACCTTCATGTGCTTAATGAATAGTGTGTTGCATCCTTATTTGAACAAATTTGTGATAGTATTTATTGATGATATATTTATATAATCCAAGAATATGGAGGAGCATGCAAAGAACCTCACAGTAGTCTTGATATTGTTGAGAGAGAATTAGTTGTATGTCAATATTAGAAATTGTAGTTTCTTTCAGACTCAGATTCATTACCTCAATTATGTTGTTTCCAAGGAAGGGATAACATTGGACCCAAAAAAAATTAAATTTTTAAATGTAGTGGCTAGCTCCTATTAATGTAGATGAGGCCAGATCATTCATGGGACTAGAATTTTATTACAAAATCTTGATCAAGAAATTTTAAAGAATTTCCTATCATATCACATATTTGGAGAGAAAATGAAAGAAGTTTGAGTGGACTCAGGAGTGTGAAACTAGTTTTAAGGAGTTAAATAAATTGCTTACAAATGTTCTAGTCTTGAAAATCCCAAATCATGATAATAATTTTTTGGTTTGTATATATTCTTGCAATAAAATACTTGGTGGAGTCCTAATTTAGGAAGGGAAGTTGGTATGCTATGTTTCAAGGGAACTGAATGAGCATGATAAGAACTATGTAATTCATGATCTTGAGTTGGAATATATCATTCATGCATTGAACATTATCTTCTTGGTAGGAGGTTTTTTATGATGAGTGATCATAGTGGTCTTAGGTACTTGTTTTACAAACTTAATCTGAATGCTTAAAAAGCTAGACGGTTGGCTACTCTTAGTGAGATTTATTTGAAGATTAGGTACGTTAAGGGCAAGGAGAATAATGTTTCATATTCTATTAGTAGGAGAGTGCAGGTAAATAATATTTTAGCTATGGGATCTTATGGGACATATTTACATGAGAATATATTGTATGCAGGGAAGCATGATGAGTGTTACAAGCAGTTGAAGTAGAGGTTGCAGCAAAATGGTGAAGGTGATAGAGATGAGAAGTATCACCTCTTGGGTAAAAACACGAAGGTGGGTCACACTTTCAGGAGAAACACGGGTGGGAAAATATTTTTTCCAACATTTCAGATGAACTTTTATAAAAGTTTGGCCGAACTGTTAGAAAGTTCGGGTGAGGTTTGTAAATTGGTTTGGCCAAAATAATTCTGTTGTTTACATTGATGACGTATTGACGATGTGGGTAAATATATTTTTGGTTGAAGATGGGAAAAATGGAAACAAAAGTTTGACTCAACTATTATTTCGGCCGGAATATTTATTTGGCCGAAATTTTGAAAAGAATTCAATCCAACCTATTTCTTATAAATATACTAGCCTGCAGACCGCAAGAGGTTTCGGGCTTGTTACCGTTTGTTTGTTACCATTGTGATATTTATCTTGTTGTTTTTTTGTTACGTTGGTGTTTTTTGTTGTAGGGGCGAGGAGGTGAGAAGGCTTCGAGTTTGTGTTTATTTTTTTCTAGGTTTTAATTTTTTTCCTGTTTTTTTGTTCGCAGGTTACAAATAACTTGTGTCTTCGGTGATCTCCTTCCTTGTCATTTCCTGCCTCGTCATTTATTGTCGTTGCAGCCTACCTCACTGTTTGTTGTCGTTATGGTATTCATCGTCATTTTTTATTGCTTTTTATCATCTCATCGTCTCCAATTTCTAGGTAGACAAAAAAACTCCATTGCTTCATTTTCTTGTGTGGTCCCATTAATGAAAGAAATAAATTTCAAAAAAATTGTCACCAAATATATGCTTGATGTGTCACCAATTATAGTTGATAGTTGAACTTTAAATTTTCATTGGTTATGATCGTCTTTGTTCTTTATCAAGCTTGTAGGTTGTATTTGTGTTCTGATCGAGCCATGAATTGTTGTTTATCCATGTAGTAGCTTCAGTTCTTAGGGATTCAATCTCTGAATGAGAAATTCCATACAACCTGGATGTCTTTGCCTCAAAAAAATAGGGATTGAAAGTGTGATCTCCCCTTTGAAGGGAAAATACTACATTCCCATTATTTGTGAGTGGTAGTAAAGTAGTGTCATCATTGTAGGTTCAATATTAGTCATTCTAATTAGTTTGTTAGATTGTCTTTGTCTTTCAGCAGAGTGCTTGTTTTTTGTTACATTTCCTATCTTCCTAAATACTCCTTTCTAAGCTAAAACCTAAGCTTTTATTTCTTATTCCATAATTGAAGCTTCCTAATCTAGCTATATTTCTAATGCCTCAAAGAATAGAGTTGTATGTGATTTCCTGATGGCTGAGAGCTCTGTTCCTTCCTTCAACCTCTTCAGATCTAATATATTTGTGTTCTTATGACCACAAACTCACAGCTCTATTATTCCTTAATCTTGTAGGTTTTATTTGTGTTATGTTGCTTCCTCAGACCTTTTTTAGATTGTATTTTTCTTTCAACAGAGTGTTTTTTTGCGATTAAAATGCCTATCTTCCTTAATACTCCTTTCTAAGCTAAAACCTAAGCTTTTCTTTCTTATTCCTGAACTGAAGCTTCCTACTTTAGCTGGATTTCTAATGCCTCAAAGAGTAGAGTTGTATGTGTTTTCTAGATGGCTGATAGCTCTGTTCTTTCCTTCAATGTCTACAGATCTAATATCTATGTGTTATTCTTATGAGCACCAACTCACAGTTGAGTTCTTACCTAAGATTGTAGGTTTTATTTTTGTTATGTTTCTTCCTCAGACCTTTGTTAGATTTTATTTTTCTTTTAACAAAGTGTTTTTTTGTGGTTATAGTGCCTATCTTCTTGAATACACCTTGCTAAGCTAAAACCTAACCTTTTCTTTCTTGTTCTTAAACTGAAGCTTCCTAATCTATCTAGATTTCTAATGCCTCAAAGAGTAGAGATGTATGTGTTTTCCTGATTGCTGATAGCTCTGTTCTTTCCTTCCCTGATAGCTCTATAATTTCCTTCAACCTCTACAAATCTAATATCTTTGTGTTCTTCTATGAGCACCAACTCACAACTCTATTCTTTGTTAAGCTTGTAGGTTGTATTTGTGTTTTTTTGTTTCCTCAGACCTTTGTTACATTTTCTTTGTCTTTTAGCAGAGTGTTTGTTTGTGTCTATAGTTCCTATCTTCCTGAATACTCCTTGCTAAGCTAAAACCGAAGATTTTCTTTCTTATTCCTGAACTGAAGCTTCCAAATCTAACTAGATTTCTAATGCCTCAAAGAGTAGAGTTGTATATGTGAATTTTTACATAAATTCATCAACTACTACCATTATTTTTTTAAGTATATAAAATAATTTTTTACCCCTTTCCACTTATTACTTCAATCATAAGTTTCTATGTGTATATTTTATGCCCACCTCACTAGATGATGTGGTGGTTTTATTGTAATTGAGATGATTAAATTACTAAGATTAAGGTGGGTTATTTTAAAAAATTTAACGAAACATTGATCTAGTGATACTTTTCACTGTTTTGGACCCTTATGCATTTAAATTGGTTTCTCTATGTTTTTTATGAAGTGTTTTTGAATCAAAAAAAAATTATATGTCTTAGATTTATGTCTTTTAGGTGAAAACATGGAATTTCATAATATATTGTCCTTTTCAGAGGGACTTGCAAAATCTTATAGCAATTGGCAATTGATTTCCTAGTGTACAATGGATTGAAATGGCTAAATATGGTTGACTCATTTGTACATAAGAGCTTGTTTGATTCTTAGATATCACTTTCCCTCAAAGAATTGAAAAAAATGTGTTATAGGATGGATTCCTATAGCTTCCTTATTGTCTATTTCCTGTAGTAGATGCACACAAATTTCTCTAACTTACGAAAACTTATAGCAATTGATTTCCTTGTGTAAAATGGATTGAAATGGCTAAATATGGTTGATTCAATTGTACATAGTTGTGTACAATGGATTGAAATGGCCAAATATGGTTGATTCATGTTTACATAATTGTGTACAATGGATTGAAATGGATGAATATGGTTGATTCATGTGTACATAAGAGCTTGTTTGATTCTTAGATATCACTTTTCATGAAAGAATTGAAAACAATGTGTTATAGGATGGATTCTTATAGCTTCTTATTGTCTATTTCCTATAGTAGATGCACACAAATTTTCTTCTACTTTTTTATAAAAGTCAAAAAAGATTGATTCCTTATAAGTTGATATAATTACATTGGATACTTTGATAGTGGTTGGAAAAATGAATACTGGAAATACATATGAAGTGAAATTGAATGGTATTCTATGAAAAAGGTTAAATGCATGTTGACTATATTTTATCATTTTATGCATCTGGAGGCATGATGTTAATAGAAATGATTGCTATAAATGGTTTATTTGAGTAATGAATAACCTTGGCTTCTTACCATAATGCTACTATATTTTTTCCACTATATTCATATTTATGTTGATGCTATCTATTTTTTATTAATGTACCTAAATTTACACCTTCCATGATGTTTCCTCTTCTAGTGTTGTCATTTACTTTTCTAATCTTGTAAAATGTTAAAAGTGGAGTATTTTATGGTGTAATGGATATTACTAATCTAGATTATGTACAGTGATATGATGATAGTGTGTAGGTTGATGTTAAAGTTGTAAAATTCTTGTACATATCAAGGATGAATAACAGTACAAGCCAAAAATGACATTATTATATTATTAGATAATCTGTTAGGTGCTAAATCATACTTCTTATTAAGGTAATAACTAATGCAAGCTAAAAAAAAAAATTTAATGTTCTGAGCCTATTTATATATGCCAAAGTAAAGGTTTCTAGATGTGATTTCTCCCATAAAATTTAAGGAAAACTAAACTTTAAGGCAAACCATGTACATGTCATTTCTCTGACAACCTCATCAAGGTGTGACTTTTGACATAACTTCATCAACCACTAGCACTAGCTATTTTAGTAAGTGCATAAAAAATTTTTGCAAACCATGTACATGCCATTTCTCCCACACACTCATCAAGGTGTGACTTTTGACATAACTTTATCAACCACTACCACTAGTTGTTTTAGTAAGTTCATAAAATAATTTTGCAAACTTTAAGGCAAACTATGTACATATCATTTATATGTCATTTCTCCCATAAAATTTAAGGAAAACTTTAAGGATGACCATCTACATACATGTCATTTCTCTCATTTCTCCCATAAACTCAAGGAAAACTTTAAGTATAACCATGTACATGTAATTTCTCCCATAACATTTAAGGCATTTGCTAGTGTTTTTGGAACCATGTACATGTCATTTCTATGTCATTTCTCCCATAAAATTTGAGGAAAAAATTAAGGCAAACCATGTACATACATGTCATTTCTCCCATTTCTCCCATAAACTAAAGGAAAACTTTACGATAACCATGTACATGTCATTTCTCCCACAAACTTGAAGGAAAAATTTAATGCAAACCATGTACATGTGTCATTTCTCCCATACATGTGTCATGTCTCCCATGAAATTTAAGGAAAACTTTAAGGCATGTCATTTCTATGTCATTTCTCCCATAAAATATAAGGAAAAGTTCAAGGAAAACCATTTACATGCAATTTATACCTTAAACTCTAGTGAAGGAAAACTTTAAGGCATGTCATTTCTAGATGTGATTTCTCCCATAAACTTTAAGGAAAAATTTAGGGCAAACCATGGACATGTCTTTTCTCCCACAAACTCAAGGCTTTCTCCCATAAAATCAAGGCAAACTATAAGGAAAATCATGTACATGTAATTTATCCTTTCTCCCATAAGGAAAATTGTAAGGCAAACCATGTATATGTCTCATTTCTCCCATAAACCTTGAGGAATTTTCTAGCCCTAATCTAAGGCATTTGCAATAAGGAAAATGCCAGTGTTTTTGGAAACCATGTACATGCCATTTCTCCCATAAAATTTAAGAATTTTCTAGTGTTTTTGGAACCATATACATGTCATTTCTCCCATCAAAATTAAGTCAAACTTTAATTAAAACCATGTACATACATGTCGTTTCTCCTATTTCTCCCATAAACTCAAGGAAAACTTTAAGGATAACCATTTACATGTCATTTCTCTGATAAAATTTCAGGCATTCGCTAGTGTTTTTGGAACCATGTACATGTCATTTATATGTCATTTATCCCATAAAATTTAATGAAAAATTTAAGGAAAACCATGTACATACATGTCATTTCTCCCATTTCTCCCATAAACTCAAGGCAAACTTTACGTATAGCCATGTACATGTCATTTCTCTGATAAAATTTAAGGCATTTTCTAGTGTTTTTGGAACCATGTACATGTCATTTATATGTCATTTCTCCCATAAAATTTAAGGCGTGTCATTTCTATGTCATTTTTCAGTCATCTCTATGTCATTTCGCCTATAAACTATAAGGAAAACTTTAAGGAAAACCATGTGCATGTCATTTCTCCCTTAAAATATAGGCAAGGAAAACTTTAAGGCATGTAATTTCTAGATGTGATTTCTCCCATAAAATTTAAGGAAAACTTCAAGAAAAACCATGCACATGCCATTTCTCCCACAAACTCAAGTCTGTATCCCATAAACTCAAGGCAAAATTTAAGGAAAATCATGTACATGTAATTTATCATTTCTCTCATAAGGAAAAATTTAAATAAAACCATGTATATGTGTCATTTCTCCAATAAATGTTAAGGCATTTTCTTGTTTTTATTTAAGGCATTTCCAATAAGGAAAATTCTAGTGTTCTTGGAAACCATGTACATGTCATTTACCCCATAAAATTTAAGTAATTTGCTAGTGTTTTTGGAACCATTTACATTTCATTTCTATTTCATTTATCCCATAAAATTTAAGGAAAACTTTAAGGCAACCATGTACATACATGTTATATCTCCAATTTCTCCCATAAAATCAAGGCAAACTTTAAGAATAACTATGTACATGTCATTTCTCCGATAAAATTTAAGGAATTTGCTAGTGATTTTGGAACCATTTACATGTCATTTCTATGTTATTTCTCTGATAAAATTTAAGGAAATATTTAAGGAAAACCATGTACATGTGTCATTTCTCCCATATATGTGTCATTTCTCCCATTAAATTTAAGGCAAACTTTAAGGCATGTCATTTCTATGTCATTTTTCTGTCATTTCTATGTAATGTCTCACATAAACTATAAAGAAACCTTTAAGGCAAACCATGTACATGTCATTTCTCCCTTAAACTCTAGGCAAGCCAAAATTTAAGGCATATTATTTCTAGATGTGATTTCTCCCATAAACATTAAGGAAAATTTTAAGGAAAACCATGCACATGTCATTTCTCCCACAAACTCAAGGATTTCCCCCATAAACTCAAGGAAAAATATAAGGAAAATCATGTAGATGTCATTTCTCCTTGCTCCCATAAGGAAAATTTTAAAGCAAACGATGTACATGTTTCATTTCTCCCATAAACTTTAAGTAGTTTTCTAGTGTTAATTTAAGGCATTTGCAATAAGGAAAATGCTAGTGTTTTTGGAAACCATGTACATACCATTTCTCCCATAAAGTTTAAGGCATTTTCTAGTGTTTTTGGGAACTATTTAAATGTAATTTCACCCATAAAATTTAAGGAAATCCATGTACATGTTATTTCTCACATGCATTTTCAACAAATGTTAATTTTATATATTTTATTGAATTTGTTTTTTTCAGGGATAAAAAAGTCCACTAAATATGGTTGAAACATGGACATTATGCATAGATGTTTCTTGCTATCCCAATCCAAAGAAATCATTGATTACATATATTCTTTGCAATATTGCAACTAACAAGGCCCTCCAAAGGAAAATTAATATACCACGAATAACAACAAACAATGAGGCATATTATATTGCATTGATAGAAGGCTTGGGAAAATCTAGGGATTATGCGTCAAATGGAATTATAGTTTCCACCAATTCTAAACTTGTGTGAAACCAAATGAAAGGCGTGTACCAAGTTAAGAAGGAGTAGCTAAAACAACTGCATGGAAAAGCAAAGAATATTGTTAGATAATTTCAATCATTTAGTATAAGACATTGTCCAAATGTTAATAAGATGTCTGGTGATCTATTGTGTGGGGCAATGCCAATTCAAGATTCATCTGTGAGATATGAATTAATAGATGAATTAGTATTCTACATGTAACTACCAATTCAAGATCCATCTTTCAACGATGAATTAATGTTGAGATGCTCTCCTTCAAAATTTATTGATGGACATTATAACATATCTTTGATATGTGTGTGTTTTTTACTTATGAATGCATCATTTTTAATGAACATGTGTTTTTTTCAATTATATACCAAGTGTGCTCCCACCATGTAAAGCGCAACTTGGTGAAATTCACATTTTTATAAAATTAAAATGTGAGGAATTCAAAAAAAATTTCTTTAAATTGAGTTTCACACATCAATTAGTAAGTGCTTTGAATGTTTTGTTTTACATCATTTGTGTACTAAATTACATTGATTTTTTGAAATATTTTGAATTTATTTTAAATAGTAATTTAAAAATAATTGTAAATTTCCACTGTAGATATATCCATATATATCATGGAGGATGAAAGGAAAATATCTATAGAATCCCGTGCCTCTACGAGAGAGGGGGATCATGGATTGAGGGATGTTCATGGTATTCATAGTAAATGTGCATTTTTTTAAATGAAATTTGAATATATAATCTTATCTCCATACATACATGTGTGTATACATGTGGAATTAATTTTCTTATTGATTATATATATAATTTTATCCCCATGTACATACATGTGTACATATGGAATTGATTTTTTATTAATCTTGTGAGTTAAATTAGTTTTTAATAACTTTCATTTTTATTTAGCAATTAGGAGGACAAGAGTGTCTACTCCAACAATGGAGCATGGCCATGGTTCACGCAATCATGGTATGGTTCATGCAATTTAATCAATCATATGTACATGTATTTATATGTATGGATATATTTTTGAATTGATTATAAATTCATATTTTTTTATGAAGCTTCCCTTTCGTCGTGTGAGGTTGGTGGTGGTAAAAATTCCCCTAGGGGCCCATAAGTAAGTGGTGGCCAATTGCATAAGGGTGGTCATATGAATTCCCTTGAGGGCTAATCAATGGATGGTCGTGTTGATTCTCAACCAATTGGTGGTCGTTCTGGTTCTCAATAGTCTTAGGGTGAGCATCATGCTTGCCAACCATATCGAGGTGGCCATCAATATGAATATTTTTTTCATTCAATTTGTACAAATTTGCTTACATGATTTTTTATTTATACACAATTTTATATATTGATGCAAAGGGTGAAAATATTTCTCCACATGTTGCTCCAAAAATACGTAGGACAAAAAATGTTATTCAAGAAGAAGGTTGTACAACAACCATGACTTATCCGTCTGACATTTCTGATATACCTTTCCGTCTGACATTTTTGAAAAAAGGCATATTAGAGATTGTTAGACAGAACTTGGTACCAACACCCAATCCACCATCACAAGTATTCAATTTTTCACTTAGATGTTCAAGTTACAAATTGAAGTTCAAAATTTGTATTATAAAATGAGATCAAGATCTTGAGTTATTTTATACTTTTAAATTTTTGAATTTTAGGTTTTTGGAGATGATTTTCATTCTCCACAGACTCTAGTGATGGAGTGTATGATGGAGATAGGAACATCCACACCACTTGAACAAGTTGTCTAATTTTTTTTTTTAATATTATTGAAAATTAGTTTATATGCATTTTCATTTGAAAATTTTTAATATATATATACTTGTACATGTATATTGTACAGTTTATTCTGGAAGATGTTACTGTTTGGATGTTTTAATGGATGAGTAACAAAATACAATGGGGAGGGAACCACAAGAGGTATTGCGTGATTTTTTTCTTTTCATTTTGTGCTTTTACATGAAGTTCTATATTCTTATTCAATTTTAAAACATTAAATTTTAATGTTTGTACACATTGTGTAAAAGTTCCCCATTCTTCACAGGATAGCACGAGGATCGGTACTTTGCTTGTAGAGACACTATATCCATCTATATTTGATTAATGATGCACATTTGTGTAACATTATATCTGGTAGATCTAGTCTTAAATTTACTTTTTTAAATATAGTTTTAGCTATGCATTAATAGTTACCTTTCCATATAACTTGATACTTTTAACACTATACATTGAGCTTGATATATATTTACTTTTATTTGATACAAATTTTGGACATATTTTACTATTTGGATATAGTTTTAAACTACATTTACTTTTATCAACAATGATTTTAAATTTTGGATAATTACATTTGGCATGTGTTCACTTGTTGTGATATATAATGTTTTTTTTTTTAAACTCATGTTGTCATTTTATTTTTTAAATATAGAAGGAATCTATATTGAGATTTCAAATTACGAAACACATGTACATGTGTATAATTTCGATAGTTGAACTACATTTGGCATGTGATCACATGTTGTGATATAATGTTTTGCTTTTAAAACTCAAGTTGTCATTTTATTTTTTAAATATAAAATTCAAATCTAGATGGAAATTTCAAATTACAAAACACGTGTATATTTTGGATAGTTCAACTAAATTTGGCATGTGATCTCATGTTGTGATATAATGTTTTGTTTTTAAAACTCAAGTTTTCATTTTATTTGTTAAATATAAAATGAATCTCTAGATGGAAATTTGAAATTACATTTTCACAATGTGTATATTTTGGATGGCTGAACTACATTTGGCATGTGATCGTGATATAATGTTTTGTTTTTAAAAAGTTTTCATTTTATAAATGTTAAATATAAAATGAATCTCTCTAGATGGAAATTTAAAATTAAAAAACATCTACATACATGTGTATATTTTGGATAGTTGAACTACATTTGGCATATATTTACACATTGTGATATAATTTTTTGTTTTACGATATAATGTTTTAATTTAAAATTCAAGTTTTCATTTTATTTGTTGAATATAAAATGAATATATAGATGGAAATTTCAAATTACATTTTCACGATCTGTATATTTTGGATGGTTGAACTACATTTTTCATTTGATTGTGATATAATTTTTTGTTTTTAAAAAGTTTTCATTTTATACTTCTATTAAAAATATAAAATGAATCACTCTAAATGGAAATTTTGAATTATAAATCACGTATACATGTGTATATTTTGGATAGTTGAACTACATTTGGCATGTGATCACATGTAGTGATATAATTTTTTTTTTTTAACTCAAATTTTCGCTATATTTTTTATATATAAAATGAAGTTGGCATTATATTTGTTAAATATAAAATTAATCTAGATGGAAATTTCAAATTACAACTGACACATAAATGTTTATATTTTGGATAGTTGAACTACATTTGGCATGTGCTCGCACGTTGTGATATAATTTTTTGTTCTTAAAACTCAAGTTGTCATTTTATTTGCTAAATATAAAATGAATCTAGATGGAAATTTCAAATTACATTTAAGACATACATACATTGGTACATGTTATGCATTTGAACATGTGTGTGAATGTTATATAATTTTAGGATGTACATCTATTATTTAGGTGATATTTAAGTACAATACATATCGATGTTTTAAAATATAAAAACAATCATTAAATGTACAGGTCAGAACCCATACCATGGCCCTGCGCTAGCATCAGAAACCCATTAGAGGCAGCTACAGAGGTGTTTTTTCAGGTCGCTCTCACCATGGCAATTAACAACGATTGGAATCCACTAAGGGCTATGCATATGATAGCCATGAGGTGTTGGATCCTCAAGCATTTGATAATACTCATGGGGAGAATGTTTTTCCTCCGGAGAAACCCAAGGGTAGAAGAGGCAAGAAGTCCACTATTCCACAATTTGTGTAGCCTCTACCCAGGAAAACCAATTGGCTTCAAGGTTATGAGCCCAAGATGGAGGATATAGGCATTTGGGTTATGGACTCGAATGGTGTATGCACCAGAGATTATGATACAGAGTACCCAATCGCTCCCATCTTCCATGAAACCCCTCTAAAGCCTCGTTGAATGCCCATGGCTGAGGAGGAATTCATTGCTAGATAATACAGATGCCTGATAGAGGAACATGACTAGGTGAAAGACGAATATGAATGAAATCTATGATTTTCACCTTAGGATATACTTACCCTCTCTTTTTTTTTATATGGGCCACTGAATATTTTGTATTACAAGACTAGATGACACTCTTAAAGGGTCAGTTTCCTCCTTGGAGGCAACCCCAAACTTGGTTAACTTTGAACACTACCAAGGTAGGGATAGGCTAAGCACTGCTTGCCATATCTGCCCATTGCCTCTGTACCATTTTTCATGCTTTTAATATAGTTTAGCCCAAGTTACAAACAAAAAAAAATTCACATGAATATATGTGCATAAGAATGATTGAAGTACTAGTTTGAATATAGGCTAAAATGATTGAAGAACAATACATATCGATGTATATATCTAAAAACAATCATAAAATTCTAGATGTTCTTATATGTGTCAAAAAACCATAAAATTTTAAAATTGCATTAGAACATATATATATCTAGTACACAACATTTTTCACTAATGTACACATAAAATCTACTTTTAGTTGATAGTAAACTAGAAATTACAAAACACGTACCACACATTTTTCATTCAAGAATGAATATTATAATTTAATTTTAATAGACACATGTCTAAAAAACAATCATGAAACTTCAAATTTGCATTATATCAACTATGTTAGATACACATATATGTACATTTTGCAATAATGACATTATGAAATATTGTACTAGAGAATGTATGAAATCATTTAGACCAGATAATCTAGACATATGTATGTGTCAACGTGTATAAATTACTCGTGTGCATGTACCAAAACAATGTACATGTGCAAACACTTGTACATATAACATAAAAAGGAAGTTCAATTTTTAGTTGAGTTCTGGAAGTTCTAAAAGATGAATCCAAAGAGAAGAAATTGCTGGGAATTTCAATAAAAAAATTCCAATGGAATGCCATCTTCCATGATCCTTTCATGATCGGCTTTTGACATTTTACATTTCTTAATTTTTTTTTTCTTTGATTGAACTTCTATCAACTTTATGCATGCTGCACACACCAAGTGACTATCTAGACAACTTATGACATCAGGTTCATAGCCTTGAAAGTAAACAAAATCCCCACTTTGATTAGTTTGTTGGGAAAAATAACCTTTCAGTATAATAGACCCCCTTTCATATGTAAACCCGTGATAATCATAGTTTTCTAATAATTTCATCTTTCATTTAGTGAAACGCATCAAATAATACTTCACATTTTGATCGTTCATAGTAGGTGCAACTACAGCAAAAACAAACTTATGTATTTAAATTTAGATCATAATTAACATGAAACATTAACTTTAAAATTAACATGTGTACTTGATTTTATTATCTATTTCTAGATCTCTATCATTTGAAATCAATTGAATATAGCAGAAACAAACTTATGTATTTAAATTTAGATCATAATTAACATGAAACATTAACTTTAAAATTAACATGTGTACTTGATTTTATTATCTATTTCTAGATATCTATCATTTGAAAGAAATTGAAATGTTGCCTTCTCTAACAAGATCAGAAACTCGATCACCATCAGATGATATTGTAGTCTGCTCTGATTGCATTTCTTCAAAGATTGCAATGGACATTTTCCCCTTTGTATTTAGTTTTTTATGTTTCCAATATTTTCCATACATTTTGTTTTCAAAAACATCATTGGATTCTGTGTTGTCTATGTAAACATGACAAAAACAAGAATATTTTATTTTACCCAATGCAAACACATTTTTGGACAACTTTGTTTTAATTGAAAGTAATTTTTGAGTCCCTTTTATTGTTTCAACGTTATCTCCAACCGATCTATCTACATCTTGGACCGCAATATTCCAACAAAACCTATATGGAAAATTAAAAGAAGAATAAAAATATGATATCAGAATACCATCAAAAGATAATCATTGTGATAAATGCATTGTTTAAAATTATAAATCCAATATAAATTTAATTGAATATACCTTTGTACTTCCCTTGATCGGTTAATATCATGGCTTAGTGAAATGATGCACCATTGAACAAATTATTCAGCTGAGACAAGTTAGTTTGTAGAGTGGTCCATTTGATATCTTCAAAGTGTTCATTTTATGCATGCCCCTACACCATCATTTTCTCCTTTTCCATGACCAGTCTCAAAGAATTTCCAACAATGTCTAATGTGGGTTTTCATATGAAGACGACACAACCAAAAAAATGATCATGAAGATTTGAATTGACCTGCGCATCCATCTACCCATATCCAATGTTCATTGAATTTTATTCCATTAATTTTCAAGGAGTCATAAATATTTTCAAAATAGTGTTGTACAAAATACGTACCACATGTACGATCGTCACTAATATAAAAGTGATATTCTTAAATAACATGTTGATTTTCATTGGTTCTTTCTATATGGTCAACATTTTGTTCAGCATGTCTATATAGAATATGGACGAGCATGGAGACTTGGTCAAAATGATAGTATTCACTGTGAATTTCTTTTTATCGAACAAATGTGTAGTTTTCAATAAAATCAACTACTGACAAGATGATCCCTCTAGAAATAATTCACGGGATTTTTTGAACTACAAGTCCTGCCATCGAGCTCTATGGGAATGCTTGGTATATTTATAAATTTCTGCCTCAAACTTTCTTCTTCTTGTAAATCAATTATTTTAGCACTTGTAGTACTACTTGAACCTTGAATCAATGTATGGATATATTCATATCTCTTCCATTTCATTTCATGTTCGACAATGATTGATCATTTATATCAGTATGATATTTGTTTTGAAATTTAGTCAAATTTTCATAATCATTGCATTTTTTACCACCCACACATTTATTTTGGTAAAATAATTCATGGCTTTCTCTTCCACATAGAATTTGAGATACGAAATCATGGATAGTGTAAGGAGGAGGTGAATCTTTCCAAAAAAAATTACCAAAATTAAGGAATGTGTCATAATATAACTCAAATTCCACATGATAATGACAAAAAAAAGTGTCGTGTACAGTGATAGGTTTTATGTACCATGGTTTCTGCTGCACAAAAGCATTGATTGAGACATCAATTTCATGATTCTCTTCTTTGAAATTGTTGAACAACTCTATCTGAGTGGTTTCCAAGAAATGTTTTGGATGTTCTTCGTACTGATTTTGTGTTATTATTCTTTGCATCAAATCCCTTAATTTTGGTGAAACAGGTGAATTTTTCATGCAATATTCATATATTAATTTTTTTACATTTTCTTCAAATCTATCTTTGTATGGTTTCATACAAATAGTCTTCCAACAAGTGAGTTCATCATTTACATCTATTTTCAATTGAAATTTTTGATGTTTGTTGAAAGTTTTTCGTGAGGTTCCTAATGCTCGTGCCATAGATTTTACCAAGATATTATCTTTAGTACTTGATGAAACTAGTGCCATATGTATTCCTCTACATGCATCTGAGACACTTTTATTTCTAGATATCTAATTGAATTTAGAGGGCTATTTATATTTTGTATCACATTTTCCTTCATCTTTTTTATCTTTTGTTGTTTTTTGAATACCCAATAAATTCATAGCTTCTTTTAATTTCCTTGATGTTAAGAAACTTTTCAACAATTTGGTTTGAACTACCACAGTTTCATCTTTGAAGAAAGAATCAATAATGTGATAAACATGATATCGTATAACATGGTCAACCTTCTTATCTCCATATGTGTGAGTGTCAACATTTTCTAACATCTTATCATCGATATTGATTTCATCTGTACATATTATAATTAAATGTACATAATAAGTTTACATATTCAATAAATAACTAAATTAAGAAATATGTATAATTTCAATAATACACATGTTCAATATATATATATATATATATATATATATATATATATATATATATATATATATATATATATACACACACACACACACACTCGTGATCCACTCCTCTCACATAATCATTTGAACATTTTCACTATCTTCAATCATTGGTTTAATATCTCTTTCACTTTCTCTTTCAAAATTTTGTATCTCATCATCAATGTTTTGAGGAATATCTCTCTCTGTTTGCAGTGCAAAATATTTTTCAAATTAGTTTATCAAACAAAAATTAAGTTTCACAATAAACTAGGGAAATTTTAATTATCAAATTTATGACGTTTAAATTTACATACATGCTTCAAATTCTAGTTAAGGTTGATTTTCACTTTCAATATTTGAGCGTTCTTCTCTCTTTTTTTTGAAATATTCTCTCCCTTGTTCCCTACGTTCCTTAGGGTCTCTTGTTCGATCATATTTTCTCTTTCAATTACTTCGATTTCCAATGATAACTGAGTATGATTCTCAAAAAAATTGCATAAAAAATTTAGACAAAAAATTAATTAAAAAAAAACATCACAAAATATTTAATTTAAAAAAAAAAAAAAATCTCATTTTAAAAATTTTGCAGAAAATATATACTTCAACCCAAAACACTTACCTTAAAAAATTTGAGAAAAAATGTCTTCTAAAAATGAAATGAAGCTAAAAATATTTCCTTCCAAGTCCTGCAAAAAAAATTCATTTAAAATGTTAGAAAAAAAAAGCATCTTAAAAAATGATTATAAAAGATTTACTTCAACCCAAAACACGTACTTTAAAAAAATGTCACTTTAAAAAATACCTCCAAAACATTTCCATTAAAAATTAAGCCCAAATTCTTAAAAATGTCACTTTAAAAATTACCTCCAAAAAATGTCCTTTCAAAATTCAGCCCGAAAACCTCTAAAAAATTGTCTCTAAAAACAAAATAACTCCAAACAATGTCCTTTGAAAATTAAGCCCAAAAATCCTCTAAAAAAATATCACTTTAAAAAATACCTCCAAAAAAGTTCCTTTGAATACTAAGCCTAAAAAGAGTCCTTTGAAAATTAAGCCCAAAAAAAGTCTAAAAAATGTCTTTTGAAAATTAAGCCCAAAAACCTCTGAAAACAAAATACCTAAAAAGAAATGTCCTTTGAAAATTAAGCCCAAAAAGCATCTAAAAAAATATCACATACCTCCAAAAAATGTATCATATACCTCCAAAAAATATCCTTTCAATATTAATCCAAAAAGAGTCCTTTTAAAATTAAGCCCAAAAAAACTCCTTTTGCAAAATCAGCCCAAATGAAGAAATGTTCAAAATTATGCGAAAATAATGATTCCATTTTCAGCTATTTATATAGTTGTGAAATTTTTTTTTGGACGGGCTTCATAAAAATTTTCGGCCGACGTAAAGTCAATTAAAATTTCAGCTGAAATTTTGTAAGAACTTCGGCCGAACCTTTGCGTCGTTACAATTGATGGGCCGTCGAGACAAAAAAAAAATCGGCAGAATTTTTTGAAAATTTCAACCGAACTAACAAATCTGCAATTACACAGCAACTCGGCTTTGAACACATTTATTCAAGTAGATAAAGTTAGATCTAAGACTTTTGTGATCGATAATGTACATAAAAGTACTTTAATATAAATCACATCATTAGGATTAGGTCGACTTTTCAAACCAACTAATGTGGTTCATCCTCAGGACAAGGTGGAGAGACTAATGGATCTCGATGAATAAATAAGGAGATGCATCATTGCCTAGAAATAGCCGATGAGAACTAGTTGTTAAGAACTAGCTGTTAAGACTAGTTGTTAAGAATTCGCCGTTAGAAGGTTAGTTAGTTAGTTTTAAAATAAATTAATTAATTGAATAAGAATTTTATTACAAAAGGGTTAATAAAGAATTAATTAATTCAAATGAATAAAATATTAAGTAATTCTTCAAGTTTGGATTGATTAAACTCCATGAAACTTTATGAATTAACTATCGGAACAAGGACAAACATTTGTAGAATTCAATCTACTTTTAGGAAATATAAATTTTATAGAATTTCATAAATATTTACTAATTTTCATTAATTTTTTAATAAAATGGGTGCAAACAATTTCTGAAGGTCATTATGATTCAATGAAATCAATATTTTGTATCTTACAAAATACACTATAAATTATTTTTTTTTAATTATGGTGCATTACATTGGTCTATCGTCTGTAACGGCTATTTTTTAGATTTTTATTTTATAACGTATATGTTGAGAAATTTTATGTGAGCCAAAACATATTCATACTCTGCAATTTTTTCATATTGGGTAAGTTCAAAAAAATCTAATAATTATGACATGCATCAGTTGGTTTTGTAAATATAACGAAACTGAAGTAGACTCTGTCTAGATTGTTGTAGCACATTTTGTTTCTTAAAAAAACTTTTCAAAGAATACACCAACACATTTGAACATGACCTTTTATGAATCCTTTTATTGTTAAATAACACACACTCAAAGAAATTTTAAGTTGACATATCAAATGTGTATAAAAAATTCCAAAAAATAAGTAAAAGAAAGCTAATAAAATTTCTAACAACTTATATTTTTATCATAAAATGAAATTCTAAACAAAAAATGGTTTTGTCTTGAAGAAAGTTGAAGAACAGAAAAAAATGATATTTTTTTCTCAAAAAAGGGCAAAAAGTGTAACCCAACTTCACATTTTGACAATGGAGAAAAAGGGAACATCAATGATAAAAATGAATTAGAGAAACAATTCACAACATTTGTCAATTTAGATTTTGTCTCTCTTACACTCTAACACATGCAGAAATTTCTTGGAGAACTTTAGCATTCACTTGTATATGGAGAAGGAAGGAAAAGCACAAGGAAATGAAAGAAAAGGAGCTTAAGAAGAAGGTTGGATCAATAGCTTCAGTGGGAAGATTTTGTAGGTAACAGGCTAAATGTGTGATTTACTTGCTAGATAATGAATGCATGGTACATGTATTTGTTTATTTGGTTCATTTTCTTTATTGACATGGGTTTTACCTGGCTTGATAGTGATTTCAGCCTTGCGTTGCCATTTTCTGGATATGCATTGTGTGATGGGATTCATTCTTGGTTGAGCTTTGGATTGCTGGAAATTTTTGGAACCAGGTGAGGTGGTATTATGAAAAAAACAAGGCTTGGGGGTAGAGATGGTTTTTTTATGGAAATATCTTGATAGGTTGGTCGAGACAGGAAAATTCCTCAATTTATGGTGATGGAATTCTTAGGCATCCAAGCTTGGTTTGTTTTTGTGATCCCTGGATCGATTTAAGTGAGATCAAGATATCTTGAGGGTGGAGGTGGTTTAACCTTTGGATTCCCTGGTTGGTTATGTATTGGTTTATCCCATTAGATCCCACAAACATGCTTGGAATATGACATGATGGTGATTAGCTGAAAGAAATATTTTGTTTAGCCCAATCTATGGTTAGGTGGTACGTGTAAGTCCCTGACTTGGTTGGATTTTGCATAAGTTAGTATGAGTTAATATTCCTATGTAACTAAGGAGCACATGTACTTGTTATTACGTATATTTTATAGCTCTTTTTCATGGTTTCTATTCTAGTTATCTGTTCGTTATATACCAGGTTATATCATGTGTTCTAGCTATGGGTATCTTTCATGATTTGATAGTTTATGGAATGGTTCATGAATACATGGGATAACAAGTGCCTTTACAAATAGCTTAAGAGAGAATTGAGCCTTCTTGGTGTTTCTCATGTGAAGTTCAGAATTTTATGACCATATATGCATTCATCAATTGTAGATTTCATGTTTACCATATGTTTGAAGAAATGTCTATCGTCTACTAGGAATCATTTCGTCAAGATCTTGTACAATTTTTAAATGGTTAGCCTTGTTATGGAAAGTTACAGGTAGTTTGGGAATTGTTCTCGGGGCTTTCCCAAAAAGTGGCATAGATCTCACAATCACATGCACATGATATGGAATTTTTTGTTAGAACCGCTAGAAAGTAGCCTTATGGGTGAGTTTGGAGCCTCATAATCACAGAAAAAAAGGTTCAAGGGTGAGATTCAAATATTAAGTCAGTAAAACAAATTTCCAACTCAAGGATTGGTCACCTAGGGTGTTTGTCAGGCTCTAGAGTGATATTTATTCCCTGAGGGATGTTAGTAAGATTTCAGTTTGTGGGCTTCAATTCCATAACTTGAACTTGGAGGTAGATTAATGTCATAGTGACATTCATCCCATGTTTCATGATGAGAGCTTGTAAAATAAGGTAAATGTGGGAGGGACGATTACAATTAGACATTGACAACCATGGTCTAACAAGTCGAATGATGGTCAAGATAGCACAACAAAGATTAACCATGGTCAAAATGGATCATTAAACGTCAAATAATCTCATAGATGTTAGACTACAATTATCTAGGACATCAATGATTAACCATGGTCAACCATATTCATATATAGTTAAACATTTACTACCATGGTCAACCATCTTTAGTTACACTTAAAATTTGACAACCATGTTCACCCATATTCACCCATGGATGACCATACATAATCGTGGCCAAACAAGTTCAACCATGGTCAAACATGGTAATCGATGCAATTATACTCAACTATGGTGAAACCACCTTAATAATGGTCAACCATGGCCATCCATGGTTAACATGGTCAATCACGTTCATCTATAGTTAAAAATTAACACCCATAGGAAACATAATTAACCGTAGAAAACCATGTCCAAGAAAGTTAAATCATGTTTGAAAAAAAATCATTCAATGTGATGAAACAAAAAATTATGGCTCAATGTGATGAAAAAAAAGTAATATAACAATATGATTAACATTTATAAATGTTACAATGTAATGAACAAAATTTGATGTTGTAATATGGTGAGAAAAATAAAATGGCATAATGTGATTAAAAAAATTTAAATTACAACATGGTAAAAAAATATTGATAATGAAATATTATAGAAAAAAGTAGATAATACAGGGCAAACCTATGAAGTTGGGTTACACTTTTGTGAGAATTGAGGGCGGAAAACTATTTTTCTCAATAATTCTGTCGAACTTATATAAAATTTTGGCCGAACAATTATAGAGTTCGGTCGAACTTTCGAAATTAGTTCAACTGAACTCATTCTTCCATTTACATTGATGATGTACTAAAGGCGTAGGAAAATATATTTTTGGTCGGAGATTGGAAAACCGACAACATAAGTTCGTTTGTACTATTAGTTGGCCGGAATATTAGTTTGGCTGAACTCTTAAAATATTCTAGCCAAACTTTATTTTATAAATACACCAGCCCTTAGCTATTAATGGGTTTCAGGCTTATTAGCATCTGCGTATGCTGTGATCATGTTTTGTCTATGTCTGTTGTGTGTTTCGGGCTGCGTCTGCGTCTACATCTTTGGTCTTGGAAGAGTCTTTTGTTCAGCATCGGCTCCGAATTTTGAATTTCCAGGTTGGCTTTCAATTGCTGTAAATCTTTTCTATGTTTGTGTTTATTATAAGGATTATCTTTGTGATTAATATTGTTGTAAATTGCATCTGCGTCTGAGTTTCCATCATCATGTTATTTTAAATATTATAAATTTCATCTCAGACTACGTTTATACTGAGGCTTATCTCTGTGATTAATATTGTTGTAAATTGCATCAGCATTTGAGTTTCCATCTTCATGTTAGTTTAAATGATATGATATTCAAGAATCTTTCACTGAGGATATGTATAAGTGGATTTTCAAACTTGCTTTTGATTATGACCTTATCTCTGATACCATGTTGGGAAATCCATAGGTTTGGTAGTTCAATTATTTCCCTTATTACGACATTATGTTGTTCAGCCACGGCTCTGAATTTCAAATTTCCAGGTTGGCTTTCAAATGTTGTACATTGCGTTTGTGTCTGCGTTTATTGTAAGGCTTATCTCTGTGATTAATATTGCTTTAAATTGAGACTGTGTCTGAGTTTCCATATTCATGTTAGTTTAAATGTTGTAAATTGCATCTGTGTCTTCATTTATACTGAGGCTTATTTCTGTGACTAATATTGATGTAAATTGCTTCTGCATCTGAGTTTCCATCTTCATGTTAGTTTAAACGATATGATATTAAAGAACCTTTCACTAAGGATATGTACAAGTGGATTTTCAAACTTGCTTTTGATCATGACCTTATCTCTAATACCATGTTGGGAAATCCATAAGTTTGGAAGTTAAATTATTTCCCTTATTATGACATTATGATGTTTCAGCCTCAGCTCTAAATTTTGAATTTCTAGTTTGGCTTTCAATCGCTGCAAATTACGCCTGCGTCTACGTTTGTTCTTAGGCTTATCTCTGTGATCAATATTGTTGTAAATTGCATATGCATCTAATTTTCCATCTTCATGTTAGTTTAAATGTTGTAAATTGCATTTGTGTCTGTGCAAACCTATAATTAGGTTCAACCTATCTCTATAATTTTAGTACAAAATTTTATGTTGGTAATGCGAAAACCTCATCTGGGTATACATACTATTTTTCCACAGTAAATGAGCCAACATGACTTAATGACTCAGTGAATGAGATAATGAAATGTAGTCAAGAGAAGAAATAAGACCTATAAGGAAAAAAATTAGTTCAAATCCATCTCATTTTTCATCTAGTAAACATACATCAGTAGCAATTCAAAGATCTTGTACAAACAATAGACATAAGTGTTAACCAACATTGAATGATATTATGCATAAATACTACGAATCCAAATATTAGTCCACTTAAAAGTTATAATGCATCGGAAGAGACATACTATACAACCTTCCTAAATTGAAGGTCTCACTATTTCATCATTAGTATAACCATTTGTCACTTGTCTAGCATTTTATTGTTTCCTAACAAAAAATTTTGTTTTGATAATAGTTATAGATTTTTGTTAGGAAACAATAATTATAAATTGTTTCTAAAAAATATATTAATAATGAAGACTGAACCTAGCTACATTCTTCAACATCTAAGAGACACAATTGTATTATGATATTTTCCCTTCTTTCCAACTTAGTCCATCCTTATAGAAAAATATCTTTTAATGGAGTAGATATATCCATAGTGATCCACTGATATTTTTTCACCAACAACTATTCCATTTTAGACTTATATATCTCAAAACTATGCTCATTGAATTTATGCATCTATATCCTTAAACTGCTCAACTATTTTATTTCACCATAGGAATCAATTCGATATATCTCACATTTTAATGGGGTCTATCACATTTCGAGGAAAACACATTAGCCATAAAAGTTTTCCATTGAAACCAAAATTAATTTAATACAAAACATAGGTTTTGAACTTATATATTTAATTCTTTCAATTATAATCTTAATAAAATCAAAATTATTCAATGTAAAACACATGCATTAACATATAATGTACTCGAGAAACCCAAAATGAGAAGATCATTTTTTTTATTAGTATATTAATTTTTAAACCATCACACACACACACACACACATATGTATGTATGTATATATGTATATATCCCATGACAATTATAAACTACCCATCCATTACCTTGGATTAGATAAAACTTTATTTCTTTAACTGGAACTATAAAACCATGGGGTAAACTACCATGCACTAGAAAAATGCTAAAATAAAAGACCATGTGATGAAAACCATCATAAAGGGAGAAATTTTTTTTCCCAAAAACGTTTTTCTGGGGCAATACCTCTGAACACCTATGTGTGGGGGATTTTTCATCTCTATGAAACCCTAAAGTGGGGTTTCTTTCCTCCCATTTTATTCCCACCACTATGCTTATAAAAATATATAGTGCATGGGGGTATTCACATAAAGAATATAACACATACCAAACATCCAATAATTATCCTTAATGTGACCATCAATGTGCAATGGTTACAATTATTTCTACTACCCTTTGCATGGATGTGTAGTGGCTATTTTATTCCTATCCTTCCCCAATTTCCAGTTCTTATTCCCCTCCTTCAAAGCTTCTTGGTGCTATTTTTTCTTCAAACCACTTAAGTACCCTTTATTTTGGCCTATGGTTTCTAGATAATTTGCATATACACATGGCTCATACATTATACTTAGCTTGGAAAGAATCACTTGCTTTCGTAGATGGTTATATAGACCCCACATATACTTAAGGAGTATATTTGGGCTCTTGTGAAATATATCCAACAATATGACCATATTTTTTAGCTTAGTACACTCTTATACACCCTTATGTCTACGTAAAGTAGTATGAGTGATTCCACGGGTCCTCTACACACTTCACAGGGTATAATTGGGATAGGTAGTGTTAAATTCTACAAGTTCTATAGGCAGAGTCTGTAAAGGGCTAGGTAGCCTCTTGATCTCATCTTTTATTAAAGGTGACATATCTAGTAAATTTCCCTACAGTCAATTGTTGGAATAGATCTAAATAGAAGTTCTTTATTTTAATATCCATAAACCACAACCACTTTAAGGAAAATCATGTACATGTGTCCTTTCTCCCATACATGTGTCATTTCTCCCATAAACTCTTAAGGCAAAATTTAAAGCATGTGTCATTAGCTTTCTCCCATTAACTTTAAAGCATGTATCATTTCTCAAGGCTTTCTCCCATTAATTCAAGGAAAACTTTGAGGCCTAAAAATTGAAAGTAGCTTAAATTCCATAGGATATGATCCCCCAAACTAAAATCGAGTAAAATGTAAAATTTTAAAAGTGGAGTGTTTTATGATGTAATGGATCTTAATAATCTAGACTGACATGGCTGTATTTAACTTCCATACGATAGCATCCCCCAAACTCAAGGTGAGTAAAATGTAAAATGTTAAAAGTGGAGTGTTTTATGATGTAATGGATCTTAATAATCTAGATTAACATGGTTTTGTTTTATTAATGTACCTAAATTTACACCTTCCATGTTGCTTTATTATTTTAAAATGTTAAAAGTGGAGTGTTTTACGATGTAATGGATATAGATAATCTCGATTGTGTTAAATATGATGTAATGGATCTTATAATCTAGATTTACATGGCTATATTTTATTAATGTACCTAAATTTACACCCTCTATGTTGCTTTATTCTTGTAAAATGTTAAAAGTGGAGTGTATTAATGTATCTAATTTAACACCTTCCATGTTGCTTTATTCTTTTAAAATGTTAAAAGTGGAGTGGTTTATGATGTAATGGATATAAATAATCTAGATTGACATGGCTACAGTGATATGATGATAGTGTAGGTTGATGTTGAAGTTGTAAAATTCTTGTACATATCAAGGATGAATGATAGTACAAGCCAAAAATGACATTATTATAAATTATTAAAAATTCCTAAATCATATTTCTTATTAAGGACATAACTAATTTTTCATAACAGAACTCTGATATATAAGCACAGTCTTCAATTCCATTGTTTTGTAGGTAAATTACTATCTTCACATTAAATAAATTTATAAGGTTACTCTAAAACTAAAGGCTTTCTCCCATTAATTAAAGGAAAACTTTAAAGCCTAAAAATTGAACCTAAAGTGGTTGAACTTCCATAGGATTTTAGTCTGTCTGTTGAGGGTTAACTTCTACAAGGTTCTATAGGTAAAGTCTGTAAAGGGCTAGGTAGTGTTAACTTCTATAAGTTCTAAAGGCAGAGTCTGCCTATGGATCTCATCTTTTCTGAAAGGTGACATATCCAGTAAATGCCCCTACAGTCAATCTCTGGAACAGATCAAAATAGAATTTCTTCATTTTAATATCCATAAAGCACAACCAATTTAAGGCAAACTATGTACATGTGTCATTTCTCCCATACAAGTGTCATTTCTCCCATAAATTCTTAGGCAAAGTTTTTAAAGCATGTGTCATGTTGGCTTTATCCCATTAACTTTAAAGCATTTTTTTAGTAAGTGCATAAAATAATTTTGCAAACCATGTAAATTTCATTTTTCCCACAAAATAAAGGCTTTCTCTCATTAATTTAAGGAAAAATTTAAGGCCTAAAATTGAACCTAAAGTGGCTGAACTCTCATAAGATTTTGAACTTCCATAGGATTTTAGTCTGTTTGTTCAGTGTTAACTTCTAAAAGTTCTAAAAGTAGAGTCTGTAAAGGGCCAGGTAGCCTCTGGATCTCATGTTTTCTCAAAGGTGACATATCCGGTAAATGCCCCTAGAGTCAATCTCTAGAACAGAAGTATAATTTATTCATTTTAATATCCATAAACCATTACCACTCTAAGCAAAACCTTGTACATGTGTCATTTCTAACGCATCTCATTTCTAGATGTTAATTCTACCATAAAACTTAATTCAAACTTTAAGATAAACCATGCACATGTCAATTATCTCATGCACATGTATCATTTATCCCATGCATTTGCAATAAATGTCAATTTAATATATTTTTATTGATTTTTTTTCAGTGATAAAAAAACCCAATAATATGGTTGAAAAATGGACAAAATTCATAGATGTTTCTTGCTATCCCAATCTACGGAAATTAGTGATTACATATGTGATTTCCAATATTGTGACTAGCAAAGTCGTCCAAAGGAAAATGAATATACTAGGAAGAACAACAAACAATGAGGCATATTGTATTGCATTGATAAAAGGGTTGGGAACAACTATGGAGTATGGATAAAATGGAATTCTATTTTTCACCAATTCTGAACTTGTGTGCAACCAGATGAATGGCGTGTACAAAGTTAAGAAGGATAGGCTAAAAGAACTGCATGTAATGGCAAACGATATTGCTAGCCAATTTGAATTTTTTAGTATAAGACATTTTACAAATGTGAATAACGTGTCTGCTGATCTATTGTGTGGGGCAATGTCAATTCAAGATTCATCTATAAAAGATGAATTAATAGATGAATTATAATTATACAAGGAAATTCCAATGCAAGATTCCTCTCTCAAAGATGAATTAGTTTTGAGAAGCTCTTCTTCAAATATTCAAGATTTATCTCTCAAACATGAATTATTTTTGAGATGCTCTTCTTCAAAAATTCAAGATTCATCTCTCAAAGATGAATTAATGTTGAGACGCTCTCCTTCAAAATTTATGGATATTGTAACATATCTTGGATATGTGTGTGTTTTGTACTTATAAATGCATTTTTTTTAATGACCATGTGTTTTTTTCAATTATATACCAAATGTGCTCCCACCACACCATGTAAAGCGCAACTTGGTGAAATTCACATTTTTATAAAATTAAAATGCGAGGACTTCAACAAATTTTTGTTTAAATGGAGTTTCACGCTTTTTTTTAATGACCATGTGTTTTTTTCAATTTTATACCATATGTGCTCCCACCATGTAAAGTGTAATTTGGTGAACTTAACATTTTTATAATTTTTTTTCTTAAATTGAGTTTCACACATCAATTAGTGGTTTGAAAGTTCTGTTTTACATAATTTGTGTACACTAAATTACATTAATTTTCTGAAATTTATTTTGAATTTATTTTAAATAGTAATTTAAAAAAATAATTGTAAATGTCCATTCTAGATATATATATCATGGAGGATGAACAATGAATATCAAAGGAATCCTATATCTCTACGAGAGAGGGGAATCAGGGATCAAGGGATGTTCATGGTATTTAAATATAATCTCAAATCTCCATACATATACATACATCTGTGTGCATATGGAATTGATTTTGTATCAATTTTGTGAGTTAAATTAGTTGTTAATAAGTTTATTTTTTTATTTTTTAGGAGCTAAGAGGAGAATGGTGTCTAGTCTATCAATGGAGCATGCCCATGGTTCACGCAATCATGGTATGGTCAACTTGATTTAATAAATGAATATGTACTTGTATTTATATGTATGAATGTAGTTTTGAATTGATTACAAATTCATATTTGTTTATGAAGATTCTCTCTCATCTCGTAAGGTTGGTGGTTGTTCAAATTCCCTTAGAGGGCAATCAATAATTGTTGGCGGATTGTGTGAAGGTGGTTATATGTATTCCCTGAAAGGCCAATCAATAGATGGTGGTGTTGGTTCCCAGCAGGGTCATTTTGGTTCTCAACATTCTCAGTGTGGGCAAGATGCTAGCCAACTACATCGAGGTGGCCATCAATTTGAATATTATTTTCATTCAATTTGTACAAATTTGTTTACATGTGTTTTTTTAATATACAAAATTGTATATATTGATGCAGAGGCTAAAAATGTTGCTCCAAATGTTGCTCAAAAAAGACGTAGGGTAGAACGCATCATTCAAGAAGAAGGTTTTCGACCAACCATGACTTATCCATCCAACATTTCTGATATACCTTTGGAAAAAAATATGTAGCAATGCACCTTATAAAGGTGTCAACATCTTCATGCAAAATTGAAGAGAGATCTCATGGTTTTGACTCTACTTGGTGAGAGTCGACAAAGCGTGGAAATAGTTACACACTCTTTAGGCGAACTAGTAGATGTGGACCAAAAGCTTGGGCCAACCACTAATAATTTTGTAGAAGTCATGAGAAAAATAAAGGAAACGCTGATGGGTCCCGATAAATGGGAGGTTATTAAACAATGAGTTACAATAGAAATGGCCAAGTCTATGTTTAATTTCAAAGAAGGAAAAAAAATAAAGATGTTGCAGGTGAAATATTTCAAGAACCCTCATATAGCTCACTATTTGTATGATAGACACCTTGCGGACTATGGAAGACTCCCATGGAACAACAAGGTTCTGCTTTATTTTACTAAATCATTTTATGCAGAATTGTTTTTGCAAATGAAACCCAATTAAAATGGCCTTCCCTCTGAAATTTTTTTTCCTGGGAAAGGTTGATTATGTGACTGTAGGGGCGCTAGGCATGCTGTTGAGTTTCCTCGCCCTAGTCCAACATTTTTTAGTCAACCTTATCATGTCGAAACTTTGCGGTGAAATATGGAAGCCACTTCTCAAATTAGTAGAGAAGCAAGGGAGACATCATTCACAATGTTCATAATGGATTGGGTGGAGTCGATGATTGTCTAAATCGATAAAGAGCACGTGAGAATGCATGCACTAATTTTGTGTATTATACAAATCAAGATATTGACAACATGAGTGTTGAAGATCTAAGAACATATGCAAAGAATTGTCGCAATGGTTGGTAGGACCTAATTGTTCAAGAGGAAGATGGCATGGGAACAGTATGTGTTAATGGTTACGGTTCAATTATTTTAACACATGTACAATTTGTAATAAATGAATATATACATACATTTATTTATATACATTAATTTAAAAAAAATGTATCATTATATGTTAACACCATTTGAAATTTTCACGCTTGATGAATGAATAAAATTTTAATATCACAGTCAAAGCCTCCAGTTCAAACAATCAAGATGGGTCTCACCATCAATAATATAATCAAGATGGTTCTCACCATAGAGATATGTTGGAAAATGTTAGTGTTTTTTAAGTGAACATGATGATGTACAATTAATTTTTATCTAATATTATATATATCGAAACATGATGAGATATTTTTAAAATAAATAATTGTGCATGCATGTACATGTACATATATATAATAAAATGTTTTAACATATTGCAATTCTTTCTAATGTTTTTGGGATATCGGTACCTTCTTCTTCCTTGGGAGATGTACCTTCTCCTTCCATAGGAGATGTGACAAAACCATAATCACAAGTATGGAAAAATTTTCATTTTTAAATTTTATGTTTTTAAGTTATATATTCCACCTCAAAAATTTTAATTAAAAAATGAGATATATCTAGATCTTGAGTTATTTTAAATTTTTTGAATTTCAGGTTTTTGGAGATTTTCTTTCCAAGCCACTCTTAGGAGATGTGTCAAATCCACCAGCACAAGTATTAAATTTTTAAATTAAATATATATATTTTTTTAAGTTATAAGTTATAAAATGAAGTTTAAAAGTTTTATTATAATTTGAGATCTAGAGATTTTGAGTTAGTTTAAATTTTTTGAATTTTAGGTTTTTGGAGATTTTCTTTTGGAGCCTCTCTTAGGAGATGTGCCAAATCCACCAGCAGAAGTATTCAATTTCTCACTTAAATATATTTTTTTAAGTTATAAATTATAAATTGAAGTTTAAAAGTTTTATTATAAATTGAGATCTTGATCTTGAGTCATTTTATACCTTTAAATTTTTTTATTTTAGGTTCCTATAGAGGATTTCTTTTCTCCATGGACTCTAGCGATGGAGATAAGAACATCCACACCATTTCAACCATTTGAACAGGTTGTCTAACTTTTTTTTCAATATTATTAAAAATAAGTTTATATATTCATTTTCATTTGAAAATTTTTAATATATATAATTGTACATGTATATTGTATAGTTCATTGTTCAAGATGTTCCTATGGGGGGAGTTTTAGTGGATGAGAAAGAAATGGAGAGGGAACCTCATGAGGTATTGCATGATTTTTTTTTTACATTTTGTTTTTTACATGAATTTCTATATATTCTCACTCAATTTTAAAAAATTAAATTTTAAAGTTTGTACACGTTGTGTAAAGGTTCCACATGCTTCGCAGGATAGCTCGAGGATTGTGACTTTGCTCGAAGAGACACTACACCCATATGTATTTGATGTATGATGCACATGCATTATTTGATGGACGATGCACATGCACACGTGCAACCATATATTTTCAATAGATTTATTCTTAAATTTACTTTTTTATATATAGTATTATCTAGATGCAATCATATATAACTTGATTCTTAACACTTGATACTTGTGATATTTACAAATTTTGGACATATTTTATGTGAACTACATTTGGTACATGTGAATGTGATGTATAATTTTTTTACATATAACTTGATACTTGATACTTGATACTTGTCAGATCTACAAATTTTGGACATATTTTATGTGAAGAACATTTGGTACATGTGAATGTGATATATATATATTTTTTTAAACATAATTTTTGGATGGTTGAGCTACATTTGGCATGTGAATTAATGTTATAGTGTTATATAATTTGTTTTGTTTTTAAAACTCAGGTTTTGGATGGTTGAAATACATTTTGCATGTGATTTGAAGTGATGTCAAGTGTTATAATTTGTTTTTTTTTTTAAACCTAAGTTTTGAATGGTTGAACTACATTTGGCAAGTGAAGTTGTATTATAATTTGTTTTGTTTTTAAAGTGTTATGGTTGAACTACATTTGTCATGTGAAGTAATGTTACTTGATACTTGATACTTGTGATCTATAATGTTTTGTTTTTAAAACTCAAGTTTTGGATGGTTGAACTATATTTGGCATGTGAAGTAATGTTGTGTTAGAATTTGTTTTGTTTTTAAAACTTAAGATTTGGATGGTTGAACTACATTTGGCATGTGAAGTAATGTTGTGATATATAATGTTTTGTTTGCATTGGATAGTTGAACTACAATTGGCATGTGAAGTAATGTTGTGATATAATGTTTTTGTTTTTAAAACTCTAGTTTTGGAAGGTTGAACTACATTTGGCATGTGATTATGATATACTATTTTGTTTTAAAAATTCAAGTTGTCATTTTCTAATAAAAAAAAATCACATGAATATATATACATGTAGAATTTATTTAAGTACACATGTTTGAATATATATGTTAAAATGATTGAAGTACAATACATATTGATGTATATATATATATATTTAGTACGTGAAACATTTTTCATCGATGCACATAGTAAAACTACTTGAACATCTAATTGCATCCTAGAACATATATATATCCAATATGTGCAACATTTTTCATCAATGCACATAGAAAAGCTACTTTCAGTTAATTGCATTCTAGAACATATATATCTAGTACTTGGAAGATTTTTCATTAATGCATGTATAGAAAAGCTACTTTCCATTTTAATTTCATTCTAGAACACACACACACACAGACAGACCTATATATCCAATACTTATAGAACATATATATCCATTACTTGCAACATTTTTCATCAATGCACATAGAAAAGCTACTTTCAGTTAATTTCCTAGAACATGTATATATCTAGTACGTTCAACATGTTTCATCAATGAACATAGAAAAGCTATTTTCAGTTAATTGCATTCTAAAACATATATATCCAGTACTTGCAACATTTTTCATTAATGCATGTATAGAAAAGCTACTTTCCATTTTAATTGCATTCTAGAACACACGCACACACACACATATATATATCCAATACTTCTAGAACATATATATCCATTGCTTGCAAAAAATTTCATCAATGCACATAGAAAAACTACTTTCAGTGAATTTCATTCTAGAACATATATATATCCAATACATAAAACATTTTTCATCAATGCATGTATAGAAAAGCTACTTTTAGTTGATACTAGTGTGAATATACCAAATCAATGTAAATGTGCAAACACTTGCACAGATATCATAACAAGGCAGCTCAATTTTTAGTTGAGTTCTAGAAGTTATAAAACATGAATCCAAAGAGAAGATTTTTTTGGGGAGTTCAATCAAAAAAATTCAAATGGAATGCCATCTTCAATGATTGGTTCATGATCAAATTTTGACATTTTCCATTTCTTATTTTTTGTTTTTTTCTTTGATTGAACCTCTATCAACTTTATGCATGCTGCACACACCAAGTGACTATATTGACAACTTATGACATCAGGTTCATAGTCTTCAAAGTAAAAAAAATCCCCACTTTGATTATTTTCTCTGAAAAAGTAACCTTTAAGTATAATAGATCCTCTGTCATATGGAACCCTGTGATCATTATAGTTTTCTAACAATTTCATCTTTAATTCAGTGCAACGCATCAAATAATATTTCACATTTTCATCATTGTCAGTAGGTACAATTACAACAAAAACATCTCCTACACAATAAAACAAACTTAACAAAGTTATGTATTTAAATTTAGATCATAATTAACATGAAAAAATAACTTTAAAATAGTTTTAGTATCTATTTCTAGATCTCTATCATTTGAAATAAATTCAAATGTTACCTTATCTAACAAGATCAGAAACTCGATCACCATCAGATGATATTGTAGTCTCCTCTTATTGCATTTCTTCAAACATTGCAACATGCATTTTCCCCTTTGTATTTAGCTCTATATATTTCCAATATTTTACATACATTGTGTTTTCACAAATGTCATTGGATTCTGTGTTGTCTATGCAAACATGGAAAAAAAAAGAATATATTCTTTTATCCAATGCAAACACATTTGTGGACAACTTTGTTTTAATTGAATGTAATTTTCAAGTCCCTTTTATTGTTTCAAAGTAATTTCAAATTGATCTATCTAAATATTCGATCCCAATATGCCAAAAAAACCTATATATGGAAAAGTCAAAGAAGAATGTAAATCTAATATCAAAATACTATCAAAGATAATCATTGTGATAAATGTACACTATTTAAAATTAGATATCCAATAAAAATTAAATTGAATGTACCTTCGCAATTCCATTGATTGCTTAGTCTCATGGCTTGGAGCAGTGATGCACCATTGAACAATTTCTTTAGCGTCCACAAGTCAGTTTGTAGAGGGGTTCATTTGATATCTTCAAAGTGCTCGTTGTATGCATGCCCCTGCACCGTCATGTTCTCCTTTTCCATGTCCAGTCTCAAATAAATTCCAACAATGTTTAATGCAGGTTTTCTTATGAAGAAAACACAACCAAAAGAACTATCGTGAAGATTTGAATTGACCTACGCATCCATCTGACCATATCCAATGTTCATTGAATTTTATTCCACAACTTTTCAATGAGTCATAAATCTTTCCAAAACAGTGTTGTACAAAATATGTATCACGTGTATGATCGTCACGGATACAAAAGTGATATTCTTTAATAACATGTTGATTTTCACTGGTGCTTTCTATTTGATCAACGTTTTTTTCAGCATGTCTATATAGAATATGGACAAGCATGGAGACTTGGTTAGACTGATAGTGTTCACTCTGAATTTCTTTTTGTGGAACAAAAGTGTAGTTTTTTGCAAAATCAATTACTAACAAAATGGTCCTTGGTGGAAAAACTTCACGAGATTTTTTGAACTTCAAGTCTTGCCATCGAGCTCTATGGGAATGCTTGTGTATTTATAAATTTCTGCCTCAAACTTTCTCAAAAAATCTATCACAAAAATTTCTTCTTCTTGTAATTCAATTCTTTTAGCACTATTTGAACCTTGAATCGATGTATGGATATATTAATATCTCTTCCATTTCACTTTCATGTTGGACAATGATTGATCATTTATATCAGTATGATATTTTTTTTGAAATTTAGTCAAATTTCCACAATCATCGCATTTTTTACCACCAACACATTTCTTTTCGTAAAATAATTTTTCGCTTTCTCCTTCACATAGAATTTGAGATATGAAATCACGGATAGTGGAAGGAGGAGGTGAATCTTTCCAAAATTTTCTGCCAAAATAAAGGAATGTATCATAATATAACTGAAATTCCACATGATAATGAAAACAACAAGTGTCACATGCGGTGATAGGTTTTACATACCATGGTTTTTTTTGAACAAAATCACTGATTGAGACATGAATTTCACGATTCTCTTCTTTGAACTTGTTGAACAACTCTATCTGAGTGGTTTCCAAGAAATGTTTTTCATGTTCTTTGTAATGATTTTCTGCTATTGTTATTCGCATCACATCCCTTTCATTTGGTGAAACACATGAATTTTTATTCCATTATTCATATAATGTTTTTTTTAACATTTTCTCCAATTCTATCTTTGTATGGTTTCCTACAAATAACTCTCCAATAAGTGAGTTCATCATTTACATCTATTTGCAGCCAAATTTTTTTATGTTTGTGCAAAGCTTTTTGTGAGGTTCCGAATGCTCATGCCATATATTTTACCAAGAAATTCTCTTTAGTACTTGATGAAACCACTGCCATATGTATTTCTCTACGTACAACTGAAAAAAATTTCTGTCTATATCTTCTAATTGAATTTATAACACTATTCATATTTTGTGTCACATTTTCCTTCATTTTTTATCTTTTGTTGATTTTTGAATACACAATAAAGTCGCAACTTCTTTTAATTTCCTTAATGATAGGAGACCTTTCAACATTTGGTCTTGAACTGTCACATTTTCCTTTATGAATTACGTATAAAAAATGTGTTTAACATGATATCGTATAACATGGTCAGCTCTTTTATCTCCATATGTGTCAATGTCAACATTTTCTAACATCTCATCATCGACATTGATTTCATTTGTACATATTCGAATGAATAGTACATAATAAGTTTACATATTCAATAAATAACTAAATTAATAAATATGTATAATTTCAATAATACGTGCATGTGTTCAACACACACACACACACATATACCTTGTGATTCAATTTCTTCACTTAAATTTATTTCAACAATTTCACCATCTTCAGTCAATGGTTCAATATCTCTTTCACTTTCTCTTTCAAAAATTTTGTATCTCATCATCAACGTTTTGAGGAATATCTCTCTCTGTTTACATTGCAAAATATTTTTCAAATTATTTCATCAAATAAAAATTAATCTTGAACACATTTTACACTAGGAAAAATTTAAATATCAAATTCATAATATTCACATTTACATACCTGCTTCAAATTCTAGTTGAGTTTTATTTTCCCTTTCAATATTTGAGAGTGCTTCTCTCTTTCTTTTGCAATATTCTCTCCCCTGTTCTATACATTCCTCAGGATCTCTTGTTCGATCATATTTTCTCATGCAATTCCTTCAATTTCCCATGATAATAGAGTATGAAGTTCAAAAAATTTCCTTCAAAAATTTAGACAATAACTAAATTAAAAAAAAAATCACAAAAGATTTAATTTTAAAAAAAACTCATCTTAAAATTTTTGCAAAAAGCACATAATTCAATCCAAAACACTTACTTTAAAACATCCGAGAAAAAAATGTCTTATAAAAATGAAACGAAGCTCAAAATATTTCCTTCCAAGTCCTGCAAAAAAAAACCATTTAAAAAATTAGACAAAAACTCATTTTAAAAAATCATTATAAAATATTTACTTCAACCCAGAACATGTACTCTAAAAAAAATGTCACTTGAAAAAATACCTCCAAAAAATTTCCACTGAAAATTAATTCCAACTTCTTAAAAAATGACACTATAAAATACTTCAAAAAAGCCTCTAAAAAAATATCAATTTAAAAAATACCTCCAAAAAATTTCCTTCGAATATTAAGCCTAAAAACAGTCCTTTCGAAATTAAGTCAAAAAAATGTCTTTTGGAAACTAAGCCTGAAAACATCTCAAAACAAAATACATCCAAAAAAATGTATTTTGAAAATTAAGCCCAAAACCTCTAAAAACAATGAAAATTAAGCCCAAAACTTCTAACAACAAAATACCTTAAAACCAAAAAATGTCTTTTGGAAATTAAGCCCAAAAACCTCTAAAACAAAATACATAAAAAAAATGGCCTTTGAAAATTAAGCCCAAAACTTCTAAAAACAAAATTCTTAAAAAAAAATCCATGAAAATTAAACCTAAAAATTATAAAAACAAAATACCTTTAAAAAAAAAAAACGATGAAAATTAAGCCCAAAACCTCTAAAAACAAAATACCTTAAAAAAAAATGAATCCTAAAAAAATCGAAAAAATGTATCACATACCTCCAAGAAATGTCCTTTGAATATACCTCCAAGAAAAAATTTTAAACCTAAAACAATCCTTCACAAAAATTTCCTTTGAATGTACCTCCAAGAAAATTCCTTAAACCCAAAACAATCCTTTGCAACAATGTCCTTTGAATGTACCTCCAAGAAAAGTCCTTAAACCCAAAACAATCCTTTGCAAAATCAAACCTTTTCAAAATCAGACCAAATGAAGAAATGTATGAAATTATGGGAAAATAATGAATTCTTTTACATCAATTTATATTTCTGCGAAATTATTTTTTTGGATGGGATTCGTTGTATTTTCCAGCCGATGAAAAGTCAAGTAAATGTTCGACTGAAATTTTATAATAAATTCAGCAGAACTTTTGTGTCGTTAGACTTGACGGGCCGTCTTCGGTGCAAAAAGTAATTCAGTTGAACTAACACGTCTTGAATTACGCAGATCCAAGCTCTAAATACATACCTTCAACTTTGGCCTGACTAAACTCCATGAAACATTCTAAATTAACTGTCGGAACCCAAGACAAGCATTTTTAGAATTTAATCTACTTTCAGGAAATATAACTTTTATGGAATTTCATAAATATTTACTAATTTTAATTAATTTTGTAATAAAACGGGTGCAAACAATTTCTAAAGGTCATTATGATTCGGTTAAATCAATATTCCTTATCTTCCAAAATACACTGTAAAAAAATTTGAAAAAATTATAGTGCATTACATTGGTCTGTCGTCTGTAATGGGTAGTTTTTAGATTTTTAGTTTATAACTTATATGTTGAGAAATTCATGTGTTTCGAAACATATTCAAAATATGTAGTTTTTTCATATCGGATCAGTTAAAAAAATTCTAGTAATTATGATATGCATCAGTTGGTTTTGTAAGTATAACAAAACCGAAGTAGACTCTGTCTAGATTTTTGTAACACATTTTGTTTCTCCAAAACACAAAGTTTCAAAGAATACACAAGTGTGTATTAACATGACTTCTTATGAATCCTTTGATTTTTAAAAAACAAACACTTAAAGAAACACCAAGTTAACATATCAAATGTGTATAAAAAAATTCCAAAAAAAAAAGTAATATAAAGCTAATAAAATTTCTGACAACTTCTATTTTTATCGCAAAATGAAATTCTAAACAAAAAAATTGTTTTGGCTTGCAGAAATTTGAAGAACAGAAAAAAATGAAATGTTTTTCTCAAAAAATGGCAAAAATTGTAACCCAACTTCATATTTTCACCCTACAATGTGACAAGAAAATAGTAATATCAGAATGTGATGATCAAAAATCAACTTCGCAATATATTGAACAAAAATTGGCATCACATTTTGATGAGTTAAAATCAAGATTGCAATATGATAAACAAAAACCAACATCCCATTGTGTCAAACAAAAATCGACATTATAGTGTGTTTAACAAAAAATGACATTGTATGTGTTAGAAAAAATTAATGGCGTAAAGAGAAATAAATATAAGCGTTGGAATGTAATAACCAAAAATCAATGTCAATGTGACAAACAAAAACGAGTAAAGGAATGTGATAGAAAAATTGGCTTTGCATGTGATGAGAAAAAAAAATTAGCATCACATTGTGACTAACAAAATAAATGGTGCACTATGACAAACCAAAATCAATGTTGCAATGTGACAAACAAAAAATGTTGTTGTAAAGTGACAATAAAATAACAATGTCACGACGCGAAAAGCAAAATATGACATCGAAATGCAATGAACAAAAACCCATCCTCACATTGTGATGACCAAAGGTCATCATCACTAGGTGATGAATAGAAAATTGATAGCATATCGTGACAACCATATCTTATTCTCACAATTTCATGATGTCATAATGGTCTTCCATAGTCAACCGTGACCAAATATGATCTCACATAGTCTTCATTTTGAAATGTGTTCAAACATGGCCACAAAATATCAAGGTCAGAATGGTCAAACATGGTTATAATGGTCAACCATTATGAAATGGTTGAACATAGTTAACATTTCCAACCATAGTAATCGCATTCAACATGGTTGACCATAGTCAACATAGATAGCATAAAAATGTGGTCAATGATAATAAACCATGGTCAACCTAGTCAAACTTAGTCAACCATGGTTAAAAAAACTCGACGACTTTCAACCATGGTCACCATAGTCAACCATGGCCACCATGATCATCCATGTCCACTCATCTATAGTTAAATATTTCCAACCATGGTCAACCATGTTTAGCCATAATAAACTATAATTCACTATAGTCAACCATGCTATGAAAATTTCATGCATGAGTGAACATGTTTACCATGGTCAAACATCGAAAATAATTTTAACCATAGTTAACCATGTTCAAACCATCTGAGAAATGGTTAACCTTGGTTAACATGGTCATCATTGGTCCATCATATTTCATAATCGGTCATGGTCAATTCTTGTCACCAATTTCCTTCCACAGTCACCAATGTTTAATCCTTATACACCTTTGGTCAACCATGGTTATCCATCATCAACCATGGTTGACCTTCCTTAACCATCGCTAACCATGGTCAAGAATAGCCAACAATGACCAACATTAGTCAATTATATGAAACAATATAATGAAAAAGAAATGTAGATGATAGATAGTTTGATAAATGCCTGGGTTCTTCACTCAATGAATATGTGTATAGTGCATAGCCCTTACGTTCACAGGGATATTAAAATACCCCTAAAATCCTTTTACTGAAACCCATACATATTTCCAATAATAAATCCCTCTATTACTTGATACCCATATTCATACCACACAACATCTACAAATATACGCATTCCCCAATCCCTTCAATACCTATAATATGATCATTTTATATTTCATAATTTGAATACCTCCTTTTACTCTAAAAAAAGGAATCAACCCATTTTTTATTTACTACCCATATTTGTACCACACAACATCTACAAATATATTCATTCCCCAATCCCTTCAATACCTATAATATGATCATTTTATTTTTCATAATTTAAATACCTCCTTTTACTCTAACAAAAAAGGATCAACCCATTTTTTACTTAGTACCCATATTTATACCACGCAACATCTACAAATATACTCATTCCCCAATCCCTTTAATACCTATAATATACTCATTTTATTTTTCATAATTTAAATATGTCAATTTACTCTAACAACAAAGGATCACTAGGTAATAAACTCTCTTTGTTTAGTTTTAATTTAAAATTTGTCATAAATTCTAAAAAAAATCCTTAAATTTAGTCATAAATTCTAAAAATAATCTTAGTGGATAGCATTGGAGCACAACAACTATTATTTATGAGTGAAGAATTTAACGAATTCGGTGGAAAGTAATGTTATTTGAAGTTTTATTGACGTAATTTCTATTATTTGGTGAAATTTTAAGACAAATTGTTAGCCATAAATGTTTAACTTAGTGTGTGATTGAGATACATTAATTAAAATTATTTGGTGTTATTTGGTGAAATTTTATAGGTAAAAGCTAATTTAGTTTTCAATAAATGTCACATTTTAATTGTGTTAACATTGTATTCAGGAATAAAATATAAAACAAGCTACCCATTAAAGTCAATCATTTTCAATCAATGAAACTCCACAATCTTGTTCTAGAAACCATGTATGTAGCGTACATGTATGAAATTGCAAATGTTACCTATGTTTGTACGAGGCTAGATCCATCTTAACTCTAGATCTATCAAGCACCGAGAGGGATCAAATCTTTCGAGGTACACATTAATTTTTTTAGTGCAAAACTTGTGGAAGGTTTGCACCTCGAGAGATTTGATCCCTCTTGGCGCTTGATAGATCTGGAGTTAATATGGATCTATATTGGTTTCATTCGTGTGCGGCCAAGGAAAATATATTGATAATATGAGAAACATGTGATTAATTTTATCAGTAATATGTAAATACATCTAATATTAATATAACCACTTTAAATATGCTAAATATGTCTCATATTTATCTAGTCATTTTAATTTTAAATCTTCTTAACTACCTCATTTTGTTGAGATTATAAATACTGTCAAATAACTTTAATTATGAAAAATGATGAAATAAAATTTTTGAATGCAAAGTGACAATGTAATAATATTGAATGATATAAAATGTGAATAATAAGAATGTAGTCAATTACAAATAGTATTCATTGTTATCAATCTCAAACTATTTTCTTGTACTATTCTTATTACCACCCTTGTTAGTTTTGTCATCTTTTCATATTGATTATATTAAAAGGAAAGTTAGAATCGTAAACCATTTAAATATTTAGCTCGAGTTGTTGTAGTAAACATAATGCTTTGTCTCTCTTGCTCTCCAATATTAATAGGTATAATTACTATAACACAAAAATCAATGTCCATTGTCAATAATTTTTTGTGCTTACATTGAAATAAATGCACACTATTAATCCAATGGCTTTAAAATTAATGTACCATCATACCTCCAATTATATCAAATCATAAATCGACATATACACTAAAATCAATGCATATAATGCAAGAAATCAAATAATATTAGAAAACAACATCTACACTGAAATCAATGCATCTAATGTAAGTAATCAAATAGGATTAGAAATCAACGTATACAATCTAATCAATGTATCTAGTGCAAGTAGGAAAATATCATTAAAAACCAACATCTATACTAAAACCAATGAATCTAGTGCAATCAATCAAATATGATTAGAAATCACCATCTACACTAAAATAAATGAATTAGTTCAAGCAATCAAATAGGATTAGAAATCAAAATCTACACTGAAATCAATGCATTTAGTGCAATCAATCAAATAGGATTATAAATAATTTTCATTGAAATCAATGCATGTAGTGCAAGTAATCAAATATCATTATAAATCAACATCTACACTAAAATCAATGCATCTAGTGAAAGCGATCAAATAGGATTAGGAATCACCATCTACACTGAAGTAAATGCATCTAGTGCAAGAAATATCCTTCGCTATCTCCCCCCTCTATCTATATCTATATCTCCCTCCATCTCTCCTTCTTTGTCTCTTTATCACACCCCACAAAACACACACACGCTCTCACTCCATATCTATCAATCTCTTTGTCCCTCCCTCCTTGTCTCCATATATCTCTTATTTATCTTTGCATTCCATATATATCTCTATCTCCCTCTGTCTCTCTATATCAACCCCAAAACATACATTTTCTTTCTCCAATCTATCTATCTATCAGTCCCTCCTCCTCTCCCTCTCCATCCTACCATCCTCTCTACCTCACTCTCTATATTCCTTATCACTCCCCCCCCCCCTCTCTCTCTCCACCTTTCACTCTCTATGTTTTTATTATTACATCTCTCTCTCTCCCCCTCCACCTCCATATCTCTTTCCCTATCTCTCTTCATGCTCTCTCTTCCTTTGTCTCTCTCTCTCTCTCTCTCTCTCTCTATTCACCTTCCAACTTTGTTACTATATGTCTCTCACTCTCCTTCTCTCCCCCCTTTCTCTCCATATCTCCTTGTTTGTCTCTTTATCTCACCCATAAACATACACACTCTCTCTCCATATCTTCATTGTCACTCCCTCTCTCTCTCAACTACTCACTCTTTATGTATTTATTATTCCCTCTCTCTATCCCCCCCCCCCTCTCCCCCCCCCTCCAACTCTATATTTCTATCACTCCCTCTCTCCTCCTCTCTTTCAAGTCCCCTCTCTTTTCCTTCCTCTCTCTCCCTTTCTATTCTACCTCCCTCTCTCTTCCCCCATCACTCTCTCTCTCTCTCTCTCTCTCTCTCCCCGCCTCCCTCTATCTACCCCATGCCACTCTCTCTCTCTCTCTCTCTCTCTCTCTCTCTCTTCCATTCAATCCTCTCTCTCTCTCTCTCTGCCCTCCGATCCTCTCTCTTCCCACATCACTTTATCTCTCTCTCCAAAAACGCTACTATATCCCTCTCTTTATCCTTCTCTCCTCCCTTGTATCCATCACTCATTCTATGTCTTTTTATCTCACCCTTAAACATGGATACTCTCTCTCCATCTCTCTCTTGCCACTACCTCTATCTCCACGTCTCACTCTCTATGCATTTCATCTTCCCTCCCTCTCTCCCCATCCAACTCCATCTCTCTGTCCCTCCCTCTCTCCTCCCCATCTCATCCTTTCTCTCTCTCCATTTATCTTCTGCCTCCCTCTCCCTTCTCTCTCTCCTCTCTCTCTCTCTCACTCTCTCTACCCTCCAATCCTCTCACCTTCTCTCTCTCCCACCTCCATATTTATCTCTCCCTCTCCCACTATTACCCTTATCTATCCCTCTCGCTCCTCTCCCTCTCTCTCTCTTCATTCCTCCTCTCCCCTCTCCTTCAGTTTATCTCCATATCTCCCTTGCCACTCCCCCTATTTATCCATCTCTATCATATGTCCTTGTTCTTCCCTCACACACACACACACATAGATATATATAATTTAATATAGTATTAATCTAAAGTTATTAAATTTAATAATATTAATATTAATATTAGATTTAATAATAATAATATTTTTAATATTAATGTTAGAGTTAATAATGCTTTTTTTTTCATGCTACTAATAATAATTTGGTCCATGATATTAAGGCCATAGACTTCATATATAATTATATGTTGATTTATAATCCTATTCGATATATTTTTATTTATTTGCCTTATCTCTTTATATCTTTTTTATATTTATTTATTTACCATATATCTTTTATAAATATGGTATTTGTCCCATAGTATTAATAATAATTTGTCCCATGGTATTTGGATTATAGGCTTCACGTAAATAAAACCTCTTTTTTGAGTTTTTGTAAATATAGAGGTTTATGAAGTAAATATTAGAAAAAAAAGGTTTTATTTATTTACCATACCTCTAATTTATTTATATTTTTATTTATTTACCATACATGTGGAGTAAGTATAAGAAAATGTTTTATTTATTTACCATATCTCTAATTTATCTATATTTTTATTTATTTACCATATTCTTTTAGTGTTCATAAATCTCTTCATATTTTAATAAATTTATTTTTTAATATATTTTTAATTGTTTATTTGTATGGTTTTGTAAGTTATTGTTTAAATCAACATTATTTGGAATTTATTTTTAAAATTTTCTTCGAATTTTTTAAATATTAGATTAAGAAAACACTAAATAATCACTTAAATTTAAGTAGATTAAAACAAATGGAAACAATTACAGAAAGATGGGGCGATTGTATTTTAGTAATCCTTCACCGTGGAAACCACCGCCCCCTTGAGGGAGGTGGTATATTTTAAATGATACAAACATTCATTGTCTACCTTCTCATCATAGGATATGTATTCAATCTTGGTGACCAGCATCACCCCTGGGCGTCCAATAATGTAAGGTATATTTGATGTATATTATTTGTAATAAGTAGTTTATATGAAATGTTTTTTTTTTCACCTAACATGAAAATTTCAATTTTTTTAGGAAGTTGATATATTTCAATCTCACTAAAAATACATTGATAAGCCTTAATATGTGTTCCTAAAGTTTTATCTTTTCCCACTTATTTTCATCTTAGTATTAGACCTAAATTCATATCTATCCTAGCCATTAGAAATCATCAATATAATTGGTTATCAAGAATTATTTTTCCTTTGTAACATGCAAAACAATATAAAAATATAAAAAAATACTTCTTTTACTTATCCATGTGAATCCCACACTAATAAATATGATCATGGAAAATTTACTCTAAACACATATTAATACATATTACCACTCACCATTTAATAGATATCGCATGGATATTTGATCCTTACCCTTCCATGTGGATCATTATTTTTATGATAACAATAAAGTGTCCTATCTAGCTCCTTTGGGTTTCTCGACACCTATTCTTGTATGCATTCCACAGATATAGAAACATATAAGCTTTTGTTGATTAGGTGATAATAATTTAATTCATACCACATATAAATTCTACTCCAATGGGACAGTGCGATGGTTTTCAAATTTTTTTAACCCAGACCATATGATTAATCCCTTTGTTAGTTATTCATCGTAGGCTATGAGTTATTAGGAAGATATGAAGTGTTGTACCCATCGCATTTGGATATGGGGTGTACAGGTGACACTTGTTATTCTGAACGTCGTCGGATCTCGGGTTAGAGATCTCCATTGGAGACCTCTCGGTACCTATTTATGTTATCGACCCCTCTCACCCCTAAATAACTCTTCATTTTCCTTCAGGCTCAGCCGGCGTTGCCACTCTACAACCATGCCGCTACCCTTGCTCTGTCAACCTGCAACCGAATTTTCATTCGAGCCTTTTTCATACCATGGCACATCAAATATGTAATGCGTTTGTTCCTACAGTTTCTTAGCTTATCCCATCGAGATAGAGTAATATCTACTTCTTAATCGAGTAATCTCTTTGCTTATTTAATTGCATGTGAACTTGGTAGATTTCTCTCTACTCTGATTCTATGCACTTAGTCTCAGGTTAATAGATTCATTTGAGGTTTTAATGATTTCCTATGGTTGTGGGAACTTCATTCCCGGCTTATGTCTGCTCTAGTTCCTATTTTCGACTTCCAGGTTTGGCTTCCTTACCTCCACGATCGATAAGCCACCTAAAATATCCTAATTTCCAGTCTTTGTAATTCTCTTAATCAATTACCCTATCTATTGATGTGTATTAAGATTTATTTTTACCTTGTTGTTAACTTCCTCCTCGCATTTTGTTTGTGCATGGTTTCATTCACAACCCGTTAAGGATTTTCAACAAGGTTTAGTTTTTACCCTTCATTCAATGATCATGAAGGTATATTTTATAATATTCTATGGTTTTTTTGGCTTTGAAGTAGGTAATCGCTTCACTGTTCGACTGACAAAGATTTTTGAATTACCTTTACATATTTTCCATGCTTACGACTTCATAACTGACCCTATCATTTCCTTCACAGGTACCATGATTCACCGCTGGGAATTTTAATTTCAGAGCAATGTCCTCCAGATTTAGTTCTCTGGTGTTTGCGTCATTTGAAATGTCATAATTTATTATGGCACTAATTGTCATTTACCTTAGGTCTCTTTATTTTCGAGCACTTCACCCTGGTTCAATAGTTTACATGCATTTAAAATTACTGTTGTATAATTTTTATTTCACTTTCTTACAACTTTCTATTCAAATTCTCGGCCCAACCTAATAGGAGATTTTTCGCAGTGCAGCAAAATTTACTTGTTATCTAATTCGTGGTGATTTTATTATTTGACTCTTGTATTTTTTAATAGAAGAGTTATTCAGTCCTCTCTTTAAACACATTTCTCCTCTATGATTAGAGATTATAAATTGATGGTTTCTCATTTTATATAACAACATTATATTTTCTTATTAATTTTCATTCTTGTTAGGCTCAACTCTTTCAAAAATTCTCGTTTTCCTTCTTGTGTGTAACATAATTGTTTTTTCCTCAATGTTTACAATAAGAACATTTCGATATTAAATACATTTACAATGGAAGTTAATTTTCTGGGTTTCACTACCTACACTACCTCTAGAATTTATATGTGACTAATCTTTTCAAGTCAGGGGTATTTCCCCTTCTTTCAAGAACTGATACTGTAATATTTATTTTGTCATCTTATTTGCAATTTTAACAATATTTTCTTATCTCCAGATTACTAGAGATGTCCATACTATTCAAGTTTTTTTTTTAATTATTTCTCTAACTCATTCCATCCGAAAATATCATAGGTTAGACAACCATTTTTACTCCATGGTTTCAATTTTGGATCTTGAACTAACAATTTTTTTGGTAATTGTTTCCAGTAGTTATTTATGTTTTTCTTTTCATGATAACATGTACCCTATTCTTTCTTAAACCCAAGCAATAATTCTAATTCACTCTTCTGCATGCCTTACCCTTGTAAATACTCCATTTATTTCTACATAAATATAAATTTACACAGTCTGCATAACATTAAATTTTATGTTGTAATATTGAATGCTTAAAAGGAAATATATATAAATGGAATTACAATAATTTATATGTAGAAAATCACCATTTCCATAATTCAATGAATGATTCCATACTAAATAGAATTATGTCTAAACATTGTTTCTAGTTCCTACTTCTTCTGCAGTTTGATTACTTATCTCGCTTTAGAGCTTGTTCATGATGTCCTCCCTACCAAGAGTGAGGTGGTTACGTCCTCATCTCCCCCTCATTATTTTCACCTGAGTAGAGTTGTTTAACAGAAATCCTAAAAGAGGCCTCAAGATCCCTAGTGTAGCCCCCTTATTGTTATTGGTGTACCCATGTAACTCCTATATTGTTATTATTTTTTACTTACATTATTATTGTTAGGTTGGCTAGGATTATATCGTGACCCCATGGACCCCTATATATAGAAGGAGGTTTTTTCATTTGTATCATCCAAGTATTTTTTATTCATGTAATGTATTGGAGGTAACCCCCTTGAAGTGGCTTATTTCTAAGGCATTGATCTCTCTCTTATCTTCTATTTTTGGAGCTATTTTCATAACATTTTCTATCAAAGCTTTGGATTCTAGGGTTTCACTGCTCCAAACAGGTCATCGTGGCATTTTTTATATTCATTTTTTTTCTACGAATGTTCAGAAGCTAAATTTTTATCAGCGCGAAGATGAAATCCTAAGGAACATCATGGAAAACTTGTAGATCTTGGTTCGCAATATTTTCAGAGATATGATCTGTGGAAGTTAGGGCTTTTTGTAGCCTCCTGAATTTAACCTAAATAGGTCATTGTGGAATTTTCGCTATAACTTTTTTTCTGCGAGGGTTCCAAAGCTGAATTTTTTACAAAGTGAAGCCGACATCCTGAGGTTTGTCGTGGAAATATTTCATAGCTTCATTTGTAGTATTTTTGGAGATAAGGTCTGTGGAAGTTAGGGATTTTTCAGGCTCCTGAATTTCACCTCAAAGAGGTGACCACGGGAAAATCGTCATAACTCTCTCTCTGAGCATTGGATTGGAATTCTATAAAAATTAGTCGCAAGTACACAAAATTTAGTTTATTTTATATCAATTTCAAAGCCGAAGGAGGAAACAATTACACGTGGCACGTCATGCAAGTTTTCTCTACTAAACCAGTCCATAATTAGGCCATTGTGGGATATTTGGCATACTTTGTCTTTAAGAATCCAAATCAGGTTAGACCTCTACCATTTGAAAGAAGATTTAGAGGGCTAATAAAGGGCCAAATTTCAGATATTTAAGATCCGAAATCATAGAGATAATTCAGTTTCAATATCAAGCTCCTAAAACTGAAGAAAAGGTTTTGTACTTTTTTTCTTCAAATTGCATATTTCTTGTTTGAAAATTTAGTTTTAAGTGATTCCAAAGGCCTTTTGATCACATATATCAGTATTGGATTCTAAAATTCCTCCTAAAAATAATTCAACACCCATTAAGCCCTAGAGTACTCAACTATGACTCATGAATATGAAGAATTGCAACATGATCCATCAAAATTACAAGAGCAAGTGCACCAAAATTCTCTCTCGCAAAGAGAAAAAAAAATTAAATGGAAGTCTTGAAGAAAGGTGTGGAAGTGAAGATGTATGGTTTGAAGAATAATATGGATGGTTTGAAGAAAGGCGTGGAAGCTAAGATGAATGACATCGAAGCTAAGATGGATAGCATGGAAGATCGCATGGAAGTTAAGATGGATGACATGGAAGAAAAAATGAAAGACAACATGGAAAACATAAAGAATTATCTAAAAGTAGACATGGAAGTTTTGACAAAGTTGATACAAGAAATTTTTCCTAATGGCGAAAAGATAGTAGAGGAAACTGAGGATGAGAAAAAAATAAATGTTAATCGTGATCTCATAAACTCTAATGTTGGATGGAAGAACCACCATATTCCAAAGATGGATATGAGGGAGTTTGATGGAAAGGATCCCTTAAAATGGATACTACATATGGAGAAATATCTTGATCTCAATAATGTGGAAAACACACAAAAGGTATGCATTGAAACTTTACATTTAGAACAAAATACATTTGTATGGTATCGGTGGCTTTTCTCTCGTAAAAAAAAAATTCACTTGGTCAATTTTTACAGAGGAAATGCTAGCACATTATGAGGATACAAAGAGCAACACCTTCTTTAGCCAATTGATAAATCTCAAACAAAATGGTTTAGTTGGAGCACATTGAGGACTTCGAAAAATTTTAATATAAGGTAACTGATATTCTAGAGGAACACAAGATTGATGCCTTCATAGGGACTTTAAAGGATAACATCCAACATGAAGTGGGAATTTAGGAACCTAATTCATTGGAGAAGACATTCAGGTTGGCAAGAAAAATTGAATGTAAAATTATGGCAACAAGGAATCCTACCACTCACGCCTATAAAGATGGAAGTGTTGCTACTCCTAGACTTACACAACCCACAAGGTTGACACCACAACAATTGGAAGAAAAAAGAGAAAAGTGGCTTTGCTATAGTTATGATAGTAAATACACTAAAGGTCATAAGTGTGCTGAGAAGAAATTGTTTTACATAGATTGTGAAGAGGGTGAAGAAAATGAACAAGAAGCTTCACAAGAAGAGGATATACACAAGGAACCAACCATAGAAGAAGAAGAAATGAGTCCGACCATATCATGTAATGCATTGACAGGAATTACCACTCCTCAAACTCTCAAGATAGAAGGACATATCAAGAAGAAAAAGGTAATAGTGTTGATTGATTTGGGTAGTACCCATAATTTTATTCATTGTAAGGTAGCCAAGGAATTGAATTATTTCCTATACCCAGCACCAGAATGTCAAGTGATGGTTACAAATGGAGGAACTATAATTTTCTCTGGAAAATGTCATAATATCAAGCTAACCATGGGGGAATATGTATTGAATAGTCCAATGCTTTCCATTCCAATGTGAGGTGTTGATTTTGTACTAGGAGTACAATGGTTACAATCTTTGGGGACAGTAGCTTTTGACTTTCAAGAACTTTTCTTGAAATTTTTTTCGGAAGGAAAGGAAATTCAATTACGAGGTATTGCAGGGAAGCCAGGAAAGATAATAAGCTCTAATTTCATGTCAAAGATTTTTAAGAAATCACAATGAGTCGTAATTGCAAAATTATGCTCACTCGAAGTTCCAACATCAAAATCATCTATTTCTCTAGATCTCCAAAAAGTCTTGGATAATCATTCTGAGGTGTTTGATACTCCCAAAGGACTCCCCACTATTCGTGATCATGATCATGCTATTCATTTCATTCTAGGAATTTTTCCTCGGAACATGAGACCTTACAGATATCCTTATGTCCAAAAGAGTGAAATTGAACGTATGATTGCAGAAATGTTAGAGGTTGGTATAATTCAACCTAGTCAAATTTCTTTCTCTAATCGAGTAGTATTTGTGCACAAGAAGGATGGATCATGGCACATGTCTCCAGATTATAGGGAGCTAAATAAGATCACTATTAAAGATAAATTTCCCATTCCTGTGATTGATGAATTATTGGATGAATTACATGGCACTATTTATTTTACCAAGTTGGATCTTCATTCAGGATATCATCAAATTAGAATGAAGACTGAAGATATTCCAAAAACAGCATTTAAAACTCATGAAGGTCATTATGAATTTTTTTCATGCCTTTGGCCTTACCAATGCACATTCTACATTTCAAGGGTTGATGAATTCCATTTTCAAACCCTTCCTTATAAAATTTCTGCTAGTATTTTTTTATGACATAGGTCTTGGAAGTATCATGTTCAACATGTTGATAAGGTGCTCAAACTATTAGAGAAGAAACAATTATATGAAAAAACATCCAAATGTTTCTTTGGAGTACAAGAGGTGGAATATCTCGGTCATATTGTATCTCACGTCAAGGGTGTTAAGGTATACCCTAACAAAAATAAAGCCATTAAGGAATGGAAAGTCTCCACAACCATTAAAAAATTGTGAGGATTTCTCAAGTTAACAGGGTATAATCACAAGTTTTTTAAGAATTATGGGAGAATAGCAGCAACTCTAACAACATTATTAAAGAAAGATGCATTTTCATGGACTTCTGAAGCAACTAAGGCCTTAGAACATCTTAAAGAGACAATGTGCCTAGCACCGGTCTTAGCTACGCCAAACTTCATAAAAACCTTTATTATGGAATGTGATGCCTCGAGAAATGGATTTTTTGTTGTTTTAATGCAAGAAGGAATACCCATTACTTTTTAAAGTTGTCCAATCAAAGGAAAGTATTTACAGAAATCTATTTATGAGAAGGAAATGTTGGAAATACTACATGCACTAAAGAAATGGTGACCTCACCTAATGGGAAGGCACTTCAAGGTAAAAACTGATCATGATAGTCTTAAACACTTTTTGGAACAAAGACTATCTTTAGAAGAGCAGAAAAATGGATCACAAAGATGTTGGGTTATGACTTTGAAATCATCTACAAAAAAGGGAAGCTGAATGTTGTTGCAGATGCACTCTCAAGAAAGGATGAAGAGGTGGAAGCATTGCTTCGTACAATTTCTATTATCCAACCAGATTGGATAACCGAAGCAAGAGATGAATGGAAGAAGGAAGAAGAAATATAGACACTCATTCAAAAGTTGAACCAAGATCCTAGTACATCTTATACATTTAGTTGGAAAAATGATTCCTTATGGTAAAAATATCGCTTATATATTTGTAAGGATTCCCAACTAAAATGAAAGAATCTTTTGGACTTGCACACTTCTCCTTTAGGAGGACACTCTAGATTTTTAAAAACTTACCACAGGGTGAAGAAAGAATTTTTTTGGGATGTCCTTAAATCTGATCTTCAAAATTTTGTGGCAGAATGTTTAGTCTTCCAACAAAAGAAAGTTGAGACAAGTAAGACCCCGGGTCTTCTACAACCTTTAGCCATTCCAAGTCAACATTGGGAGTAGATTTCAATGCATTTTATCACAGGTTTACCTAAGTCCGAAGGAAAGAGTGTCATCATGGTGGTAGTTGATAGACTTACCAAGTATGCACACTTTTGTGCATTATCTCATCCATTTAAATAAAGCACAGTTGCTACTGCATTTATGGAAACAATTGAAAAGCTACATGGAAACCCGAAGATTATGGTAAGCAACAGAGATCCCATTTTTACTGGAAATTTTTTGACAGAATTATTTTCTTGTTTGGGTACTCAAATAGCTCATATCTCATCTTATCATCTTCAATATGATGGTCAAAATTAGATAGTGAACAAATTTTTGGAAGGATATCTTTGTTGTTTTGTATCTGATAAACAAACACGATTGGTCAAGTGCTTACCTCTGGCAGAATGGTGGTATAACACTTCCCTCTATACTGCAGAAAAAATGACCCCATTTATGGCACTTTATGGATATCATACACCATCCATCACATCATATTTAAGAGAAAATTCTAAAGTGCAAGCAGTGAAAGATACATCGAGCATCAACAACAAGTTCTCCAACTAGCACAACATTGAATGAAATAACAGGAAAATCAACATCACAATGAGAAAATTTTTGATGTGCGAGACTGGGTATTTTTATAGCTACAACCATAAAAACAAATGTCCCTCAAGAAAGTTAAGAAGGATAATAAATTATCGCCAAAATACTATGGTCCTTACAAGGTGTTGCAAAAGATTGGTACTATGACATACAAATTAGAGCTTCCCGTTTCTTCGCGAGTGCATCCAGTTTTTCATGTTTCATGCTTAAAGAAGGTTATAGGTGACAAACTTCTAGCTCAAAAAATATTTATAGAACTTGATGAGGAAGGAAAAATAATATTGGAACCTGAAACAATCACGGAAACAAGAACTCGACAGCTACGAAATCGATCAATTTCATAGTATCTGATCAAGTGGAAGAACTTACCCACTGAAGATTCTACATGGGAGGATGATAATTTTATACATAAGCATCCAAATCTACTAAAGCATTGAGGACAACATTTTTTGAAGAAGAGGGGCATGTTATTAGTGTAGCCCCTATAATGATCCAATTTTAGAATTGTTAAAATTCTATCGAAATTAACAAATCGACCAAGATGGTTATTTGAAATTTGGTAATTTTCGATTATGTAATAATTCAGGGAGTGATCAAGATGGTCATCAAATTTGTGAAGTTCAAATGTGTGACATCAATCGACATCAACTTCGGATGTGACATCAAATCGACCTGTGACAAAAACAACCAATTTGTCAAAAAGACTTATGTAATCAAACTTGTCCTAAGTCTTTATGTAAAGGTAAAAATGTCTATAGTCCACTTTTGTAAACCTTAATGGAAAAAATAGATCCTAAGGTAAAAGGGACTAAGTCTAAATCCTAAGTCCTAAAGGCTAGCACTAAGTGTCAAATAGAAACACACTTAATTTGTTATGAAAGCCTAAATCTACTCCTACAACAAAATGTCGAATTTAAGTCCTATTCCTAAGTTTCATAAACTTATGGACTTAAAACCCTTTAGCGCAAATTAAAATCCTAAAACCTTACCATAAACTTTATTACAAAGTTCGGTCTATAAAGGTTCAGAGAAATAGGTTGAAATACTTACCATAAACCTTAATTAAGGTTCGGAAGTGTGTTTTAATACTATGCCAAAACCCTTATTAAAGGTTTGGAGGATGGAAGTTAGGTTTTTAAATAAGGTTTGATGTAAATTTATAAACCTATGTCAAAGGTTGAACTATCGGGTTTGAAAACCTATGTAATAAACCCATAGTGCAAAAGGGTTTCGTACTTCGGGCATATATGAAGTTTAAAGGCTTGAATATGTTTTATTAAAACCTTTGTAATTAAAACTCCCATAGGGTTATGAAACCGTGAGCACATGAATAGTTTTGAAGACTGCAGCAAATATTGCCAGCGAAGATTGCTAGCTCGAATATTGGGATGTTGATGAGACTGTCGAGATAAGAGACTTAACCGCCAGACAGAAACCTGCTTGTTCACACATTGCAGTCAGCATTCCCTGCGTGGTTAGCCTGACCGACAGATCCAGATTTATATTAAAGTCTATTTTGGGTTTTTTTATTGCTGAAGAAAAGGTGATAAGGTTAATGACCTTATCATTAAAAGTATATGTGTCCACTAGACTAAGACTAGCAAACCATAATATCATAGAATTGGCTTCGAAGATCAAGCCAACATGACATGAAATGATTTCTATGTGGGCTTTCGAAGTGAATTGGGCATGAAGTTTTTGAACCTAATTGAGAAGGTTCATGAATTAATATGAAATTCAAAGACCTTGTAATCTTAACCAAAAGATTAATTTGGTTTATTAAAGATTGAGGTAGCATTATTTTCCATGAATTTATGAACTCCTATTGTATAAAAGAAAGTATTTTTATTTGTAAAAGAGAGACTTTTCGAAGAGAGGAGTGTTGAGAGTGAGATCTCAAGAGAGGATATTTTTCCCTACTTCAAGAAGAAGTAGGCACTCTTAAGCAGATAGAAGATATAATTGGTGGAGAGTTTCTTATTGCAAGTTTATTCAAGGATCCAAGGCCATCCTACTTGCAGCATCGAAGTACGTTGATGATTGATGAGATCAACTTCGACATTCTAAAACTCTTTTAGCCACCATCCAGTCAAGGTCCATAAAGCTTCAGTCCTCAGTTTGTTTTAGTGTGCGAATCATCCATGTCTTTTATTATGTGTTGAAAGAAAAGAGTTGTACCAGTTAGGCTATTCAAGGGAGGGTCCATATCTGAAACATCAGTAGTGCAACTGATGATTCATTGTAGCATATTTCTCTTGGATTGAAGAATACAACAGATGCACAATTTTGAGGCAGACCCAAAGACGTAGTCCAGGTGGGACGAACTACGTCACAAACTTCTTTGTCTTATGGTATGGCTTATGTGATTTATGTGAAATTGTTTAATATAAACATACATAGATTATTTAAGTCTAAACAGTTAATGCACATAATAACTGTTCAGTAATACTACCAATCACATGTTGTACAAGGACTAGAAAATATCTTGGTGAATTTCCTCATTTTAATAACCTGAGTGTTAATCGCTATAAATTTCTATACACAAAGTCTGTAGAGGGCCAGGTAGCCTCTGGATCTCATCCTTTCTTTATGGGTGACATATCCAGTAAATGCCCCTACAGTCAATCTCTGAAATAGAGCTAAGTAACTCAGGTCATTTTCAGATCAAGTGGTATCAGAGCAGCTAGTTCTTTGCAAGTACAAGATGGGCAAGAACACTCATTAGCTGGCAAAGCTAAGGGAACTTGAAGAGTCCAATTTGCAAGTTCGACAGGAGAATGCTGCATTGCACAGAATGGTGGAAGCAATCGAGAGTGATAAGCAATGTCTGCGATCAGAATTAGAAGACTTAAAGAGAACTAAAAGAGGAAGTAGTCCTCTTATGAAAGACGCAGCTTTCAATGGAAAAAAAACTGCACTTTCTCTTCAAATTAGTTCTTCTCTCTCATCTTCACCAAATTCAGCAAGGGAAGCCATTGGTTAATTTTCCCAATCTCAAGCGGAAGATAATGTGGATTCACTTATTTCACCAGAAAGTGATTCCAAACCTATCGAAGTTTCCAGCCAGAAACTCAATTTGATCCCTGAAAGGAAAGGCTTATCAATGATGAAATCCATGGGATACCATGAGGCGAAGGCTTGCGGAAACATGGAAAATGGATATTTCAACCTATACAGGTACAAGAAAGACCTAAGAATCTAGGTCTAGGATGTGATGTGTTCAAATGTGACTATTGCGGTAAGCTTGGTCACATCTCTGACCGATGCTGGTCAAAGAATACAGAACTACTACCGAAAAAGCTCAAGGATAGAAAAGGTAAGAAACCTCAGTCCTCAAATATTAATGATTCTGATAGTGATTTCTTTTATCAATATTGGATAATTGAAACATTTAAGAGGATCTATCCATGCACGTTCTATAAGAGTCATCGGCATCGTGTGGAACAATGTTGGAAACAAAAGTCTTACAGCAAGCAAGTCAGTGCAACAAATAGTTAGCCTTTAGATAATGATAAGGCATTACAGGTAAAGAAACATTCTAAATCAGTTTTGTTTCAATCAGCTAGTAACTCCAGAAACTCGTCATCAAGTAAGAGGGAGAAAACTTGTCAAAACTATAAATTGCCAGGGCATGTTCAAGACAATTGCCCAATGCTTCCAAAGGAAACAGTATCAACACCAGTAGCCCAGGAAGAATCCAAGTCACCTATTGAATATCAAACAAGTGTTGAATGGAATTGGGTAGACTTCATGCCTTATGTTTAAAATATTTTCTAATATCTAGATCCAGTAAAGTTGTAACTAGGCTCTAGAATTGAATTTGTTTTTCAAAAACATTGTAATAAAAATTTTAGAGAACCAAAATTTCTTTTAGTTGGGAGGTGTGATCCAATTTTATAATTGTTAAAATTGTATCGAAATTAACAAATTGACCAATATGGTTATTTGAAATTTGGTAATTGTCGATTATGTAATAATTCAGGGAGTGATCAAGATGGCCATCAAGTTTGTGAAGTTAAAATGTGTGACATCGATTGACATCAACTTCGGATGTGACTCTAGCAAATTTTCAAAGCTCCAATCAAAGACATATTCAAATCGACCTGCGACAAAAACAACCAATTTGTCAAAAATACTTATGTAATCAAACTTGTCCTAAGTCTTTATGTAAAGGTCAAAATTTCTATAGTCCACTTTTGTAAACCTTAATGGACAAAAAATATCCTAAGGTAAAAAGGACTAAGTCTAAATCCTAATTCCTAAAGGCTAGCACTAGGTGTCAAATAGAAACACACTTAATTTGTTATGAAAGCTTAAATCTACTGCTAGGGAAAAATGTCGAATTTAAGTCCTATTCCTAAGTTTCATAAACTTATGGACTTAAAAACCTTTAGCACAAATTAAAATCCTAAAACCTTACCATAAACTTTATTACAAAGTTCAGTCTATAAAGGTTCGGAGAAATAGGTTGAAATACTTACCATAAACCTTAATTAAGGTTCGGAAGAAGGTTTTAATACTATGCCAAAAACCTTATTAGAGGTTCGGAGGATGAAATTCGGGTTTTTAAATAAGGTTCGACGTAAAGTTATAAACCTATGTCAAAGGTTGAACTATCGAGTTTGAAAACCTATGTAATAAACCCATAGTGCAAAAGGGTTTCGGACTTCGAGCATATACAAAGTTTAAAGGGTCGGATATGTTTTATTAAAACCTTTGTAATTAAAACTCCCATAGAGTTATGAAACCGTGAGCATGTGAACAATTTTGAAGACCGCAGCAAAGATTGCCAGCGAAGATTGCTAGCTGGAATATTGGGATGTTGATGAGACTGTTGGGATAAGAGCCTTAACCACCGGACATAAACCCGCCTGTTCACACATTGCAGTCAGCATTCCCCGCGCAGTTAGCCTGACCGACGGATCCAGATTTATATTAAAGTCTGTTTTGGGTTTTCTAATTGTTGAAGAAAAGGCGATAAGGTTAATGACCTTATCATTAAAAGTATATATGTCCACTATACTGAGACTAGCAAACCATAATATCACAGAATTGGCTTCAAAGATCAAGCCAACATAACATGGAATGATTTCTATGTGGGCTTTCGAAGTGAATTGGGCATGAAGTTTTGGAACCTAATTGAGAGGGTTCATGAATTAAGATGAAATTCAAAGACCTTGTAATCTTAACCAAAAGCTTAATTTGGTTTATTAAATATTGAGGCAGCATTATTTGCCATGGATTTATGAAATACTATTGTATAAAAGAAAGTATGTTTCTTTGTAAAAGAGAGACTTTTTCAAGAGAGTAGTGTTGAGAGTGAGATCTCAAAAGAGGAGAGTTTTCCCTACTTCAAGAAGAATTAGGCACTCTTAAGCAGATAGAAGATATAATTGGTGGATATTTTCTTATTGCAAGTTTATTCAAGGATCCAAGGCCATCCTACTTGTAGCATCGAAGTACGTTGATGATTGACGAGATCAACTTTGACATTCTAAAACTCTTTCAGCCACCATCCAGTCAAGGTCCATAAAGCTTCAGTCCATGGTTTGTTTTGGTGTGCGAATCATCCATGTATTTTCTTATGTGTTGGAAGAAAAGAGTTGTACCAGTTAGCCTATTCAAGGGAAGGTCCATATCTGCAACATCAGTAGTGCAGCTAATGATTCGTTGTAGCATATTTCTCTTGGCTTGAAGAATACAACGGACGCACAATTCTGAGGTGGACCCGGAGACGTAGTCCAAGTGGGACGAACTCCGTCACAAACTTCTTTGTATTATGGTATGGCTTATGTGATTGATGTGAAATTGTTTAATCTAAAATTACATAGATTATTTCATGTCTAAATAGTTAAGGCACATAATAATTGTTCAATAATACTACCATTCACATGTTGTACAAGGACTAGAAAAGATCTTGGTGAATTTCCGCATTTTAATAACCTGAGTGTTAATCGTTATAAAGCTCTATAGACAGAGTCTGTAGAGGGCCAGGTAGCCTCTGGATCTCATCCTTTCTTTAAGGGTGACATATCCAGTAAATGCCCCTATAGTCAATCTCTGAAATAGAGCTAAGTAACTCAGGTCATTTTCAGATCATATAACCCCCATATTGTTATTATTGTTTACTTACATTATTATTGTTAGGTCTTCTAGGATGATATTGTGACCCCATGGACCCCTATATATAGAAGGAGGTTTTCTCATTTGTATCATCCAAGAATTGTTAATTAATGTAATGTATTGGAGGTTACCCCCTCAAAGTAGCTTATTTCTAAGGCGTTGATCTCTCTTCTCTTCTATTTTTGGAGTTGGTTTCATAACACTTCTTTCCCAGGATTTAGGAATGTTGATTTTTTCCACTAGACACCACTAGCTCTCGAACTTAACTCTCTTCCTTCTTTTTAATTTTTATTTTCAGTCACAGAACCCCATTTCCTTATTGTGATAAACACTTTATCCCCAAAGGAAAGGTAATTTTTTTTAACTATTTCTTTTCAACTATTCTCAGATCTTGGAATACTTTTATCATCAGTCCTTTTTTTATTTTATTTTATGGAACCACAATCCATAATTAAAATTTATTTCAAAACAGAAATAATTTATGTTCGTTTCATGTAATCCTATTTCAAGAGTAAATGTTTAGTCATTTTTTAAATAAATAACATAACAAATTAGTTTGCATTTAATCTAGTTGTCATAAGCTCTCATGGAAATAGTCATAGATGAATGATTTAATTAACTCAATTAAATCCCAAAAAATTATATCTAATATAACCTAGAATTTGAGAGTATAAAATTTTGTGATCCATATCATATTAAAATAAATATTCCAAGAAATCACATGAGAAATTTTAGAACCGATGTGTTTCGAACTACTGACTGTAGTCCATCATCAAGATACTGAAGACTAGTTGATCCGATTATCAAATTTATATCTTGCAGAGAAAAGAAATGGTCAAAACCTAAGGAAAAAAATATATAGATGTTAAAAATGGTCAAAAATAAAATAAATAAATAAATAAAAATAAAAATCCCATAAAGTAATAAAATAAAGACCCTGTCAAAAAATAAAAAAATAAAAAAATAAAAATAAATAATATAATTAAATAATTAAATAAAATAAATAATAGTAATAAAAATTAAAACTATTGAAATAGCCAAAATCATACAAATAAAGACCAAGTGGAAAATGAAAATAAATAAGTAAAAATAAAAATAAAACTCTCACCCTAAGGTAATAAAATAATAAAATAAATACCATGTCAAATATAAATAAATAAAATAACCAAACTAACAAAATAGCCAAAATCATAAAAATAAAGACTAAGTCAAGAACAAAAAATAAAAAAAATAAAAATAAAATAAAATAATAACAATAATAACATTAAAATAAAATAAAATAAAATAAATAAATAAAAATAATAATAAGAATAAAGAATAAATAAACTATAAATCTATATATATATAACTATATAAATCTATAAAAAAAAAAAAAAAGATTAAATAAAACAATAATATTATCTAAAAAGAAATTATAATAAAATTAAGTCAACAATAGAACGAATAAATCAAGCAAAAACATAGGTAAATAACAGGAGAGGAAAAACACAAGAGGAAGAATCTCTACTAGGAGAAAAGAGATGGAATCCAACAACTACTAACTTTCCACCCATCATCTCTATTCAATGTATGGGGCCTCTTCTCAATCTCAATAACCTCCCTAAATTTACAATGATGGAAATGCTCAACCCTAGCAATGACTCTGGAGTCTTCCACACAAATGTGATGCTTCATCTTCTCTGCATTCTCAGCTAGAGTTGATGACTTCGTTCTACCATGCCTAATATCAGCAGAATGCTCTTGAATCCTCCTATTAATCGACCGACCTATTTCTCCAATGTAGGGAATCCCACAGGAGCACAGGATCAAACAAACACCTTTCACGCTTTTGCGGTCCAATGAGTCCTTAACTGATTTAAGGGAACCATGAATGGTGTTCAAAGGTTTAAAAGAGGAAGAGAACTTATGCTTCCTTAAAATACGAGCAATCTTGTGAGTGGTACCTTGTATAAAAGGCAAATGAACTCTACCAACAAAATCATCTTTTACATTCTTTTGATTTGGACCTCTACTAGAATTCATGAAACCCTTCAAACCCTGACTTTTACTATAGCCATTCTCTTCAAAGACCCTAAGGATATGGGCTTTCTCTTCATCTAAATGATCCTTATCAGAAATTCTAAAAGCTCTCCTCGCTAAAGTGTTAAGGACTCCAGATTTTTGAGCTGAAAGATGATGAGAGCCAGAATGAAAATATAGCTCCGTATGAGTTTTCTTCTGAAAATCATGATGCGAGAAAGAGCCATTATTATTTCTAGAGATGAGAACATTAAGGAAAGGAAGGCTTCCATCAGTCTCTGTTTCCATCGTGAATTTGATGGACTCAGGTTTATTATTCAGGTGATGATGAAAAGAATCTAATTCTTGACAGCCATGAGACCAGTTTATGAATGTGTCATCCACAAACCACTTCCAAACCTTAGGTTTCAAAGGAGCAGAAGCCAAAGCTTTAGATTCAAAATATTCAATAAAAATGTTAGCCACCACAAGGGGAAGCGGAAAAATCATTGCAATACCACACGTCTGCTCATAAAATTCCCCTTCAAAACTAAAAAAGGTTGACGTAAGGCAAATTTCTACCAAGTTTGTAGTGTCAGGATCAGTGATGCACTTGATTACTTCCACTGCCTCCATGATAGGGATATTCGTATAAAGGGAAACCACATCAAAACTAACTAGAGATTAATTTGGTTCGCATTCCCAAATTTTTAACTCTTGGACAAAAGAAACAGAATCTTTCATGAAAGAATCTGAATGACCAACAAGAGGCTTCAACTTACGTGCCAAATACTTTGCTAGGAGATAAGTGGGCCCACCAATAGTATTAACAAAGGGTCTAAGAGGAGCACCATCTTTATGAATCTTAACGAGCCCATAAATCCTAGGGGTGATAGGATTGCTTTCAATGAGCTTATGGCTCATGGAACCCACAGTGCTACTGGATTTAATAGCACTAGCCACAATCTTGGAGACTTTATTAATAGGGTTCTTAGAGATCTTCTTGTAACTTCCACTATTACAAATATGGTCAAGCATTTTTTCTCTATAATCCTCTTTATTCATGATTAAAACCGCGCCACCCTTATCAGCCTTGAGGACAACAATATCAGGGTTATGATTAAGAGACTTAAGAGCCATAAACTCAGACTTATAATATTGCTTCTAGGAAGTCTAGCATTCCTAAGAGCCAGAGCACAATCTTGCCTAATAACATCTTGCACGTTATCAAGTAAACCTTTAATGCCATATTCTATACTTCATATAATATCATCTCAAGGAATCTTTCTAGGAGCAAGAGCGAAATTACGACCTTTACCTAACAAAGAAACCATAGATGAATCAAAAGAAAACCTAGAAAGATTAATAACTTTATTATTATTATTATTATTATTATTATTATTATTATTTAAATTTAAATCACTAAGATAAATTGCACTAATGGGAGAATGGGAGAAGAGAAATTGTTTTGTTATTTTTTTATTTTTTTATTTTTATTTTTGACTTAGTCTTTGTTTTTATGATTTTCGCTATTTTGTTAGTTTAGTTATTTTATTTATTTATATTTGACATGGTATTTATTTTATTATTTTTATTAATTTAGGGTGAGAGTTTTATTTTTATTTTTATTTATTTATTTTCATTTTCGACTTGGTCTTTATTTGTATGATTTTCGCTATTTCGATAGTTTTAAGTTTGATTATTATTATTTATTTATTTTTATTTTTATTTTTATTTTTTACTTTTTATTTACATACATACATACATACATACATACATACATACATACATACATACATATATATATATATATATATATATATATATATATATATATATATATATATATGATAGGGTCTTTATTTTATTACTTTATGTGATTTTTATTTTTAGTTTTAGTTTTATTTTATTTATTTATTTATTTTATTTTTTTGACTGTTTTTAACATTTATATATTTCTTTCCTTAGGTTTTGACATTTTCTTTTCTGTGCAAGATATAAATTTGATAGTCAGATCAACCATTCTTTAGTATCCTGATGATGAACTATAGTCAGTAGTTCGAAAAGCGTCGGTTCTAAAATTTCTCATGTGATTTCCTAGAAGATTTATTCTAACCTAGAATTGTTAGGTGGCTTCCTTCCATTAATAAGGTTTGTTAATCTCAAGTTTAAGAGTAACATTGATATAATTTGTTTCGTATTGTTTTGGATTGTAGTTGAAAATGAACAAAATTAAATAAATATATACAATGTAGAAGTTGATTTTTAAAGTGTAATAATTAATTCAATTTTTTTTCATAAATGCATATTATTTCTAATAGTTTGCAATCCCTATCTCTTTAATATCAATTGTTTTTAATTTTTTTTTTCATTTTATTTGAACTAATAGTTATAAATAAACTTTATGAAAAATTTTATGAGGAAATTAATTAAATTTAAATAGAAATTCAGAAATAAATAAATAAATAAATGTTTTTTTTGTTAGAAATATGGTTTATCTTTGATTTTTTTTTTCTATTTATTAATAGTAATAAGTTATTGAAGATAAATTTGGGTTGAAAACAATATTATTTTTAAATTAGTGCCATGGGAAATAGACTTTGTTCAATGGATTTTATTTACTTACCAAGTAAAAGAGAATCTCAACACTTTATATATATATATATATATATATATATATATATATATATATATATATATATATATATATGTTTGTATAATTAATGTGTGTTTGTATATATGTATATGTTTTTTGTATGTTTCATTGGTAGAACCTTTGTCTTATAAGTTGAAGTTGTAATTGGTAGAATTATATCTAAAGGCCTTGCAAGTATTATTATAATTTGAACTAAGATACTTCATGAGATCATAACCATACATACAATCTTAGAGGTTTTTAATGAATATAATTAGATATGAGTAGCTTAGATCGTATTGAAGATAGATATGATTTGGATTTAAAAAAAAACCAATTTCTTTTAATATTTTTGGAAACTTATCTAAATGAATCACATTTGAATGAAATATTGTCCCAACATTTTTTTTCCTAATTTAAATATTAAAATTATTTTAACTCTTTTGTAAAAAAAAACTCTAAATAAATCATTCTTAATGTAATTCTTAATTTATTGTTGTACATATAAAACTTTAATGAATTTTTTCTCCAAATGCATTTTTCCTCCCAAAAATGTATAGATATTTTATTTTCAAAACACTTGGCCATATTTACATACTTTATAAGTCTTAAAACATTATAAATATTATTAAATATCAATCAAAAGATTTGATTAAGTACTAATTTTTTTTTTGAGAGAGAAAAAAACGTTGTTATATATTAGATATAAAAGTAGTACATGATTCATAGATAATAGCAACTCATCACCCCAAAAATAGGATAAAAGGTTGTATGATGTTGCTGTACCTAAAGCATAATTTAGTATACACCATTGACAGCATTAGTCATATACTGAGAAAACATGATCTTGATAGAGCATCAGTCTCAATAGATAATCTTATGATCGTATCATATTAACATAATAACAAAACCACTCCTACATCAGACAATGTAAAGGGTAACCCAAAACCAATAAGAAAGTCCACGCACATATGGAGTAGTGTTGGAATTTCTGATAATTCTAGAACAATACAGAGAGAATAATACTCTCCTCTGAACACAAAGAAGTTAAAAATTTTGCTTGTTGGAGACAAAGTTTTGAACACAATAACACTTCTATTTCATTAATCAAAAATTGTTACAAGATCTTCCTCCTCAGAGGGATTACAAAACTGGACTACTGCAAACACAGTGCCAAAATACTTCACTACTATCTCTCAAAATGCATAGACAGTGCTCTATTATGGTTCACTGAGTTTTTCTTTGCCTGCGGGCTTACACAGCGATACAACACAACAATATAATCTCTATTACAATATTACAGGCCTTTTCACTTTATATATGACGCAGCGGAAATAAAAAACATAAAACAAATTACAAAGAAATACATTGCTGAAACCTAACTTTAACATAAAAACTTTATATGCGCGATATACGAGTGGAGCCCACTTCACAATCGGCAATCAGCGATTGGCGGATCGGCTTGACGAACAAAAAACATGCAATGTGACAATTGCGATTTTTTATTTGTGATTGAGTAATGATGCGACAATCGCAATCGACGATAAAAAAAAAATGGTGAAATAACATATGGACTTGCGATGTGCGATTGTGCGATCGCATCGCGACTTGACAATCGTCGGATAACATTTGTGACATGTGATTTTGATTTCAATTGTGGTGGGACCACATCGCATCACATCGCGATACTCTTATAACTACGGAACATGTGTGGTACTTCGTTCCTTTGTGATTGCGATGATCGCATCGCAACGGAACAATCCATATCTACAAGACACTACAAGTAAAACTTGCGATTGCAATTAGCGCTTAAGTGGTGGGGACCACTTTGTCGTGTCTTTTCAAAACATAAATTATTTCTCCGTTTAAACACGTTTTCATCAATTTTGGTTCTTAAGGGCTTAAAAGCCCAAAATGACTATTTTCACTAAAAATTTGTTCTTCCGTGCTTTGGAACCATGAAAGTCTTCATCCCTCTACAAAAATGGCTACGCCCATCAAACATTAAATTCATCTCCTCTGCAAACTTGGCTTCTGCCCATCAACATTGATTTCATCCTTCCGATTTTCCCATTCTTCTTGAATACACAGTGCTATGCACTCAACCTCTGTTGCCCCTTTATACTTTGTTTCTACCTGCTCAGGGCACGCAGGTGACTTTAATATTTCAACACTCCCCCTTAAAGTCAGCTGTTGGGTTATCAGTCATACCCAAGCATTTTCTTAAAAATTCAAAGGTCTTCTGCCCCAATGGCTTTGTCAGTATGTCTGCAAACTGCTCCTCTGTTCTACAATGCTGTTAAAAAATTTCTCCATTGCTCACTAATTCTCTGATGTAGTGATACTTGGCATCAATGTGTTTCGTTCTCTTATGAAACACTAAATTCTTTGACAATGCAATAGCTGAGCTATTGTCACAATAAATCATTGTTCCCTTTGTCTACTCTTGGCACAAACTTCTTAGCATCCTTCTCATCCAAAATAATTGACACGCTACTACTGTAGTTGCCACATATTCCGCCTCTGCTATAGACAACGGTACAATGGGTTGTTTTTTAGAAGCCCATGAAATGGCTCCTAAACCCATATGAAAAACATAACCGGATGTGCTTTTCCGATCATCAATACTCCCAGCCCAATCACTATCAGTGTATCCAACTAACTCTGAATTTTCTGAAGTAGTATATAAAATACCAAACCTTTTATTACCTTTAACATACCTCAGAATTCTCTTTGTAGTCTACCAATGTGCTTCTTTTGGATTCTCCATGAATCTGGAAATCAAACTAACAGCATGCATAATATCCGGCCTAGTTGCAGTCAAATACATGAGGCTGCCAACTATGCTCTTGTACAATCTAGGATCAAAATTCTTGCTGTTGTCATCTTTACTCGACTTCAATCCCATTACTGTGGGAGTAATCGCATATTTTCACTCCTGCATATTAAATCTTTCTAAAACTTGATTCACATACTTTTCTTGTGAGATAAAAATCCCTTTTTCATTCTGCTCTACTTCTATCCCTAAGAAGTATCTCAACAAACCCATGTCAGTCATTTCAAATTCTTCTTTCATGATTGTTTTAAAATTTTCAGCAAGGTAATCATCATTACCTGTAAATATTAGATCATCAACATATAACACAACAATGAGAATTTTACCATCATTTTCTTTGATGTACAATGTGGGTTCTCCATCACATTTCTCAAACCCATTTTCCAGTAGATAGGAGTCTATCCGACTGTACCATGCTCTTGGTGCTTGCTTCAGCCCATAAAGAGCTTTCTTCAGTTTGCACACTTTGTGTTCTTGGCCTTTCTTCTCATAGACGAGAGGTTGTTCAACATATACCTCTTCCATTAAAACTCCATTTAAAAATGCGGATTTACATCCATCTGGTATACTTTCCATTTGTTTTGTGCTGCTATGGACAACACTGCTCTTACTGTCTCCATTCTTGCAACTGGTGCAAAATTTTCCTCATAGTCTCTTCCATGCTGGTGCTTATATCCCTTGACAACAAGTCTGGCCTTGTGCCTTTCTATCTTTCCTTTAGCATTACTTTTGGTCTTGTAGACCCATTTAACTCCAATGAATTCCTTAACTTTTGGGAGTTCAACCAAATCCCATGTTTTGATCTTCTCTATGGCATTAATTTCATCATCCATAGCTTCTATCCATTTTCTATCTTTAATAGCATCTTCAAAATGAATAGGATCATCAACTTGAAAATACAAAGCAAATACAGAATATACCTTCATTTGCTGCTTCCTACTCATAAATCTCATTAATATTTCTGAACTCTATTCCTCTTTCATTTGGTGTAGTTGTGCTTGAAGAAGCACTCAAATCTGCTCCGTGTGGTGTGCTTGGAGAAGCACTCCCATTTCTTCTCAAGGGTGTTCTCACTACTGCTTGAGGTGTCCCTTGCTGTCCTTGTGTTGTTGGAGGTTATGCTACCGATGAGGTATTAATTTCAACCACATCTTCCTCATCTTCATCATGAGATAAACAACTTTTAACATTAACTGTTTTCTCAATTCTTCCATCCCATGCTTCCTCTTCAATAAACTGCACATCTATGCTTATCACAAACTTCTTTGAGGATGGGTTATACAATCTGTATCCTTTGGACTCTTCACAATATCCAAGGAAGATGCACTTCTCCCCCTTACTATCCAACTTCTTCCTCAACCTGTCTGGAATGTCTGCATATGCCACACATCCAAAAACTCTCATGTGGGTGACTCCCTATTTTCTGCCACTCCACGCTTCTTCTGGAACTGTTTTCATAACAACTTTTGTTGGGCATCTATTCAAGATGTACATAGCACAATTTGCTGCTTCTGCCCAGTACTCATTCGGCAAGTGTTTTTCCTTTAGCATACTTCTCACCATTTCCATTATGGTTCGATTCTTCCTTTCAGAAACCCCATTCTATTGCGGTGTGTACCTTGTGGTAAACTTCTTGTGTATGTCATTCTCTCTGCAGAAACGCAGAAATTCTTTTGATATCTATTCTGCTCCTCTATCAGTTCTGAGGACTTTTATATGCAGCCCGCTCTGTTTCTCTATAAGAGCTTTAAAATGACAAAAAATTTCAAAGACTTCACTTTTATATTTCAAGAAATAAACCCACACTTTTCTTGTGAAATCATCTATGAAGGTCAACATGTAATTGCTGCCTAAAACTGATGTTGTTTGCATTGACCCACATAAATATGAGTGAATGATCTCTAAGGGTGCTTTCACCCTTATGCTTTTCCCTGATGGAAAATTTTCTCTGTGTTGCTTTTCCAAGATGCAGCCTTCACATAGGCTGTCAGGCTTCTCAATCAATGGAAAACCTCTTACCATTCCTTTTCTGTGCAAAAAATTTAATCCTCCAAAATTGAGATGTCCAAATATCAGGTGCCATAACCAGTTTTCATCTTTCTCTTCCTTCTGAAAGACTTCTTGTGTTACAGCTGCTACACTCTTCCCTTTTCCCTTCAAGTCAGTGTTGAGCTTGAGTGGAAACATTCTATCGCTGGTCATTTGTATTTCAGCAATAATGTTCTTGCTTGGAGGTATATCTTTTATTGTGCACACATCATCCTTGAAAATTACATTGTAACCTTTTTTTATGAGCTGCCCAACGCTCAAAAGATTACACTTCAAACCAGGAACATAATACACATCTGGAACAAAAAAAATTTCACCATTTCTCGCTCGAATACTAACTCTTCCTTTTCCCTTGACAGAGATCTTAGTATCAGTCCCTCTGGTTACTTTTGATTTAACTTCTTCATCTAGATTGGCAAACATTGCTTTGTTTCCAATCATATGATTACTACATCCTGAATCTAAGAACCAAACATCATCTTCTCTATCTTGTGCTACATTACATGTTAAGAGCACATTACTTGGGTTCTTTTCTTCTTTTGCTACATTAGCATTCTGCCTATTTTTCATGTCATGTTGCTTCTTTCTACATTCATTGGCATAGTGCCCATATTTCTTGCAATAATGACATTGGACATTGGATTTGGCATACCTTTGTCCTTGAGCATGTTGGTGTTGGTGTCCACCTGGTTGGCTGTTGCATTGGCCATGGCTCTGATTTTGACTGTTGCTCCTTCCATGTGAATGTGAAGGGTTGTTCCTTCCACGTCTATTTTGGCTTCTACCTCTTCCTCTTCCTTTGCCTTGACCTCTTCCTGAAGGCATCTGGGTCTTGAAGGCGTGCTCTAGAGATGGATTTATTGTTCTTTCCAAACTCTATTCATGAGTCATCAATGAAGCATGAAGTTCATCCACTGTGAACTTTGAGAGATTCTTGGTCTCTTCTATGGTGGTAACAATCACATCAAACCTTGAGGGTAATCTCCTCAAAAGTTTCTCCACAATCCGTCTTTCTTCAAGAGTTTCTCCATGGGACCTTATCTGGTTTACCATCCCAATAACATGTGTGAAAAATGAGCCTATATTATCTCACTCTTTCATGCAGAGAGTTTCAAAATCTCTCCTTAGTAACTGAAGTTTTGTTGTCTTCACTTTCTCCATGCCTTGGTATGCTACCTTGAGAGTATCCCATGCATCCTTGGATCTCTTAGCTGCTGCTATCCTTGGAAACACACTCTTATGCACTGCTTGATACAAAAATAAGAGAGCTTTGGAATCTTTCTTCTTATTTCTCTTCAGCAACTCCCTTTCTTCCTGAGTTAAATCATCAAACTCATTTTCATGTGCTGTCTCATAAAATCCATCCTCAACAAGTTCCCATAAGTCTTGGGAAGCAAATAAAGCTCTCATAGTTATTGACCAGTAGTCATAATTTTTCCCATTAAATTGTGGGAGATGGATATTTTCAATACTCATACTAGTGTTTGGTCCAGCCATTGCTTTTAAACTGAATTTTGAACATAGAAAAATTGTCTTTCCTTTTCTAAAGAACAAACTCTATTAAACAAAAACAACAACTCAGTTTTTTTTTGAAAAATACTTGAACTTTACCTTCTGCTGAGCTTTCACGCTACTAGAGAAATGTTGCAACAAATCTTCTTCTTCTTTCAGCTCCTTTGAAACTTTCAAAGAGCCTGAACCAGCTCTGATACCATGTTGAAATTTCTGATAATTCCAGAACAATACAGAGAGAATAATACTCTCCTCTGAACACAAAGAAGTTAAAAATTTTGCTTGCTGGAGACAATTTTTTGCACACAATAACACTTCTATTTCATTAATCAAAAACTGTTACAAGATCTTCCTCCTCAGAGGGATTACAAAACTGGATTGCTGCAAACACAGTGCCAAAATACTTCACTACTGTTTCTCAAAACGCACAGACAGTGCTTTGTTATGGTTCACTGAATTTTTCTTTGCCTGCGGACTTACACAGTGATACAACACAACAATATAATCTCTATTACAATATTACGGGCCTTTTCACTTTATATATGACGCGGCGGAAATAAAAAACATAAAACAAATTACAAAAAAATACATTGTCAAAACCTAACTTTAACATAAAAACTTTATATGCACGATATACGAGTGAAGCCCACTTCGAAATCGGAAATTGGCGAATCAGCTTGACAAACAAAAAACATGCAATGTGACAATTGCGATTGAGCGATGATGCGACAATCGCAATCGGCGATCAAACAAAAATGGTGAAATAACATATGGACTTGCGATGTGCGACTGTGTGATCGCATCGCAACTTTACAATCAGCGGATAACATTTGTGACATGCGATTGCGATTGCGATTGTAGTGGGACCACATCGCATCGCATCGCGATACTCTTATAACTGCGGAACATGTGTGGTACTTCATTCCTTCGCGATTGCGATGATCACATCACAACGGAGCAATCCATATCAACAAAACACTGCAAGTAAAACTTGTGATTGCGATTAGCGCTTAAGTGGTGGGTACCACTTTGTCGTGTCTTTTCAAAACTTAAAGTCTTACGTCGTTTAAACACATTTTCATCAATTTTGGTTATTGAGGTCTTCAAAGCCCGAAATGACTATTTTCACTAAAACTTTGTTCTTCCGTGATTTGGAACCATGAAAGTCTTCATCCCTCTGCAAAAACGGCTACGCCCATCAAACATTAAATTCATCTCCTCTGCAAACTCGACTTCTGCCCATCAACATTGATTTCATCCTTATGAGTTTCCCATTCTTTTTTAATACACGGCGTTGTGCACTCAACCTCTGGTGCCCCTTTATACTCTGTTTCTACCTACTCACGACATGCAGATGACTTTAATATTTCAACAAGTAGAAGATTTCCATCCAGACCCTGTGCATGACCTTAAAATTAAATGTCACGCTCGCTTGATGCAATCAGCCCTGTTATGCAAGATAAAGACCAAAAAAAAGACAGCAACCATTCTCCTGATATACTTATGAGAAGAAAACAAAACTGCCAGTCACGGAACGAACCATAAAAACATGAAATGGAAAGATATACACGCTAGCTTGCCGAAGAAACTCAAACTGGAAATATATAATATATAGTGTACATGTATCAAACTGGAAATATTATATATAACAATGTATATGTTATGCATGAATTTCAAATAACCATGTGTATATAATGTACATGAATTGCAAATGTTGTATATGTATATATAAATCCAGGTTAAGAAAATCCCAAATAATACATTAAATTTCCGGGGATGAAGACAAATGGAGACATTTATATAAAGATTGTGCGATTATACATGATTTTCGAAATCCTTCACACTGAAACCACTATATGATATTAGCGGTCCTCATTACATTGTTATCATATAATATGTATTCAATCTTGGTGGCCATCGTCGACCCCTGAGGTAGCAACGATCTCTGTGTTAACAGTGAAGTTAGAAGCCACTTCATCGTCGACCTGTAATGTAGCAACGATGTCTCTGTTAACGGCGGAGCTAGAAGCCACTTCATCGTCCACCCCTGAGGTAGCAAGGATCTCTGTGTTAAGGGCGGAACTAGAAGCCACTTCATGGTCAACTCGAGAAGTAGCAACAATCTCTGTGTTAAAAGTGGAGGTAGAGGTAGCACCGATCTTTGTGTTAAAGGTGGAGCTAGAGGTAGCCACTCCCATCTCTGCATTGCCCACAATCCAAGGATGACCTGCATCACGAATTTATCGCTATACCCCTTAAATCCAAATGCAAGAAAACCTTCCCAATTTCAATTCATAATGCTAATTTGCAAAACTCAAAAACAAATCATAACCCACTTACTCAAAATTCCATCCCAAGAAAGTCGTTTATGCACGTCCTTCTGCAACATTCCAAGAACGAGTTCCTTTGCATAAACCGATACGGAGCTCCATACACCTCTACTGACATCTAACTCTGTATTTTGGATTTTCGCATACATGCTCATGGCATCCTCATTCTCCTCATCAAACGGTGTCCTGCCACAGAGGAGAGCATACAATACCACTCCCGCGCTCCATATATCCACCTCGTACGAGTACCCATTTCCCATCAGCATCTCTGGTGCAGAATATCCCAATGTTCCCACGTTTTCTCTGGCTGAAAAACTACCTGTAAAATATAGTTCACGATCAAAGATTATATTCATGACTACGACCACCTTTATGTAAATTTAGTTGAGATTGATTGACGGGGTTAAGATATATAGGATTTCTTTACTTGGTGAATTTTCATAATCAATTCTTAAACCGCTCCGGAGAAAAAGAAAGAAGAAAAAAATACTGAGTGAATTAAAAAGATATAGTTTACAATTTAATCTTGGAGAATCATTTTCCAACTCACCATGAAGCTGAATTGATCGATCGAAGTTTCCGAGTTTGATAACCCATGGTGAGCCGGAGTTTTCTCTCTTTGAAATAAAGACGCTCGATGGTTTTACGTCTCTATGAATAATTCTCTGCGAATGGCAGAACTGGAGAGCTTCCACAATGCATTTCATTATTCTAGCGGCTTCTTTTTCTGAAACAATTCCAGTTCTTTCGAGGAAGCCCTGGAGATCTCCTCCATCACAGAGCTCGGAAATCATATAAAGATTCTTTGACCACCTATATTGAGCCAGCAACTGAGGCCAGTAGCAGGCCCTGACCTTTAATATCCCTGGGTGTTCGCCGGATAAGTGGTTTACCAGTAAAAACATCTCGTTGAATGCATCATTGGTGTTGGGCATCATTTTACAGGCGAGTTGTTCTCCGGTTGACCTGCGAGTGCACTGGTGCACAACTCCCAACCATCCTCGACCAATCACCTCCCCAATTTCATAATTCTTCTCCACAGGAAGCATCGGAGCGCCACATTTCTCTGAATCCTTTTCATTACGTGCTCTGCAAAACCGCCACATGAATCGTATCGCACGCAGCATGGCTTCAACGTTGAAAATCTTGACAATACAACGTTAACACCACCAGTTCTTGAAAAGATAATCAACGGAAGCGTGGATTATATGTTAAATCTGAATCTAAAATTGCAGGACGGTTATTTCACTGCTTCATCACTTCCTCAAGGAAATGTTGTTTGCGGACGATAACGCAAAGCGCAGGGACGCAAAATATATATATATATATATATATGCGCGCCCCCCATTTAACCAAGCTCGTGCTCAGCTAATACGTCCAATTTATGCTCTCTAGAGTCTGTAATATTGGCGTGCAAGTTTTTGTGTTCTTTGCTGTTAAATGGAACACGCCAAAATAATTAATAATTAAAGTGAACGCCGGAAGGAGGAGACATGAATAATTTTGTGGTACATGTTAGGGAACATGATGAATGTGAATTTATGAGGGGTAAAATCTGCCATTGATTGATTACATGAATTTTTAGATTTAAAACTATGAAAATTAAATATGTTGTTTGCTGAACTTCAAGGAGGAAAGATGGTAGGTAATTTCATCTCCATGACTTTAATTTTATAACTTTGTGGTTATTATCTTAAATCTATTAAATATGTTGTTTGCTGAACTTCAAAGAGGAAAGATGGTAGGTAATTTCATCTCCATGACTTTAATTTTATAACTTTGTGGTTATTATCTTAAATCTATAGACTATACTTCAGTGAAACCACCAACTCATTCAACAAAATAAAACATTCACCAATAATATGCTCATAATAAAACAATTAAATACTATAGGAATAAAAAAAGAATGTAAGAAAAAAAAAGATAAAAATCTATTTCACACTAGCAAAATTATTTACTTGTTTCCACTTCTAAGTTGTATGCCCAAATTGATATATATATATATATATATATATATACCCAAATTATTTACTTGTTTCCACTTCTAAGCCGTATGCCTAAATTTATTTATTTAATGTTAGAGATTTTTTTGATAAAAATCACATAAAAATATTTTAGTCTATTTGTTTGAATAATCTAATGTGATTCATCTAAGATGAAAAACCAAATCAACATTAGATTAAATAAATAAAAAGATATTAAATTTAAAAAATTTAATATAAAAATAAAAATAAAAAATAATCAAATTATTAATATAAAAATTAAACAAATATCTAAATAAAAAAATCATTTTTTTTTTTTGTAAGTTCGGTGTGTCCATGCCATTTCTGTTTATATTTTAAGACAGATTACAAAATATAAAGTCGTTCTTGGCCTCAACCTGCCCAGGAGGGAAACCAGGTTTATTGGCCTTCTAAAAACATGGTTTGCATCCCAAAATTGGAATTGTCTCTTACGTCTATGACTTGCTTGTACTACCTGAGTTTCTACTTTAATATTTACAAACATAACAGTACTTTAAAATTCAAAATTAACAAAAGACCTTGAAATCAGACATCATTTAAACCTCAGCTGATGAGACAGGGGCAGGGTCTTTGACATTAGACCCTCGCATTTCTACTTGGTTCAATTGCTGAATAATTTTCTGAAGAGTATTCTCCATACGCCCCACTTTTTCATCTAATCTGCTAACCCTATCTGCAGTTTGGTATTGAGTGATCTTTAGATGCTGCTGGTTGTCCTGAATCTCCAAGAGTAGAGCCTGGGTGCGTAGGTCTGGTTGCATTGCTTCTATCTTTACTTGGACTGGGTGATTACTTTGGATTGCTTTTGCTAGCAGGAATTTTACAATCCAATATGTATGGACTGTCTGGTTAAACAAAGTAAGCCTACCTCTTGTATGCCCTGGATCAGTTATAAAATCCAGTATTTCTGCCTCTGTCTCAGTTTCCTCTGGTTCCTGGTGGATTTCCTGTTCCCAACCACGAATTTCATTTCTGGATGCCGAGGGATTACTCATGACATATTTAACTGCCAATTCTTCCAGGTGTTCCAGATACGTTTTCCGCCCCCTTTTCTTTGGTACTGGATCTGGCTGATCAGGTTGCTTTCCCTTATTCGCTGCCCTATAGTGGCGCTTTCCCATTGCTGGAGGTGAGGTTTTAACTAACACCGGACAAATTCACGCGATATCCAGGTTGCAGAGCTGTATTTTGCCTTCGATGCCTCCAATCTTTCGCATGCCAGGGATAATGCATGCTAGAATGAAGGGGCAGGTTTAATAAACTTACCAAGTTTTCTCTTGCCATTCCGGTTGTCTGACAGCCACCCTGGCCATCATGCGCCATCAAACCTTTGCCGGCGGTCGCACCATCCACCTCGCTGTTCTGACAGGTCATTTAAATGATCTTGAGTGATGTTTACGGAAGCGCTTGCCACGTTTCAGCCTTCCCTTGTCATGATGGCAAGTGTTCACCCCGATCGGGGGGTTGGAGATCTTTTTCCACTATCAACTGGAGTGATTGAAGCTCTACTGTCCATATGAGATCGTTTGGGCGTCCCTCCATATGGCTCTCCACATTCTCACATCCCCAATTTGCTAAGTAGTCTGCTGCTGATAAATAAAAAAATCATTATTTTATTTACAAATTTTAAAATTTAATAAATTTAAAATAATATTTATATTTTTTCAAATAAATACAATTAAATTGATATTTTTTGTTTATTTTTAATTAGACTAAATCAAAATATAATTAACCCATAAAAAATCTTGTAACCAAGATTGTAAACTCAGTGTTCTAGAAAAGTATTGGATAGATTTTGATCTTATAATTGTAGATAAATATCTTTGAGATCAATCACATTATTAGAATTTATCGAAATTTCTAATCATCTAATGTGATTCATCATCCTCACGACAAAGTTAAAAAAATAATAAATCTTATAAGATAATATCCTATAACACATTTTTATATATAAAAATTTAAAATAATATTTATATCTTAAAAAATCAAATTAACATAACGATATCTCAACGAAACTATGTCATCTCGATTTAAAACACGTGTCTGCCATCGGACCCAAAGACGATAATGGCGGTGAAAAGTTCAACAATGGCTAACTATTGCCTTGGACTTTAAACACCCTCTTGCCCCATCCAGCATATCATCTATATGTCAAAAGTATGGATTTTAACGTGGCACAATCTGAACTGAACGTGTATCAGGGGCCCGGGGAAAATAAGTATTACGTTTTGCGTTGAAGAGCATTTGCAGGTGCCGATCATTTTGGCATTCACGCGTGTAGACTTAAATGGTTAACGTGGTCACAATGGAGGATAAAGGTCAAATTTTTTATTCTTTCGAAGTATCAACAACTTTCAGAATCCAAAGTGTATCTCCACAAAACATTATAGTGGAATATGGCCTCTAATTGTTGCCATAAAAATGTTGTGTGATTTTGTTTGAAGAAATCAATTTGCACAATCAAGTGTATCTGCCCATAATAGTACCGTGGGATATGGTTTATAACTTTGTTGCAATCAAAATGCTGTGTTGTTTTATTTGAAGAAATCTAGCTGTAAATCAAAATGTTTTTCTTGTTTAACAGAGTTTTGGGACAGATATGCGCCATTTCTAGGATGATCCTATAAATGATTGTGACAGCTTATTTGGAACTGGCAGTCAGTGATTAAGAAAATTTGAACACATCTAATAAAACCTTAAGATGGGTAGCCTGCATCACTGAGGCAGAATTGTAAGACTCCCTCTTTGTTCTAAAATCTCAATAGCATTTACAATAATATTGGGTGCATCATATTTTTTTGTTTTAATATTTTCATTGTTTAGTTATTTGTGGGTCTGCAAAAAATTTGTTTTTGTTAATTTGGACCAAATCCAGAACAGAATACTATTGCGATTCGATAATGGTGCCTGTTCATTCTCTCTTTGTGCAGGATGACAAAGGAGGCAACAAACAGTGATCCATGGGGACCGGAGACCCGTAGAATGGCTGAGATCTCTCGTGCTGCCTTTGAAGTGGACGATTACTCGAGAATTGTGAACATTTTACATAACATGGCAGTGGACTGCCTAACATTGAACAAGGTAACTCTACATGTAAGGAGGTGGGGGGATATTTCTGACATAAAGATTCAGCCCAGGTCCATGCAGACTTGGCATAGGGACAGAACCAAAATAGATATTTGAGAGTTTTGGTCACCCACATTGTGGACATTGTAGGTTTCGCTCACCCATGCAAGATAATATTTTGGTTAAACACCGTACAAAAGTTTTTTTTGGGTTCCAAAACCAGTTTTTGAATACTGCAAACCCGGATAACATAACCACACTATTTTCTGAGATTTCATGCACCATACTTTATTTACCCAGCCCTCTAGGAATTGCTTTGGACATCGTACTTATATCCCACAGCAGGTTTATGGTTGGAGAAGGCCATGCTTAAGGCTTAAGCATGATATCATTAGGAGTGAGTCTTTCAATTATTTTTAGAATAAGATTGCCCAACTTCAATTTATGACTCTATGTTGTCATTGACAAGCTAACAGGGCAGTGTATATCATAGATAATTTCTGCCCCAAGTATCAAAGTGTTAGTTCCAGACCCTGCTACCTTCACACCAAGTTTTTTGACAGTTTCACCAATTCGATTGGTACCCTTTCTCACAACCCTTTTTATTGATTTCATGATGCTTGTCTTCATGGAGCAACATCAAACTGCTACCTTAACACCGAGTTTTTTGACAGTTTCACCAATTCGATTGGTACCCTTTCTCACAACCCTTTTTATCAATTTCATGATGCTTGTCTTCATGCAGCAACATCAAGGTATGCATGAGGTATTTAACAGCTCTAGTGTGGATATGTACTTGGCACTTGTCTTGGGACACAAAGATAGTAAGAACCTGTACTGAAGTGGCTTTCAAAATTGCCTGTTAAAGCTACCTCACCATGACATTTCACAGGCAGATGCCCAGCAGGTCCTACAAAGCTATCTTAATGATATTTGGGGTGAATTTTTGGTTGTTCATTTGCTTTATTTGCCCTGCAAGATGGTGCTCGTGTTCTGCCTCTGAATTTGAATCAATGGCTTTCAGATACATATGCAACTTTGATATAGGATGACATATCTATTTGTGCAGTCATGGCAGCCATCTATGTAGTAGATTTCTTTGAGATTAACCTTTTCTGGTTAAGGTTTCGTGTTGCAAATATCACATCAATTGCTGCTGCTATTATTATTGTTTTATGATGCTTGATTTCTCAAGAAAGTGTGCATGATATTTTCCAGGCCATTTATCAGTTCATTTCTTAAGTTGTATCTGAACAAAATCTACAGATGTTAATTCTTGATTTCGATGACCAGTTTCCATTAGGTAGGTCAGGCTTTCAAGTGCTATTCTTTCCATCTTGCTTTTATGTCACTTCACCTCATGCTTCCCTGGTTCTTCCTTGTGTCTTCATGAAACATAGTCCTGTGCAGTTTGTTTGCATCTGTTATGATATCCTTATACTGCACAACAGACATCCTGTTATAGATTTGAGGCTTCTGCGATGAGTGTTTTGTGTAGAGAATTTTTCCGGTTTAATCGCATCCATTCTTGTGTAGACATCCTGTTATCAACCATTGTGTAGATCTGTTCACACTAACATCAATTGCTGTCTGCTAGCTTGGTTTTCGGCCATGTTTATTCATTACATGGCATTCACAGACGAAATCCTCTGTGCCAAGAAAGCATTCGCAGCCAGCTTCGAGAGCTCGGCGGACCAAAGATTCATGGTGATGATTCAGTCCTCCGGTACCCAGTGAGCATAAACCGCCTTCAGCGCCACGACGGCCTTTTGGCCCTCAGCGGTCTCCCGCGTGCCTATCAAAACCCTGTCGGGCTTCTCCAGATCTTCAATGGTGGTCCCCTCGGACAGAAATTCAGGGTTAGATAATATCTGAAAGTGGATCCCTACTCGCTTAGGAGAAACTGGTGCAGCTGGCGGCGCAATTGAACGGAGATTATACAAACACGTGTCCAATTTTAATTGGTTCCATGCGCGGTAGGAAAAGCTTTGCATTGGATGGGGTGAACAGTGTTTGCTCACCCCAAGCCCGCAAAGAAAACGCCTCCGGCGTAATTAACCGGTTTAAATAAATATTAATATAATATTTTATTATTAAAATAAAAATTATTTATAGAAAAAAATATATATTTAAATGAATAAATAATAAATAAATGTGAAAAATAATTGTAGGTTTATTTTAATTTTGGATATATAAAGTGTTTTATGGGATAGTTTTTTGGTTGAGTACTATTTTCAAGAAATGTTAATTTTTGATACATAAAGTGCTCTCATAATATAAATATTTCAATGAGTGTAAAATTTCAGGAAATGTTTGCACTTCTAGAGATTTGATTAGATATTAACATTGAATGAATTACAAATACTTCATATTAAACATTGAATGAATTGCAAATACTCCATATTAAACAATGAAATAATTACCAATATTGTGGTTTGAATTATTAAAAAATAATATTAACTATTATTTATATTAAACATTTTTCTATTATTAATAATTTTTAATATTATATATCAACTCGATTTTAAAATTTGAATAAATTACACATCTCTCTCTAAAAAGAAAAAATAAAAAAATATATATTTTAATTACTATTCTTAATCTATATAAAATTACATTATTAGTCCTTGCGAAAGTAGCAATCCATTTTCCAAACCACAAGGAATGTAAATTATAATATTGAAGTTTGAAAATATATATATATATATATATATATATATATATATATATATATATATATTTAATATTCGTGAAAAAATTATTTTCAAACATAACTTGAATGCTTTATTGTATCCTTTGCATAATACTATACCATTTGGTTATGTGGCTCAAATATTTCTGCAATAATTTTTGGATGTAGTTGCAATATTTATGCCATGATTATTAGATATTTGTGGAATGATTTTTAGTTACCAAACTTCATAGAAAATCACCTAAAATTAAAATCCTTAAACATAGCCCATATTTATCAATGTTGTGCAATGATTTCTCGTTATAAAACATCATATGGATAAGTATGGTGTGGATGTAATTAATTATTTTATTGTGAGAAATAAATAAAATTATTCTGTGCATATTGACCAAATGATAATTATGAGATCATTTGCCAAATCCATGAGGTATGGAAAGAGGCTAAGACTTTCCCCAAAAATCTTTCAAAAATCCTAGAAAGAATTTATTTCTAAATTAGATTTTTGAGGAAAAATCTAGTTTCCCCAATGAGGTGGAGAGTAGTTGGGAAGAGGTAAAAAGCTAGGAAAAGTATAAAGTAGCTTTAAAATTCCCTAAATAAGGGAAGCCTAGGCAAACAGGAAGAAAATCATCCTGTAATTCTGGACGCAGAATTAGAAACAGGCTTTGGGGAGCAAAAGTTTAAATAAGCTATTCCAGAACAGATTGGGGTTGGTCTGTTCTGGGAGATGATCTCAACTCGGGGGTAGGTTCTGGAGACAAAGGAACTCTAAGGTTGGGAGGACCGGTCAATTGCAGAAGTGGTATGCCTAGAATGTTTATGTATGGTTGAATTTCTTGTTATTGTGTTGTGTGATTAATGACTGTGGATGTTAATTTACTTCAAATCTGAAATTGGTACTCCATTCATTCAACAGAATTGTTTAGAAGAACTTAATCCTCTCAATTCTGTAGAGTTTTAGGAATAGGAATTATGGGGAAAATCATCCAGAAGCTCTAAACCTATTGCTGGTTTAAATCTGGAGATTTATACTACGCCCATAATCCATTAAGATTATAACTTTAATCTACTTCTGTGAAATTAATTATGTATGAGCTAGGAACCCAGACTTAGAAGATTATTTATGAACTTGAAGAAAATGTGAACATTAGGTGTTGTACAAACATTATAGATATAAATTTTCTGAAGTGCATGTTTATGTATCTGGTAACCTACTGCAAAAAGGAAAAAAAAAATCTGAGCTGAAAAGTAACCAATATCAGCCATCAGAACTATATATATTCAACCAGAAAAGTTTAACAGTATACAAAGAATGAATAATACCGTAATTGACAGAAAGAGTAAAATAATAAATTACTTCACACGGTATAAGCACTATCTCACTATTTATTAAATAAGATATTAACTAGATGAGTTGCATGCAGACTATGTATAAGCCAGAAATCTAAATCAATTTGATAATTTCCTACATTTGATATAGTAGTGAAATGTTAATATTGAAATCAAACTATTTAGATACCAACAGATAATTATAATCTAAAAACAGAAAAAATAGTGGAAAATCTCTGGAATATGGAATAGAATTAATTATCAAAACCACCGAACTAAGATTTCCAAGATAAAGTGAAGTAATTGCCGGAAATAAAGAGTTACATTTTAACTGGGAATGTAATTCCAGATACAGGAATTTTGTTGAATTAATTTTATACAAAGTGAATAAAAAAAATGATAACTTTCTGCAGAGTAAATATTACTCAGTTAAGAATATATGTATATCTGGAAAGGAAGCATATAAAAATTCTGAGTCCATAAAATAATAATAGCACATAATGTAATAATGTCCCTTTTTTAGTAGAGTATACCCAAACCCTATACTGTCAACATGGGGTATACTTCAAAATTAATCAAAATGTCTGAATCTCAAGAGATTCGATTACAGTTTACATTGAACTAGAAGATGAAAATTAAAAAGTTCTGAGGCTACTCTTTGATTCATTCTCGAGAATAACTGGTGATTACCGACCTGGAATAGGAGTAAAACGAGTGTTAACTCCTAAACATCGAAAGTAATAGCTCTCGGCGAATAAACTCATCTGAATCTCCAATAATGTAAATTACTAGTGTACCTACATGACAATAGAAGGGATTAGAGATTGTCGTGAGGATGTGCGTAAACAATCCTATCTATATAATCGATAGTAAGACTAAATTAAACGTAATATTTCAAAGTAAGAAGGACGTTTAAGTAGTCGCTCTCACCTGAGAGAGGTAGCAAGGGTGAAATGAGAAACCCTATCATTTTATCAATTGGAGCAGAGTGAATAAACTGTGGGTTAATGCTCCAATAAAAATTATGATAACATTTAACCACATAGCAAAGAATACTTGTACCTAAACGAATTTAGGAAGGGTGCATCCCGAACACAGATAAGAAGAAAGTGTTTCACAACTTCGTGGATGACATGGTAGTGTCGGACGAGTACTGAGGACAAAATCATAGCCTCAGATTTATCAAAAAATAGACATACAGGCATCATGTACCTACTGTAGGATGCATTCACAATGATTAGCATGAAACAAATTGCTTAGAGCAGAAATCTCTGTGGAATACACGTAGAAACCAATTCGTATACAGCCTACTGAAAACGAATGGAGCTCTAGGGAAAAATTCCCGTGTCGAGACAATGTCAAACAAGTTAAAGATGCTAGCCGTGTCATGAAATTCCTAGATATCAATACTGGTATTGGAAGGAACATTGTAATAATCCATAAAACATGAAAAAACTTATGAAACACAAATGCAAACGAAGCCATATGGTCGATGTAATACGACCATAGGCGCTTTGGGGTTACGATAAATCTCCCCAAATATAAATCATGGAAACTCATAAAACGAATGTATAACTATACTATGCCATGGTATTCCAAACGTCTTGACTTGAAGAATAGCTATAAAAATTAAAAAAAATTAAAAAAAATTACGAACCACAGTGCCCAATATCGTGAAAAACTCAATGCCTGTGTCAAATGAATTCTGGATCGAATACCATACCTCGGTTAAAGAAGGAGGAGGCGTCGACTGAACAAAGTTCTCGGCATAAGGCAGAGGAAGCAAAGACGCATCATCGAGGAAGGAAGCCAGAAGAAAACACACTCTGAGAAGTGAAGAAATAAACTCAGTTTGAGACGGTGAATTGTATAAAATTTGGATTCATAAACCCTAAACACATCCGATCGTCCAAGTGGCAATCATCGGTCGGTTCACACACGGATGGAGGAACGTTGAAATGAAATGACACAAAGTTGTTCGCGTTAAAAGCCAAACGTACCATGTTAATTACCAATCGTACTAGTACAAAGAGGAGCATTTAACCAAGCTTAGTGTTTCACTATTAAAAACAATAAAATATACCACATATCTGGATTCAAGAATCTGAGAGGGAATAGAACGTTAAGGCCAACGTACTTGCATCGAATTTCGACGAAAATAGAAATTAATACATGTCAGAAAAGTTATCTACCATAAATAAAATTAAAATGAAACGGTTGAAACGATATATCACTATATCACTTGAATACCACGTATGCCACAATAGAAAAGAGCATTCGTTGCAATAAACATTGTTGAGAAATCGATTTCACCGGGAGGAATAATATAAGACCATGTGTTGAATTATATGATGCCAAATTCCCATACCATGGGGTAGAACATGACCATAGTCACGATTTTATGGTAGTAATGCATAACAATTATAAATCCATAAAATATAGAGTGTTTTTCCCATGGAATCTCTGTAGTAATACAATAATCGACTTTTGATACCAATGAAATCATAAGTCAATAGGAAAAAAAAAAATTAACGGTCTCAAGAGAAAGGTAGGGCCAATTTAAATATAAGAGTTAAAAGAAAGGTGATAATTCTAAAGCTAACACTCTTGGAAAAATGTTACCTTTAGGTATACAAATGTAAATTGTTATTGAAACAAATTAAACTGTACTGATATAGCCAACATGAAGGGTGAGCTTTCAGAATGTATGCGCCATTGCTAATAATGGGAATTAATACATTATTAGAGGAAAAAAAAAATTAGTGAATAATGAGGTTTGTTAAAAATGGTATCAGAGCTCATGTTAGACAAAACTGGGTTGTTGTTGTGCTCATTGTATAAAGTATTTCTTGTTGAATTTTTTTTCTGTTACTGATATGTGTTGTTTAGTGTACAGTGGTACTGAAACAGAAAAATCAAACGGCTGAAGGTGATGAAATTTATGTTGATCTGCGTGATGAAGATAATACACAAGATCCCAACACTCCTATGATGGCTATGTTGCACAGTTTGCAACGAGAGATCGCTGAGCTAAGAAGCCAGAATGACAAACTATCATTAGCCACTGAGGAGCAGGAAAAGCTCATCAGAGAATTGACTTCGCGAAACAGCCAAGAAGGTGAAGGTTCTGGAAAGAGGAAGAAAGGCAATTTCTCTAATGATTCTGAGGAAGATGACACTACTAGACATCAGTATAAATAGAGAAATGAATTACAGGGGGAATTCCGAAAGATCAAACCTCCCTCCTCTGATGGGGAGAAGGAGGAATTTGCTGAGGCTTGGTTGTTGAATATGATTAAGTATTTCCAAGTCTATGAATATGAAAGCAATCTAAAGGCCAGATTAGCTGTCACCAGCTACAGGGTAAGGTTACCTTGTGGTGGGAGGAGACGAAAATGGTCCATGCCATTGATGAAAAAACTGTGACTTGGGAAGATTTCCATGTCAAGTTTAAAAACGGTTATTTGAACGAATGTTATTATGATGATAAAGAAAAGGAGTTCCATGAACTCAGATTGGGAAAACTCACTATCAATTATTTTGTCACCAAGTTTACAAATCTGTTGAGGTATGTTCCTTACATTCGGGAAGAGAAGGCAAAGGTGCAAAGATTTTTGAACTGTTTGCCTATTGTGTACAAGGAGAAAATAGAGTTTGATAATCCAAAAACTATGGACGAAGCAGTGAGGAAAGCTAGATTATCCTACCAGCAGTTTAAAGCAAAGGGTGAGCATGGGAAAAGCTGGATAAACAAAGGTGAAATCAAAGGAAAGAAACAGAAACCAGCTTACTTGAAGAACTTTGGTAGGGATCATCAGTGGAAAAAATTTAATAAACCAAAAGAATGTCAAACTTCTCAGTCCCAAGTCAGTTCCAAACAACTATATGGAGATAATAAGAAGGAAGGAACGGTTAAAATGTGGGAGCCTTTGAAATGTTGGGATTGTGGAGAAACTCAAATGTTGAGGGATTGTCCCCACTGAAATATTCAAATGATTATGAGGAATCGAGAAGATACCATAGTGTTAGGTCCCTATATTACTAGTATAGTCCCTTATTGTTTTTGTTGTACCCTTGTAACCCCCATTTTGTTATTATTGTGCCCTTAAATTATTATTGTTAGGTCGGCTAGGATTACATTATGGCCCACTAGGATTACATTATGGCCCCATGGACTCCTATATATAGAAAGGAGGTTTTGTAAATTGTATTATCCAAGAATTGTTCATTTATGTAATGTATTGAAGTTTTCCCCCTTCCAGTGGCTTCGCTATAAGGCGTTCATATCTCTTTTCTTCTATTTTGGGCTGGTTACACAACATTTGGTATCGAGCTTGGGATTCTAGGGTTATTTTGCTCCAAACATGCTCCAAACGAGGTCATCGTGGCATTTCGCTGCAAATTCTACGAAGTTTCGAAGCTGAAATTTTTAGGGTACGAAACTGAAATCACGAGAAGATTTTCCTAAAAAAATTCATGACTTAGTTGCAAAATATTTTCGGAGATATCATCTGTGGAAGTTAGGTATTGTTTCAAGCTCCTAAACAGGTCATCGTGGCATTTTCGCTATAATTTTTTTTTCTACGAAGGTTCAGAATCTGAAATTTGTATGGTGCGAAGCTGAAATCTTGAGGAAAGTCGTCAAAAATTTTCAGAGCTTGGTTCACAATATTTTTGGAGATATGATCTGTGGAAGGTAGTGCTTTCTCAGGCTCCTGAATTGCATCTCAAAGAGGTGATCTTGGGAAAAGTTCAATAACTCTCTGCGGCGGTGGTTTGAGTCTGGCTAAAAATTGGTGGGGTACCGGAGGCTGTGGTTTCTTGGCTATCAATTTACAGAACAAAGGATGAAACGTTGACACGTAGCAAGTCCTACAAGTGTGCTCTCTTTGAACACGATCCCCTAGGAATTAGGTCATTGTGGAATTGGACACAGCATATTTGGGAATCCAAATTAGATCAGACCTATGGAATTTTAAAGAAACTTCGAGGAGGACTGCTATGAGTTGAATTTCGGTGTTAAGATTGTCACCAAGGGAATAATTCAATTTCAATATCGAGCTCCTCAAAGCATGTAAAAGGTATCGATATTGGATCCTAAAATGGTGCCTAAAAAGAATTCAACACCCATTAAGCCTTCAGAAGGCTCTACCATGACTCATGAAGATGAAGAATTGCAACATGATCTATCAAAATTACAAGAGCAGGTGCAACAAATTTCACTCTCGCAAAGAGCAACAAAAAATGAAATGGAAGTTTTGAAGAAAGGCGTGGAAGTGAAGATGGACAGTTTGAAGAAAGGCATGGAAGCTAAGATGGATGGCATGGAAGTGAAGATGGATGGTTTGAAGAAAGGCATGGAAGCTATGATGGATGGCATGGAGGCTGGCATGGAATCTAAGATGGATGACATGGAAGCTAAGATCGATGAGAAAATGGAAAACATGAAGAATTTTCTAAAAGCAGACATGGAAGGTTTGACAAAGTTGATACAAGAAAGGTTTTCTAATGGTGAAAAGATAGTAGAAGAACCTCATGATGAGAACAAAATAAATGTTAATTGTGATTTCATAAACTCTAATGTTGGCGGGAAGAACCATCATATTCCAAAGATGGATATGAGGAAGTTTGACGGAAAGGATCCTGTAACATGGATACTACATATGGAGCAATATTTTGATCTCCATAACGTGCAAAACACACAAAAGGTACGCATTGCAACTTTACATTTAGAACAAAATACATTTGTATGGCATCGATGGCTTTGCTCCCGTAAAAAAATTGTCACTTGGTCAATTTTTACGGAGGAAATGATAGCACATTATGAGGATACAAAGAGCAACACCTTCTTTAGCCAATTGATAAATCTCAAACAAAAGGGTTTAGTGGGGGAGCACAATGAGGACTTCCAAAAATTGAATATAAGGGTAACTGATATTCCAGAGGAACACAGGATTGATCTCTTCATAGGTACTTTAAAGGATAACATCCAACATGAAGTTTGTGTTTTGGAACATGATTCATTGGAGAAGGCATTCAGGTTGGCAAGAAAAATTGAATGTAAAATTATGGCGACAAGGAAGCCTACCACTCACTTCTATAAAGATGGAAGTGTTGCTACTCCTAGATTTCCACAACCTACAAGGTTGACACCGCAACAATTGGAAGAAAAAAGAGCAAAAGGGCTTTGCTACAGTTGTGATAGCAAATACACTAAAGGTCATAAGTGTGCTGAGAAGAAATTATTTTACATAGATTGTGAAGAAGAAGAAGAAAATGAACAAGAAGAGGATATACACCAAGAACCACCCCTAGAAGAGGAAGAAATGAATCCGACCATATCATGTAATGTACTGGCAGGAATTACCACTCCTCAAACTCTCAAGATAGAAGGACATATAAAGAAGAAAAGGGTAATAGTGTTGATTGATTCAGGTAGCACCCATAATTTTATTCATTATAAGGTAGCCAAGGAATTAAATTGTTTCCTATACCCAGCACCAGAATGTCAAGTGATTGTTGCAAATGGAGGAACTATAAATTGCTCTGGAAAATGCCATAATATCAAGCTAACCATGGGGGAATATTTATTGACTAGTCCAATGCTTGCCATTCCTATGGGAGGTGCTGATGTTGTACTAGGAGTACAATGGTTACAATCTTTGGGGACGGTAGCTTTTAATTTTCAAGAACTTTTCTTGAAATTTTTTTCAGAAGAAAAGGAAGTCGAATTACGGGGTATTGAAGGGAAGTCGGGAAGGATAATAAGCTCTAATGTCATGACAAAGCTTCTAAAGAAAGAACAACGAGGCGTAATTGCACAATTATGCTCACTAGAAGTTCCGACATCAAAATCATCTATTTCTGCAGATCTCCAACAAGTCTTGGACAATCATTCAAAGGTGTTTGAAACTCCCAAAGGACTCCCACCTATTCATGATCATGATCATGCTATTCATTTGATTCCAGGAAGTGTTCCTCCAAACATCAGGCCTTATAGGTATCCTTACTTCCAAAAGAGCGAAATTGAACGTATGATTGCAGAAATGTTAGAGGCGGGTATAATTCAACCTAGTCAAAGTTCTTTCTCTGCTCCTGTAGTATTGGTACACAAGAAGGATGGATCATGGCGAATGTGTCCGGATTATAGGGAGCTCGATAAGCTCACCATTAAAGATAAATTTCCCATTCCTGTGATTGATGAATTATTGGATGAATTACATGGAGCAATTTATTTTACCAAGTTGGATCTTCGTTCAGGATATCATCAAATTAGAATGAAGACTGAAGATATTCCAAAAACGACATTTCGAACTCATGAGGGTCATTATGAATTTTTGGTCATGCCTTTTGGCCTTACCAATGCACCTTCTACATTTCAAGGGTTGATGAATTCCATTTCAAACCCTTCCTTAGAAAATTTGTGCTAGTATTTTTTGATGATATACTAATCTACAGCAGGTCTTGGAAGGATCATGTTGAACATGTTGACTGGGTGCTCAAACTATTGTAGGAGAAACAATTATATGCAAAAAAATCCAAATGTTTCTTTGGAGTACAAGAGGTGGAATATCTGGGTCATATTGTATCTCACGAGGGTGTTAAAGTAGACCCTAACAAAATTAAATACATTAAGGAATGGAAAGTCCCCACAACCATAAAGCAGTTGCAAGGATTTCTCGGGTTAACAGGGTATTATCGCAAGTTTGTTAAGAATTATGGGAGAATAGCAGCACCTCTAACAACATTATTGAAGAAAGATGCATTTTCATGGACTCCTCAAGCAACTAAGGCCTTTGAACATCTTAAAGAGGCAATGTGCCTAGCACCGGTCTTAGCTACGCCAGACTTCACAAAAACCTTTATTGTGGAATGTGATGCCTCAGGAAATGGAATTGGTGCAGTTTTAATGCAGGAAGGAAGACCCATTGCTTTTGAAAGTCCTCCAATCAAAGGAAAGTATTTACAAAAACCTATTTATGAGAAGGAAATGTTAGCAATACTGCATGCACTAAAGAAATGGCGAACTTACCTAATGGGAAGACACTTCAAGGTAAAAACTGATCATGATAGTCTTAAGCACTTTTTGGAACAAAGACTATCTTCAGAAGAGCAGCAAAAATGGGTCACAAAGATGTTGGGTTATGACTTTGAAATAATCTACAAAAAAGGAAAGCTTAATGTTGTTGTGGATGCACTCTCAAGAAAGAATGAAGAGGTGGAAGCATTGCTTTGTGCCATTTCTATTATCCAACCAGATTGGATAACCGAAGCAAGAGATGAATGGAAGAAAGAAAAAGATGTATGGACACTCATTCAAAAGTTGCAGCAAGATCCTAGTACATCTGATACATTTAGTTGGAAAAATGATTCCTTATGGTACAAAGATCACTTATGTCTTTGTAAGAATTCCCAACTAAAACAAAAGATTCTTTTGGAATTGCACACTTCTCCTTTAGGAGGACACTCAGGATTTTTAAAAACTTACCACAGGGTGAAGAAAGATTTTTTTTTGGGATGGCCTTAAATCTGATATTCAAAAGTTTGTGGCGGAATGTTTGGTTTGCCAGCAGAATAAAGTGGAGACAATTAAGACCCCGGGACTTCTACAACCTTTATTCATTCCAAGTCAACGTTGGGAGGAGATTTCAATGGATTTTATCACAGGTTTACCTAAGTCCGAAGGAAAGAATGACATCATGGTGGTAGTTGATAGACTTACCAAGTATGCACACTTTTGTGCATTATCTCATCCATTTAAAGCAAGTACAGTTGCTACTACATTTATGGATAGAATTCAAAAGCTACATGGAAGCCCAAGGGTTATTGTGAGCGACAGAGATCCCATTTTTACGAGAAATTTTTGGACGGAGTTATTTTCTTGTTTGGGTACTCAATTAGCTCATAGCTCATCTTATCATCCTCAATCTGATGGTCAAACTGAGATAGTAAATAAATGTTTGGAAGGATATCTTCGTTGTTTTGTGTCTGATAAACAAACACAATGGGTCAAGTGGTTACCTCTTGCTGAATGGTGGTATAACACTTCCTTCCATACTGCAGCAAAAATGACCCCATTTGTGGCACTTTATGGATATCATCCACCATCCATCACATCATCTTTAAGGGAAAATTCGAAGGTTCAAGCAGTGGAAGATCACATCGAGCATCAGCAAGAAGTTCTCCAACTCTTAAAGGATAACCTGAATTTGGCACAAAATCGAATGAAACAACAGGCAGATCAACATCGTAGCGAGAGAAGTTTTGATGTAGGAGATTGGGTATTTTTACGGCTACAACCATACAAACAAATGTCCCTCAAGCAAGCAAAGAAGGATAATAAATTATCGCCAAAGTACTATGGTCCTTACAAGGTGTTGCAAAAGATTGGTACTATGGCTTCCTACTTCTTCGCGAGTACATCCAGTTTTCCATGTTTCATGCTTAAAGAAGGTTATAGGTGAAAATCTTCCAGTTCAAACAATATTGCCAGAACTTGATGAGGAAGGAAAAATCATATTGGAACCGGAAACGGTCACGGAAACAAGAACTCGACAACTACGGAATCGATCAATTTCAGAGTATCTCATCAAGTGGAAGAACTTACCCACTGAAGATTCTACATGGGAGGATGAAAATTTTATACAAAAGCACCCAGAGCTACTCAAGCGTTGAGGACAACACTTTTTTTGAAGGAGAGGGGCATGTTAGGTCCCTATATTACTAGTATAGTCCCTTGTTGTTGTTAGTGTAACCCCCTTATTGTTATTATTGTACCCTTGTAACCCCCATTTTGTTATTATTGTGCCCTTAAATTATTATTGTTAGGTCGGCTAGGATTACATTATGGCCCACTAGGATTACATTATGGCCCCATGGACTCCTATTTATAGAAAGGAGGTTTTGTAAATTGTATTATCCAAGAATTTTTCATTTATGTAATGTATTGGAGGTTGCCCCCTCGAAGTGGTTTATTTCTAAGGCATTCATATCTCTTTTCTTCTATTTTTGGAGCTGGTTACACAACACATAGTAAATAATATAGCAAGAAATATACCCACTATCAGTGCAGCCTTGGAGAATCGACAAGCAAAACACCAAGCTACCATGGTTGAGATGGAAGGTAAGATTGCTGACCAATCTGTTACAGTTTTAATTGATCCGGGTGCTTCTTTGAGTTACATTAGTCCACAAGTTGTAGAGAAATGCAATATTAAGACTGGAAAATGTCAGCAGTCTTGGTTGGTCCAGTTAGCCACTGGCACCAAGAGAAAAATAACTCATAATTTACCTCAAACAACAATTAAATTAAATTATTTTCAGACAGAAGTAAATTTAAGCATTCTGCCCTAAGGCTCATATGACCTGCTGATAGGAATGGACTGGTTGGGAAAGAGAAAGGCTATGATGAATTGTTGGGATAAAACTTTGCATTGCATAGATGAGGAAGGGAAACCTTTTATCCTCAAAGGAAAACCAAAACCAATATCTGTAAGACAAATATCATCTCTACAATTAAAAATAACAACTAGGAAAGGATATCAAGTATATACAGTACATGTCGAAGAATTAGGACAGCAACCTAAAGAAAACCTGCTGGACATTTTTCCAGTAGTAAGAGAGTTTAAGGATGTTTTTCCAGATGAGATTCCTCATCTTCCCCCAAAAATAAATATTGACTTTTCAATCGATTTGGTGTCTAGAGTAACACCTGTTTCCAGAGCCCCTTATCGGATGAGCCCCCCCAAACTCATGGAACTGAAAATGCAATTGCAAGAATTGCTGGATAAAGGTTATAGCAGACCGAGTGGGTCTCCTTGGGGAGAACCGATGCTATTTGTGAAAAATAAGGATGGAACCTTTAGAATGTGCATTGACTATCGTCAGCTGAATATGTTGACAATTAAAAACAGATACCCTTTGCCCAGAATTGATGATATTTTTGATCAAGTGAGAGGAGCTTCAGTATTTTCTAATATTTATCTAAGGACTCGTTATCATCAGCTCAGGATTAAGGAGGAAGACATTACTAAAACAAATTTCCAAACCAGGTATGATCACTATGAATTTGTAGTTCTACCTTTTGGTTGGACAAATGCCCCTACTACCTTTATATGCTTAATGAACAGTGTTTTGAAAAAGTACTTGGATAAATTCATACTAGTGTTCATAGACGATATTCTAGTTTATTCAAAAAGTGAGGAGGAGCACAAAGAACACTTAAGGATAGTTTTGCAAACTTTGAAAGAAAACCAGTTATATGCCAAATTCAGTAAATGTGAATTTTATAAAGACAAGATTCAATACTTGGGACATATTATTTCTGAATAAGGGTTGGTTGTTGACCCTAAAAAAAAAAGGCTATTAGAGAATGGCCGGTACCCACTGATGTTTCAGCAGTAAGGTCATTTATGGGGATTGCAGGTTATTATCGCAGATTTGTGGAAAGATTTTCTACAATAGCATATGCCATAACTTCACTACAAGGAAAAGGTGTCAAATTTGAGTGGACTGAGAAATTCCAAAACATTTTTGAACAACTAAAACTAAAACTCACTACAGCCCCTATACTGAAAATTGCAGATCCTGACAAAGAATTTTTTGTGTGTACTGATGCATGTAGAGAGGGATTGGGAGGAGTTTTGTTGCAGGAAAATTCTGTTATTGCATATGAGTCTAGGAAACTTAAGACATGTGAACAGAAATACAGTGCATATGATTTGGAATTTGCTGTTGTAATCCATGCCTTGAAGATGTGGCGACACTATCTTCTTTGAAAGAAATTTACATTGATGACTGATCATATCAGTCATAAATACTTCTTTTCCAAAACTGATTTGAATGCTCGACAAGCCACATGGTTGTCTTTTCTGAGTGAATTTGATATATACATAAAACATATCAGAGGGAAAGAAAACAAAATTGCTGATGCACTGAGCAGAAATGCTTGTCAAAACATAAGCAGCATTGGAAGCAGTGCTAGTTTTTATTTAGAAGAACTGGTGAAAAGGTAGCAAACCAAGATCCAAATTATGAGAATCTACAAGTGAAAATACGAAAGAAATAAATGGTTTAATACACTCAAAACCAAAAAGGGCTGATCTGCTACAAAAACATATTGTACATCCCCAATGTGGAAACTTTGAAAAAAATAAATCCTAGATGAATATCATAAACAACCATATGCAGGACATCCTAGATATCAGAAAATACTAACAGCCTTGAAAAAGAAATTGTTTTCGCCAGGAATGAAAAAAGATGTAGCAGAATATTTAGCTAGATGCATGGAGTGTCAACTAGTTAAAGTTGAGCATCAGAATCCTGTTGGTCTTCTAAATCCCTTGCCAATTGCAGAATGGAAATGGGACATCGTTTCTATAGATTTCATAACTGAATTACCCAGAAAAAAGTACCAGCATGACTTAGTGATGGTAGTGGTAGATACCTTAACAAAGACTGCACACTTCATACCTGTGAAATCTACTTTTGGGACAGCCCAAGTAGCAGATGTGTTCCTACAAGAAATAGTAAGGGTACATGGGGTCCCAAAGATGATTATTTCAGATAGAGATGCTAAGTTCACAGCAGCCTTCTGGAAAGGTTTGTTTGGGGGCATGGGCACTAAACTGAATTTTAGTACTGCCTATCATCCTCAGACAGATGGTCAAACAAAGAGAACAAATCAAATTTTGGAGGATATGCTGAGAATGTATATGATGGATAGGCCATCCAGATGGGAATATTACTTGCATTTAGTTGAATTTTCTTATAACAACAGCTATCAATCTTCCATCAAAATGAGTCCATTTGAAGCACTATTTGGAAGAAAGTGCCATACTCCTTTAAGTTGGAGCCAACCTGAAGATAAGCTAGTGTTGGGGCCGGATGCTTTACAAGAGATGGAAAGAATTGTCAAACAAATACAAAGAAAAATCAAGACAACACAAGATCGACAGAAAAACTATGCTGACAAGAAGAGGGTGCATCTAGAGTTCAAAGTGGGTAATCATGTGTATTTGCGTATTAAACCCAAAAAGAGCACACTTTATGCTGGAAGCTGTGCAAAATTGGCTCCTAGATATTGTGGGCCTTTTGAGGTGTTAGAAAGGGTGGGACTAGTGGCTTATAAGCTGGCACTACCGCCCCATGTAAAAGTTCATTATGTTTTTCATGTTTCATTATGGGGAATATGTAACACCCCTATTTTTATGTTTCAAATTAGAAAATTGAACTGCAGTCCAAAGGGGAGTGGACCCCAATGGATAAGTATGGTGTGGATGTAATTAATTATTTTATTGTGAGAAATAAATAAAATAATTTTTTGCATATTGACCAAATGAGAATTATGAGATCACTTGCCAAATCCATGAGATATGGAAAGAGACTAAGACTTTCCCCAAAAATCTTTCAAAAATCCTTGAAAGAATTTATTTCTAAATTAGATTTTTGAGGAAAAATATAGTTTCCCCAATGAGGTGGAGAGTAGCTGGGAAGAGGTAAAAAACTGGGAAAAGAAGAAAGGAGCTTTAAAAGTCCCTAAATAAGGGAAGCCTAGGCAAACAGGAAGAAAATCATCCTGTAATTCTGGATGCAGAATTAGAAACAGGCTTTGGGGAGAAAAATCTTAAATAGGCTATTCCAGAACAGATTGGGGTTGGTCTATTCTAGGAGATTATCTCAGCTCGAGGGTGGGTTCTGGAGACAGAGGAACTCTAAGGTTGGGAGGACTAGTCAATTGCAGAAGTGGTATGCCTATAATGTTTATGTATGGTTGAATTTCTTGTCATTTTGTTGTGTGATTAATGACTGTGGATGTTAATTTACTTCAAATCTGATATTGGTACTCCATACATTTAACAGAATTGTTTAGAAGAACTTAATCCTCTCAATTCTGTAGAGTTGTAGGAATAGGAATTATGGGGAAAATCATCCAGAAGCTCTAAACCTGTTGCTGGTTTAAATCTGGAGATTTATACTACGCCCATAATCCATTAAGATTATAACTTTAATTTGCTTCTGTGAAATGTATGAGCCAGGAACCCAGACTTAGAATATTATTTATAAACTTGAAGAAAATGTGAACATTAGGTGTTGTAAAAACATTATAGATATAAATTTTCTAAAGTGCATGTTTATGTATCTGGTAACCTACTGCAAAAAGGAAAAAAAAATTGAGCTGAAAAGTAACCAATATCAGCCATCAGAACTATATATATTCAACCAAAAAAGTTTAACAGTATACAAAGAATGAATAATACCGTAATTGACAGAAAGAGTAAAATAATAAATTACTTCACTCGGTATAAGCACTATCTCACTATTTATTAAATAAGATATTAACTAGATGAGTTGCATGCAGACTATGTATAAGCCGAAAATCTAAATCAATTTGATAATTTCCTACCTTTGATATAGTAGTGAAATTTTAATAGTGAAATCCAACTATTTAGATACCAGCAGATAATTATAATCTAAAAACAGAATGAATAGTGGAAAATCTCTGGAATATGGAATAGAATTAATTATCAAAACCACCGAACTAATATTTCCAAGATAACAGTGAAGCAATTGCCGAAAATAAAGAGTTACATTTTAACTGGGATTGTAATTCCAGATACAGGAATTTTGTTGAATTAATTTTATACATAGTGAATAAAAAGAATGATGACTTTCTGCAGAGTAAAGATTACTTAGTTAAGAATATATGTATATCTAGAAAGGAAGCATATAAAAATATATGAGTCCATAAAATAATAATAGCACATAATGTAATAATTTCTCTTTTTGAGTAGAGTATACCCAAACCCTATACTGTCAACATGGGGTATACTTCAAAATTAATCAAAATGTCCAAATCTCAAGAGATTCAATTACAGTTTACATTGAACTAGAAGATGGAAATTAAAAAGTTCTGAGGCAACTCTTTGATTCATTCTCGAGAATAACCAGTGATTACCGACCTGGAATAGGAGTAAAACGAGTGTTAACTCCTAAACGTCGAAAGTAATAGATCTTGGCGAATAAACTCATCTGAATCTCCAATAATGTAAATTACCAGTGTACCTACACGACAACAGAAGGGATTAGAGATTGTCATGAGGATGTGCATAAACAATCCTATCTATATAATCGATAGTAAGACTAAATTAAACGTAATATTTCAAAGTAAGAAGGACGCTTAAGTAGTCGCTCTCACCTGAGAGAGGTAGCGAGGGTGAAATGAGAAACCCTGTCATTTTATCAATTGGAGCAGAGTTAATAAACTATGGGTTAATGCTCCAATAAAAATTATGATAACATTTAACCACATAGAAGAGCAGACTTGTACCTAAATGAATTGAGGAAGGGCGCATCCCGAATGCGGATAAGAATAAAGTGTTTCACAACTTCGTGGACGACATGGTAGTGCCGGACGAGTACTGAGGACAAAATCATAGTCTCAGATTTATCAAAAAATAGACATACATGCATCGTGTACCTACTGTAGGATGCACACACAGAGATTAGCATGAAACGAATTGCTTAGAGCAGAAATCTCTGTGGAATACACGTAGAAACCAAGTCGTATACAGCCCACTGGAATTGAATGGAGCTCTGGGGAAAATTTCCCATGCCAAGACGATGTCAAACAAGTTAAAGATGCTAGTCGTGTCATGAAATTCCTGGATATCAATACTGGTATTGGAAGGAACATTGTAATAATCCATAAAACATGAAAAAAACTTATGAAACACAAATGCAAACGAAGCCATATGGTTGGCGTAATACGACCATAGGCACTTTGGGGTTACCATAAATCTCCCCAAATATAAATCATGGAAACTCATAAAACGAATGTATGACTATACTACGCCATGGTATTCCAGACGTCTTGACTTGAAGAATAGCTATAAACAAAAAAAAAAAGTTACGAACCACAGTCCCCATAATCGTGAAAACCTCAATGCCTGTGTCAAATGAATTCTAGATCGAATACCATACCTCGGTTAAAGAAGGAGGAGGCATCGATTGAACAAAGTTCTCGCCATAAGGCAGAGGAAGCACCGACGCATCATCGGGGAAGGAAGCCAAAAGAAAACACACTCTGAGAATGGAGAGCGAAGAAATAAACTCAGTTTGAGATGGTGAATTTTATAAAATTTGGATTCATAAACCCCAAACACATCCGATCGTCCAGGTGGCAATCATCGGTCGGTTCACACACAGATGGAGGAACGTTTAAATGAAATGACACAAAGCTATTCGCGTTAAAAGCCAAACGTACCACGTTAATTACCAATTGTACCAGTACAAAGAGGAGCATTTAACCAAGCTCAATGTTTCACCATTGAAAACAATAAAATATACCACATATCTAGATTCAAGAATCCGAGAGGGAATAGAACGTTAATGCCAACGTACTTGCATCGAATTCCGACGAAAATAGAAATTAATAGATGTCGGACAAGTTATCTTCCATAAATAAAATTAACCTGAAATGGTTGAAATGATATATCACTATATCACTTGAATACCACGTATGCCACAATAGAAAAGAGCATTTGTTGCAATAAACATTGTTGAGAAATCGATTTCACCAAGAGGAATAATATAAGAGCATGTGTTGAATTATATGATGCCAAATTCCCATACCATGGGGTAGAACATGACCATAGTCACAATTTTATGGTACTAATGTACAAAAATTATAAATCCATAAAAGATAGAGTGTGTTTTCCATGGAATCTCTATAGTAATACAATAATCGACTTTTGATACCAATGAAATCATAAGTAAATAGGAAAACAAATTTTTAACGGTCTCAAGAGAAAGGTAGGGCCAATTTAAATATAAGAGTTAAAAGAAAGGTGACAAGTCTAAAGCTAACACTCTTGGCAAAATGTTACCTTTAGGTATACAAATGCAAATTATTACTGAAACAAATTAAACTGTACTGATATAGCCAACATCAAGGGTGAACTTTTGGAATGTATGCGCCATTGCTAATAATGGGAATTAATACATTATTAGAGGGAAAAAAAAATTAGTCAAGAATGAGGTTTGTTACAAAAAACCACCTAAAATTGAAATCCCTAAACATAGCCCATACTCATCAATGACTCTTCACAAGAGTTTAATTAATTTTTTGTATTAAAAAGAAAAAAAGAGATGAACAAAATGTAAATAAATATACTTACCAAGAGCTACATCTCATCATTATTTTTCCACTTCATATATCAATATCCAATTTTGTTACTTCCCACTATTGTTTATGTGTTCTTCAACACTTTAACAAGTAGGAACAAAAATGAGCATGCACAAGCTTACTGGTGGTTAGTAGCCACCAAAATTTATGCAAGCCTTGGACTTTTTTTCCTTTAATAAGAAATTAATTTTCCCACTTCATATATAAATTTGCAATTGTTTTGGAAACATAATTTTCACCTAACCTCCCACTTGTTTAATACTCTGTTAAATTATTTTATTTAAGATTGACACTAATCTTTTATTATTAATACCATTTTTATTTAAATACTACATGTCAATTAAACATATAATAAGCTACACACCATATAATATTAACAATAATATTTAAATTTTATTAAGTATTAAAATAATTACATCTTTTTCTAGAAATTAAATAATAATAATAATAATAATATATATATATATATATATATATAATTAAAAAAATTATATTCAAATAATTCAAATTTACATAGCCAACTTTGTTGATTTTTTAAATTTTGAATGATGTTGGCGAACTTTATTGAAAGGTTTAGGGTTGTCTAATTCCTAACACAATTGGACAAGCTCAATGCAGAAAATTTTAAGCTTTATAACGGCTAGAATGCCGACAATGATATTTATAAATTTCGATTGATAGCAACTTGCCCTCCATCTGGTGCCAATAACAACCTATCACTGATGCTCACGAATTTGGCAAGCTAATCTCGATTCAATGGTGAAGATGGGAAAAGTTATGCATCTTCATAAATTCACTTTTGTTACTGGTAACGTAAGGAAGAATTACCACATAATCAATTAATTAGGATTTACTTTGTTTGGTGAATTTATATAAAATTTGAATAATGATATAGACTAAGAGAGTCAATGCTCTAGGAACGCTGTTAGAGGTAAAGGAACAGAGTCAGTTCCGTATAGGAACGTTGCCTCTTGACGGTAGTAAGTGTGATTTCTGTATTTATTTTCCTCTATATACTTTCTAAAAATATTGTAATGATTTCTAAAAATATTGTAATGGTTTCAGTGTTCTTATGCAAAATGATATTATTGGTATGTTCAACTCACGCATTTGTCCAAAATATTTTTCTTTCCTTAAAGTCGGCAGTATTAAACCAATATTTAAAATATATGTTTTTAAGATTAAATTTCTTGGTTATATTAAATTTGGTTAAATATTATGTAGTTTGAATTATTTAAATAATATATAAATGTATATCTTAAATTTATGTTATTAATATAGTTTTATTTATAAAGTTTTATGAATAAGGTTTTATTAAAAAAAAATTGAAATTCAAAGTGGGTTGAGTATGTATATTTTCATATGTCTTAGAACTCGAATTTTATTATAAATTTGAGTTATGTGTTGCATAAACAAAGGTGTCTTATATACTAGAAAGAAGATGCCCACACACACAAATTTATGCAATACACACCATCATTCAATTACATCGTATATAAGGAGTTCATGAGATCCAACAATTTTTAAAGTGAAGGATTGTTGTTGAGAAAATATCTCAACCACCTAACCCAATCAACAAACTAATCCTACCACTCTAAGATTTATTTCCAGGTACACCAAATTTGTGTCTAACTTGGTTGTAACTTTAATATTTTGTTACAAAGTCCAACATGACTATATATTTTCACATTATATAGAGATCATGTTCAAAATGACTAAAAGAAACCATACTCAATCATGCCAACTATTATTTAATATATTTAATATACTTAATATTAAATATTATTGCCACATATTCTCTCACATTTTCCTTATTTATTTTCTCTTGACTTATTTCAGGTACGTTGATATTTATGTTGATATTTGAGAAGTGCGATAAGGAATCTCATATTGAAATATTGAATGATTTTTTTTCTGCTTATGTGGTGATTTTTTTTTCTAAGTAATGCCATTTTCTATTATAATGTACAAAAATTATACTCAAACTTCGTGACAGGGGTTGCTTGATTAGCCAACCCCTATTTGATGAAGACAATACTAATAGTCAAAAAATGGGCTGCCCTTCATGGGGAAACCAACCCTTAATGAGTTCAAAGATTTAAAAAATAGGCTACCTTTCGAGGGGAAACTAGCCACTAACATAAGAATAAGTTACAAAGTATTCAAAAATAGATAAATATAGGCATAAAAACTATGAAGGAGAAATGTAAACTGAAAAGGAGGAGCTCCAAGGAGCTGCAGCTACTGGCTCTGGGCATCTTGGTTCTCGTGATGAAGGTTCTCCTCAATTATGAAGCAGTCATAGTTGGACATGGTCTCAATGTCATTCTTTGAGAGATTGTGGCCCCTCTCTAGATTTGAAGTGGAGACCATATCGATCTGTTTTTCTAAAATTGAGTGAGCCGCATGATCCTATTCTTCATTTTTTTGTCGCGAATCATCCTTTGGGCTGCTCCCACCACTGTCCGAGTCTTTCGCCAATTGGCTGACCAGGAAGTTAATGGATTTCCAGCGCAAAGGGGAGGAGGAGCGTGATATAGTGGATTTTCACAGACGTTTCTACTGTCAGAGCCGGAGAGATGGTGCTTCTCCTCCAAGAGGTGAATCAAAAATTAGGCAAAGAGAAAATGTGGGTCGAGAACCTTAGGTTCTTCCACGATGACATATATGGACATGGAGCTCGCAGACATTACAGGAATTGTAGGGTGGGAGAGAGAGCCTCTACCGTATCCTTGATGACACCACATCCAGTGCCTTCTGGCCATTGTCTCTGCAGGATGGGGAGTCTGCTAGCCTGGAGTAGCAGGCTTAGAGTGAGACTGATGAGCAGAGAAACAGATGAAGATGTGATGGAGGAAGGCGGCAGAGAATGAAAAATGGATGCACATATGAGAATGAGAACAAGATCCATGAGCCATAAATGGCCAAGAGGCCAGCTGTAGGAGCAGAGGTTGAGGGGGAGGCATAAATGCCTCAAGTTCCGGCATCCTTTGTGCATTTAAATCCTTCACACGGGAGGTAGGTACGACCATATGGAGAGGCTAGGTGCCCTTGCGATGTGAGATTATGTGGTGGCTTGAATAGTCCTTGTTAATCACCTGCATCTGGGGACTTAATTGACCAATTTTAAAATAATGGTTAATCCTATCTTAAGGTCAAACATGGTCATCATGGTCAACACAATTAAACATAGTTAACATGGTCCCCGTATACATCTATAGTTATACATTGAAAACCATGGTATAACTAGTTGAAGAATGGTCAAAATAGCTCAACAATGGTTAAACATGGTCAAAATAGATCAATAATGGTCAAATAAGATCAACAATGTTCAATGATAGTTAGCCAACACAACAATGATTAATCATAGTGAACCATATTCAATAAGGTCAACCATATTCATCTATAGTTAAACATTGACAACCAGGTCGACCATCTTCATCTATAGTTAAAAATTGATAACCATGTTCACCCATACTCTCCCATGGTTAACCATAGTTAACCATGTCCAAGCAAGATCGACCATTGCCAATCCAATTACACTCAACCATGTTCAAACCAACTCAATTATTTGCAATCATGGTCATCTATGATTAACATGGTTAACCATAGTTAACATGTTAAATTATATTCATCTATAGTTAAACATTGACAATCATGGTGAATAATGTTCACCCATAGTCAACAACAATTGACCATAGAAAACCATGTCCAAAAATATTCAATCATATTAAAAATAGTTACATTGCAATCTGATGAACAATTTTTTTTGCGTTAATGTGATGAAAACAACCAATATCACAATGTCGTGAACATATAAATATGTTGCAATATAATGAAAAAAAATTGATGTTGTAATTTGATGAACAAAAGTCAATTTCATAATGTGACGAAAAAAAGTTGAATTGCGACGTGATAAAAAAATATTAACGAGAAAATATGATAAACAAATGTTCACAATAGAATGTGACGAGTAAATAGTAATGTCAGAAGGTGACAAACAAATCAAATTTGCAACGTAGTGAACAAAATTTTACATCAGATGTCATGAGTTAAAATCAAGATCGCAACATTGCAAAAAAAACTCAACATCCTAGTGTGAAACTAAAATATATGCCATAATTTGTTGCAATGTAACAAAAAAAAATGTTTTTTTAAAGTAGCAAGTAAATAAAAATGTTCGTGTGACAAAAAAAATGTGGCATTTCAATGTAATGAACAAAAATCCATCCTTGCAATGCAATGACAAAAAATAATCATCACTACATAAGAAATAGAGAATTGATACCACAATGTAACAACCATATATTATTGTGAGAGTGTGATGATGTCATAATGGTCATCCATAGTCAACCATGATAAAATATGGTCTAACATATTCTTCATTGTCAAACATATTAAAAAATGGTCACAAAATTTCAATTTCAGAATGGTCAAACATGATATATTCATCCATAGTAATCACTTTCAACATAATTAACAATAACAACATATATGGCATAGAAAACATGGTTAAAGATAATAAAATATAGTCAACATGGTAAAAATTAGTAAACCATGGTTCAAACAATGCAACAACTATAAACCATGGCCACCATGATCATCAATGGAAATACATAGTGAACCACTTTATCAATCAAAGTAAACATGCTCAATCAATTCATCTATATTTAAATGTTACCAACCATGGTTAACCATGTTCACTCATAATCAATAATAATTAACTATAGTCAATTAAACTCTCAAAAACTTCATGCATGGGTGAACATACTGACCATGGTTAAACATGGACATGAAGTTCAACCATAGTCAATCATTCTCAAACAAACTTAGCAATGGTTAACCATAGCTAACATGGTCATCATTGTTCAACTATATTTAACCATAATCGTTCATTATCAACCCTTGTTGCCAATTCCCCGCCATGGTCACCAATGGTCAATATTTATCAAGCTTTGGTCAACCATGGTCAACTATTATCAACGATAGTTGACCTTCCTTAACTGTTACCAACCATGGTCAACCATATCAAACAATGGTTAACATTAGTCAAACATATGGAACAATGCTGTGAAAACGAGGAGGTGTGGATGATAGGTGGTTTGATAAATACATGATGTATTCACTTAGTGCATATGTGAATAGTGTGAAGGCCTTATGTTCACAGTGATATTAAAATACCCCTAAAATCCTTTTATCGAAACCCTTTGCATATACACCTTTCCAATAATAAATCCCCTTATTTTTACCAAATACCCCTATTTATACCCCACAATATCTACAAACACCGTCATTCTTCAATCCCTTCAATACCTGTAATATATTCACTTTATTTTTCATAATTTAAATACTTCTTTCACTCTAACAACACAACTCTTGGTTTATTTTTGATTTAAATTTAGTCATAAATTCTAAAAATAATGTTAGTGGATAACATTGGATCACAACAACTATTATTCAATACTTAGGAATCTACCAAATTTAGTGGAAAATAATATTATTCAAAGTTTCATTCAAGTAATTTCTATTATTTGGTAAAATTTTAATCCAATTTTATTAGCAATAAACGTTGCACTTTGAGTGTGATTGAGCTACTCTAATTTCTATTATTTGGTAAAATTTTGTAGGTAAAATCTATTTTTGATAGCAATAAAGATCACATTTAGAGTGTGGTTGAGATACTCTGTATATAAATACCACACTTTTTATATATAGTTTTGTTTTATACCGGTATAGATCCATCTTAATCATAGATCTACCAAGTCTCACAAGGAATCAAATATTTGATCAATCTTTGTAATATTCCTAATTAGCGACAGCTAATTGGAATATTCTATTTTGTTTAGTTTGCCGTCTATAGTTTGTAAATAAATAAAAAGTGAGTGAAGAGGGTCTAACTCACTTAAGTGAAATAAGACATCCACCTAGTAGCACAACATTGTGACTTAAGTGGGAGTCAAGGGGGGGCCTAACACCACGTAGAGGAGGGGGCCTATGTACACTCTAGAAGCTTCTGCAAGCTTCTACGCAAATAAGGATGAGGATGTGGAGGAGAGAGAGAGGCTACGTTGGGTTCTGGAGGGAAACCAACGTTATAAAAGATGGAAGAGCCTCCTCATTTCATTGATTCTATATTTTTTGATTTTAGAGTGAGACTTTGGTCTTCTTTAGCACGCTGGTTGTTTAGCCTGTCTGCAACACTGTTTAGTGCACCGAGTATCTCCGTGCGAAGATCTCACTCTTAGCCCTGGGGGACTTCGAGTGCCTGCTCGGGCAAGGTTTGTTTCCTTGTATTTTGTGAGTCGTTTCATTGTTTGGGTTTGTTGCGGAGCTAGAGCTGATAGAGATTGTGCAGTCACTGGGGGAGAGGACGTAGTCCATTGTGGAGGAGCTCCAGATTGGTGTTTCTGCAGATGATTTCACCGAGATTTCGAGCATAGAGCCAGCCTTTTCCCGTCGGAAGTTTTTGGCGGAGTTTGTGGCAGTATTTCAGCTATTTCTATCCAGCTACTGCGTTGTACCTTGGAGGCCAGCGTAATTCACTGGGGAGGCAGTTTCTGGTGTTTTTGGGGGTTGACCATTCTTGGAATGGTTTTTGGATCTTGTCCAACTTGTTGAGGAGAGGAGGTTTGCCGATTTTTAGCTCATTTCGGCAAGGGTATCAGCCCCTAGTCTTTATTCCATTCCAGAATTTGCATCTACTGAGCAGTTTCCAGCAGCTAGGACGCAGTTCCTAAAGCAGCCATTTCCGATATTCTCTGAGAGTGTTTTCTCACTTGCCTTGTGAAAGATTAGCCTACTGTACTCAATTACATTTCTCAGCTTAATAAAATGGCTCAGCATTTCTTCTCTATGTTTTCTGGATGAGTTGTCGTAGTTTCCGTTGTTGTCGTGGTTGTCGTATACTCTTTCTATTGTATGTCTATTATTGTTTTTGAGCATTATAGTTCTATACCACTTGGTTGTGTTATATTTCACTCTTAGATAGAGTCTGGAAAGGGCCAGGTAGCCTCCAGATCTCGTCCTCTTTAGAGGCGACATATCCGGTAAATGCCCTCCCAGTCTATCTCTGGTTGGATTTTGCTTGTGTTTTAGATATATCCCCGAAATGGGATATTACAGTGGTATCAGAGCATAGTTCTGGCTCAACCTGTGGTCTATGACATCAGGAAAGAGACCGTACAGAGGCAGGAAGTATAGATACCGTGAGCGTAGGTTGGAGGCCACCTACGAAGAGGGAGACTGTGCCCAGGTAGAAAATGCAGATCAGGAGAGAGAGCCTGTGGCAGACACAGATCAGGTGGAGCTTGTAGTAGATTTAAGAGAGAAAGAACCAATGGCAGATGACACAGAGGCTAAGAAGTTTGGAGAGGCACTTCTCAAGTCTATGCAGGATTTAGCTAGACAGATTGAGGTGATGGGATAGAGGCTCACAGCTGTGGAGGCTAGGCAGCATGAGACTCCAGGGGTTTTCTAGGTCAGAGAGGGATCAGGTACATCCCACCATTTCCCAGAGCAGGGTGCTGCTCAGCGTGATACTCCTCAGCCGACGGCTTCATGTGCACCTACCCGCTTTACTATGCCCACTTTTTTGGGAGCAGATACAGGGGCAGAATCCCAGCAAGAGCCAGAGCCTGGCTACATGGGTGATTATTTCACCGAGTATCAGGCATATGGGCATGAATTCAGGGATGCCCTTCCATTCAGAGATTTTGTTCAACTCCAGCGGAATAACAGACCCCGCAAATTTCACAGAGGGAACAAACACTCACATGATGGGGCTTGCAGCGCACAGTGGGCAGATTCCATTTACCGAAATTTGACGGGCCATCCAAGCGTTCGGAAAAAGCTTGGGTGGAAAATTTGGATGCCTCTTTCCAGCTTGACCAAGTATCGGAGGGGGAACCCATCAAAATGGTTACCTCGCACTTGGAGGATGAGGGCACACCGGATTGCAGGGAGTTCGAGGATACACCTAGTGTGACACAGGACTCACCCTCATTGGAGACCTCCTTGACCGTGTCGGTTGATATCGTAGTGGAGAAGGTAGAGCCTACCCTAGTAGAGCCATCCATTGAGGTGATGACCGAAGCCGTGTTCGATTTTTCAGGTGGTAGCAGCACACGACAGATGGGTGAGGTGTCAGGAGATGTATCCACCTTCGATGAGGCACTAGGAGATACAGAGGTATTGGATGATGATCGCAGACAACAGTATCATCGGCTTCGGGCGGACCTTCTAGTTTTGAAGGGGAAAGCCACGTCAGTATGGGAGGCCATTTTGCTATAGGACAGAGAGCTGGAGGGCATGAGAGTGGCTTTTGCCGAGTCGGCGGTCAAGTTGGCCCGCATTGGGGAACAACTGGATTCCCTGATGGTACAACCAGAGGGCATGTTGGAGCGTCAGATCATTCCCCTTCAGGCATGCATGGATGGGATTGGCAGTGTTGTTGGGACACCTCTTCCCATTGGTGAGAGAGAGACGGAGTCACCTAGTCAGATCTCATACGTTGACTTGGTTAGCAGGATGAGACGATCGGGGTTGCACAGGGTGCAGCATTCACATGTTGAGGTTGGATGGCAAGAGATTTTGAGTTGGTACCCGGTGGAGTGGGTTATGATGATAGTGGTGGACCCGGATGTAGTTCAGCAGGAATTTCCGAGTGTTGCGAATATAGGAACCCTAGATTGGCATTGGGGTCTAGGCAAGATTACCTATCATTCCCTAGGCAGGTCGGTTGACTATGTCTTGGAGGATACAGTTGGCCTAGTAGTAGAGCATGTGCATCCACTAGGGGAGTTTCGGTTAGCCCCAGTGGCCAACCATTTAATGGGTAGACTCCCTAGGTTGTCTTGGTATGACACTCATACACGGGATCACGGGGTGGTCAGCATACCTTGGCAAGAGCTTGTCGGAGGAGGTGGCATTGGCAGGCCACCAGATGGCACCTTTTATGGGGCCAAGGATTATTCACCTTGGTGTGGGGTACAGAGGACGCAGCGGAGCCAAGTAGTGGTGGTAACACTACTAACACATAGGGAGATTCACTTCTCGGACCCCTCGAGGAGGGTTTGGAGTGATGATCCATTCGTCAATGGGTATAGTGATGCGACAGTGGAGATGATGATACCGATTGGGGGTAGTCCGACATGTAGAGGCACGGCTCTAGGTCATCACATCCAGGGATGTGTGGGAGCCTCTAGCATTGAGCAGTGGACTACCGGTAGACATGGAGTTGCATGGTGGTGTACTATAGTGTGTGGGACTACATTGTGGAGTAGGGGTGTCCTACATCACATTGAGAGCACGCAGGGAGAGACCAATGCCTCGACACAGTCAGGGCACGAGACGGTACAAGGTGTTACAATAGTAGCATGGGGTATCCAGCAGTATATAGGGGTATGCCTTAGTATGCGGTGGCATGTCAAGGAGTATAGGGATGATCGGTCGTATGCGAGGGTGTATGGTGCTGCACAGCAGGGTCTTAGAGCATTGCCTCCAGGGAGACTCACGGACAGGGAAACCGGGCTTACCTTTGGGGGTATTTCACCCAAGATCTATGGGGAGATAGATGAGCGATACTTGATGGTATCTGTGGGGACTCACGCACTTGACCCTCTACTACATCACTCATGGGCACAGTCGATTTTGTCGTTTTCCTTTGGCACCTTGGGCATGAGCAGTGGGGTACGCGAGGCTCACCCAAGATATTTGGATGACACTCAACACACTAGGGGAGATACTTCTCAGCAGTGGCACTGGATTGGGGTGCTATTTGACAGCCACAGGTTAGGGGATGAGATGATCCTCTACAGGGGTGGCACATCAGTCATCGTTGAGCCTACGCTTGGGGAGCGGGTCATGAGGGAGACATGCGTCATTTTTCCCTCAGGGAATGTCGAGATCATGCATTAATAGAGGATACTGGGTACAACAGAGGTAGCATCCCATTATGTGTCTGGGCTCCAGACATTGTATCGACACTTTATCGAGAGGGTGGATGGCATATTCAATGCAGATGAGGTGGCGGAGGTAGAACAGGAGGGCATTCCTTCTATATGCCAGGGTGAGGACTCTTTTTCATATGAGTCCATAGGATCAGTTGAGGATGCTTCTGGGGAGCGAGAGCAGTCATGCAAAGATGGTGACAGTAGACCGAAGCTGCATTCCAGTGTACAGGGTGAGCAGTCACGGGACTCTACGGGAGATACTCTGGGTGAAAAGTCACTTTTGATGATTCAGCTAGAGCAGTAGGTGATCGAGCCTGAGTCAACAAAGGAGGACACTATTCACATCAGGCATGATATTCCTTTGGGGGAGAGCCAGATGGGTGCCCACATTGAGCCGATGAGGGATATGCGGCTAACATTAGGGTTAGCCATTGAGGTGGGACAGTCAGATGCACTGACATCGAGTACAGTGAAAACAGTTGCAGTTCCATATCCTCTGGAGATGTTGGAGGTTGATGGGATTGTTCTGCAGGGGGCCAGTAGACAGCGGGAGCATGACATTCCTGATCAGAAGTGGTAGGAGCTGTTGGATATGGTGGAGCATCCATATGTGGGTCGACACAGGGATGAGGCGCAGATAGATGTACATGCAGTGGGCAGAGCTACAGTATTTTTAGAGGGTAGCACTCTCCAGGAGTACATCGATGGAGCTTGCAGTATATCTTGCCCACTTTGGCCCATTATAGAGAGAGGGGATTCCTCCTATAGGCAACTTTCATTGGCAGACAGGGCAGAGCAGTAGGAGTTGATTACGGGCTGGCGGCAACACTCCAGGCGTGTTCCATATGCAGTTGTTGTTGCTACATAGGATTCTTCTTCCAGGATGGACTGGCGGGAGATCATGATTTGGTACCCTCTTGATGGTACGGTATTATTTCTAGGGAGAACATTGGAGCAGGGGCCCTTGGACATAGCAGATGTTGCAGATTCCAGCTAGCAGTGGGGGCACAGGTCGTCGTTTCTTCAACACTCCATCCCGATTTCAGCAGAGCAGGATCAGCGTGGGATTGAGTCAGGACTTGGATTGGAGAGAGGTGATGAGTTGGTACACAGTAGATGGGACAACTTACACAGTCACAGATATAGCGCAGCAGGGGTCATGGTCTTCGCCTCTCAAAGCATCAGTCATAGCCAGAGGCAGTGCGCAGTCCGAGCCGTGGGACTTGGGTGATTATTGGCCATGGTGGCGATGGGATTCGGGAGGATTGTTGGTTGGATGGTACCGTGAGAGATCAGTTTGGAATCCTAGCATTGAGGGATCCCTTCATATCAGTGGTATCCAACACTTCAGTTGCTTGAGGACAAGCAACATTTTGCCGAGGGGGACTATAATATTCCTAATTAGCGACAACTAATTGGAATATTCTATTTTGTTTAGTTTGTCTTCTATAGTTTGTAAATAAATAAAAAGTGAGTGAAGAGGGTCTAACTCACTTAAGTGAAATAAGACATCCACCTAGTAGCACAATGTTGTGACTTAAGTGGGAGTCAAGGGGGGGCCTAACACCACGTAGAGGAGGGGGCCTATGTACAATCTAGAAGCTTCTACAAGCTTCTGCGTAGATAAGGATGAGGATGTGGAGGAGAGAGAGAGGCTATGTTGGGTTTTGGAGGGAAACCAACGTTATAAAAGATGGAGGAGCCTCCTCATTTCATTGATTCTAGATTTGTTGATTTTAGAGTGAGACTTTTGTCTTCTTTAGCACGCTAGATGTTTAGCCTGTCTGCAGCGCTGTTTAGTGCACCGAGTGTCTCCGTGCAGAGATCTCACCCTTAGGCCCGATGGACTTCGAGTGCCTGCTCGGGCAAGGTTTTTTTCCTTGTATTTTGTGAGTCATTTCATTGTTTGGGTTTGTTGCGGAGCTAGAGCTGATAGAGACTGCACAGTCACTAGGGGAGAGGACACAGTCCATTGTGGAGGAGCTCTCGATTGGTGTTTCTGCAGACGATTTCACTGGGATTTCGAGCAGAGGGTCAGCCTTTTCCCGTCGGAGGTTTTTGGCGGAGTTTGTGGTAGTATTTCAGCTATTTCTATCTAGTTACTGCATTGTACCTTGGAGGCTAGCATAATTCACTGGGGAGGCAGTTTTTGGTGTTTTCGGGGGTTGACCATTCTTGGAATGGTTTGTGGATCTTGTTCAGGTTGTTGAGGAGAGGGGGTTTGCCGATTTTGAGCTCATTCCGGCAAGGGGATCATCCCCTAGTCTTCAGTCCATTCCAGCAGTTGCAACTGCTCACCAGTTTCCAACAGCTAGGACACACTTCTTAGAGCAGCCATTTCTGGTATTCTCTGAGAGTGTTTTCTCACTTGCCTTGTGCAATATTAGCCTATTTTACTCCATTACATTTCTCAGATTATTAAAATGGCTTAGAATTTCTTCTATATGTTTTTTGGATGAGTTGTCGTAGTTGCTGTTGTTGTCGTGGTTGTCGTATACTCTTTCTATTGTATGTCTATTATTGTTTTTGAGCATTCTAGTTCTATACCACTTGGTTGTGTTATCTTTCACTCTTAGACGGAGTCTAGAAAGGGCCAGGTAGCCTCCAGATCTCGTCCTCTTTAGAGGCGACATATCCGATAAATGCCCTCCTAGTCTATCTCTGGTTGGAGTTTTCTTGTGTTTTAGAGATATCCCCGAAACGGGATATTACAATCTTAATCATCGATGTACCAAGTCTAGGGAGGAATCAAATATTTTGAGGTAAACACAAAGAGACACATAGTCATGTAATTTTCATTGTTTAAATCACATATTTGAATGCATAAATGAATTCGCACCATAAAAACTCCCTCAACCACTTAGATTATATAGATAGAAATACTCAAAATGTTTTAAATAATATTTTATTTTTTGAATTGTTATATATATATATATATATATATATGTATATACATACATATATATGTATATATGTATGTATGTATATACATACATACATATATATATATGTATGTATATATATATATATATTTCCCTTATTTATTTTATTACAAAAAAAAAATATTTTGTTTACACAAATATTTTTTCTTTTGTACATTGAAGTATTTTATTATGGTTAATATTAAAATAATATTTTTTTGTTGTTTTATACCTCTTGAATATATATAAGAAAAATATTTCGAAATATATTAGTTAATATAAATATTTAAATATTAGTTAATATAAATATTTAAATATTCTATTTAATTGTTGTATTAAAATATTTTTATATTTAGTTCACACTTCAAAGTGAAATATAAGATTTTGTTTTAATTTTATTTATTTTGTTTCAAAAGTTTACATCAAATTATGTTACTTCACATGGATTCCAAGTATTTCATTTTAATATTTTTATTATAGCTGGCATTGTTTTTTTAGAGAATATATAAGTATATACTCCATATTGATTAGGGACCAAATCACACATCTTCTTCATACTAAGCTGTAAACACACAACAATTTTTTATATTATTTTAGATAATACTTTATAACTATAGAACCCTAATCTCCTAACATGTACATTCTTACCGATTATTTTTTAATTAAAATTCCCTTTCACTTAAAGTAAAAAAAATAATAAGAGAGTTAAAAAAAGTTAGCCCCAGAATATGTATGTAATTTTATTATAGAATATGACTATACAATGAATATTATTGAAGTTAAGAGAAACTCTCAAGATTTAATAATCATTAGTAATTTATGAATTCTTATTTTTACTATTTAATTTAGCCTTAATCATTTATTTATTTTTAATATGTAATTTTAACTTCAAACATTGAATTATTCAAAAAAATATAAAAAGAGCTTTTACATTTCCAAAATATAGATATAGTTAATCCAATAATTTCTTTTACCAAAAAAATTTTGTTTGGCATAAGTTGGAAGTTGATTTATTTCAACCTCTGGTGAAAACAAATTGCTAAGGCATGTGTTACCAAAGGTTTACGTTTTCCCATCTACTTGCATCCCGTCATTATACCTGAATTCCTCTCACTCCGAATCAATTTACATCATGAATTTAACTTAGGACTGTGTTGTTTTATACAAAAACCCTCTATTTATTTTTACTAAATGGGGACCCTTGAAAAATAAATAGGAAAAAGTCAAAAAACTTTAGGATATAAAGTTTATTTTGCGTTTCCGCTTTCATTCCTTAGTGCGCATCAAAATTCGCATAGCTTATGAGCTTAAACAACATAAAACATATTAAACCTTGTGGGCTGCTATATGCACTAATCTCTTTCCAAAGTTATATAAAACTCTTATTGAAAACACTTTAAACACCGTTATAAACGAAAATTGCATCGTGCCTTATAAAACGATCAAAATTATAAACAATTCGGTAAGAGTTGTGATTAAATGGGCCCAACGAACCAATAAAGAAATAAACATAAAACTCCAAAGTCTGATAAAGAGCAGTGGCTTGATTTCTTAAAGCACATTTTGCATTTCGCAGGACATAACTAAAAGCAAGTTTATTACCACATAAAAATTGTGATTTGCGATTTGCGCAAATGGCATTTCGCGAGATTTATTGGTAACATCACAAATGGAAAGAGTTATAAGTTGCGATATGCAATGAATTGATAGTTAATTGCTCAAGAATACGAAATGATTCACATCAAATCAAACTGAATATGAGATCTAACTTCTTAAATTGATCGATAAACATTTCACGTCAAGGCTTAAGAGATTTGATTTAAAACATTATCAGTGATTAACAACACATAATAGGAGTAAGTTTTGATAGATTCATATCTACTTCGAGCATATTTGAAATTATTGAATGCCAGATTTGTTTTAATTCTATATGCCTCTCTATTCTCAATATTTTCAATGTTTGCTCTATTCATGTGAAATCAAGAAACCACTTAACAGAGCAAGGAAAATAGAAATGAGCAAGAAATTTTAAAGATATTTCCCAAGCATCACCTACCAAAAGCACATATATGTCTCCCCTATTCTCAGATACCACCTACAACAAGGATTGTGGAAGTTCTTTGTGGGAATAAATGTACACGTTTTTCGAGGATGAAAATCCAAGGGTAATAATTAGAGTTTCTACAGCAAACCCATCATTTCCTTCAGATCTGACCTATTTCGACATTGCATGCTCATTCATCCATAAGGTAGCAGTAAGGCCCAAGATTCTTCCCTATACAGGTATGGTTAAGTGGGAAATTTACAACTTGAACATAGAAGACAGGACATTTAAATATTCAAAGGGAGAGAATATCGGTTCATTCAAGGTAGAATATTTGAGGACAATGTACCACTTACTCGTCCCACAACAGAGCTATGACAAAGCTTTTCTTCAAAGCTTTAGAACAAAAAATCCAAACCTGATGAAAGTCATAAAGGAATGGGAGGATGACCAAGTCAAGTTTAAACGAGATAAACTCGATACGTACTCAATAGCACAAATTCCTTCCCCTCACTACTATGCTGCCGATATGTTGTGTATATTATTTGTAAAACCTTATACCACTAGTTTTTATGTAGATTGGGTCACATTGATTGATGCAATTGTAAATTCCTTAATTTTGAATTGGGAAAATAACCTATCTAATAATTTAGTTAGAAATATCATGGAGTATAGTAGTAAAATAAGTGTTACATCTAGAGAAATACTCCTCTTTTACATGAGTGCCTATGTTATGGATGTGATTTTCATTTATTCTAGTTTTCCTACCATGGGATGGAAATGGACGGCCCAAGACCCTGCTCCAACCCATATTTACCACATAGCCCTTTCGGAATCAGACTTCCATTTGAATTTTTACAAAATTTTCCATAGAGTCATGTTGCTTATACATGAGATTATATTCAATAAGAAATCCGCTAGGGTTTCCAAAGAAGATAGTACATAGAGTTTTCTCGTTGCTAGATGGTTTGCATAGGACTGTTTCACTTATGACAGATTCTTTGGTAGTTATGCGTCTCCTCACGTCCTGCCATATTATGTTCCTGACAAGTTACCTACTAAAGAGATTTCCTACCATCTTGTTGTAAATGGTATTTTAAAAGATCTTAAAGATTCTAATAAGGTCGTTTGGCCTAACTTTCCTTTATAGTGCGGTACTTTTTCACCTTTTGATATTGGTCATGCCTACAAGGAAGTTTCAAATGTTAATTTTTTGAATTTGGTTGTAATTCCAAAACAACCATATGACCCCAATGATGTAATTAAGAACTTCATTTCAGAGCTCAAAATGAAGCCTTTTGTGAAATAGATAGACAGATTTGATGATTTCTTTCAAGGTATTGAAAATTTTCATATGTACTAAATTTTTCATCAAGTAAACTCAATCAATATGACTTGGAAGCTTTCCAAGCATACAGAAGAAAGACTCTGGAAATGATTCCTCTATATTTATTGACTATTGAAGATGTCAATAGACCTACTCCAAGTATTAGATTGGATAATGAAGTTAAAGACACGTCTGAATATGAGTCGGGACAATCAGAACATCAATCTCAAAATTTGGATCATTCTGAAAATGAATCCGAAAACAGAAATGAGAATCAAGAAAAGGTAATCAATCAAGTAATTAAAGAGAATGAGATGTAAGAGAAAGGATAAATTAATGGAACTGAATCATCTTCCCAAGAAGTTCAAAATAGTGAAGATACACTTGGTCAGTCATAAAAATATCAGCCAAAGGATTTGAAGAGTGAATGGGATACGTTTTCTAAGCCAATAAAAACTCCTCAAACAAATCCCAATACTGATCAATCTACCAGTTTTCAGACGCGAGAACATGGTCAGAAGTTAGTGGAAATTGTTACTCCACTATAACAAGTTTTCGAAACTCATGATCGAGAGATCATTCTTGTTTATCCTACAGAGAATATAGTGTTACAAGTTGAGAAAATCCCTATGTCTTCTATATTCCTAGTCATAATTATGTGGTCAAGAGGAGAAAAAAAAAAAATTTGATGAAGCAGTCTCAAATATTACAAATGAATCTATTGAATTTTAATGGAAGGATCCCCTAGCTAATCCTACTGAAAATTTAACCAAAATATCACAGTTTGTAGGGGCATATGCCACTTCCACTATTGATAAAGCCATAGAAGTTCAAATATTACTAAAGTAGAGAGAAGATAAAATAAAATTCTAACTCCAACGAGCAAATAGAATTTAAGATGTCCCAATTTCAAAAGGATTTTGAAAGGTTAAATTTGCAGCATCAAGTACCACTCACTGAGAAGCAAACACAACTGGAAGCAGCAATATATATATTACAAAGCCACAAATAGAGAAATTCATAAAGGAAGCATTGGATGTGAATGCTAAGTTAAAGCAACAACAAGAAGTATTTTTCCAAAAAACTTCTATCACTAGCTCTTATTGTGACTCAAGTGAAATATTGATCCTGCAAGTGGTTATCCAGAAACTTGAATGTGAGAAGATCGAAAAGAAAATCAATGAACACATTCAATGGCAAACAGCAGACTCAAGCAAAGAAGTTGATCTACCCCAGGTAGATAAATTCTACAAGGAGATCTTATTTAAAGGATTGGGAAGCACAGATAAAGAAAGCACAGAAAGAAACAACAAAAGTATCAAGGTTGACAAAGGAAATTACTGAATCTGTATGTGAACAACTTTTGAAAGAAAAAATTATCAAAGAGTGCACGTATGAATTGCTCTCAGAAGTCAAGCAGCTGGAAACACAATGGAGACAAAAGCCAGAAATGCAGGAAGAAAAAATTAAAAAAATAATTAAGTTTGATCAAGAAAATTATTGGAATTTTCTTATAAAACCTTATCATCAATACCCGATCCTCCAGTCTTTAATGGATTCAAAAAAAAGATTGCAGCTATCACTCTCAAACACAGTATTCAAGGGACAAGTTAGATTGAGTATTTCAAATCCAGCTCAGCTCAAACCTATGCAAGATATTTGTCAAATTTGTGATCAAATCCAAATGAAAGATCATAATTCATAGTTATATCGTTACTTTATTTTCCTATATTGTAGTTAAAGTTTGTCTTACGAGGATTTTTTTTTGCAACCTCCTCTATTTTTATGTACTAATATATTTTTAAACTTATTTAGTTTAGTTTTTAAACCCCTCTCATGCATTTAGAGAAGGGTCTAGAAATTTTTCAATAACATTTTCAAAGGATGGACTTTTGTAAGTTTGTGAATTCTTTGATGAATTAATGGAACACAGTCTATTATCTTTTGACATTTGAAGCTTTTTAACTGATGTTGCACTATTTTACTCTTTAAATTTCTTTAAATTGAAGACGAGTAGATATCTATTATCATTTTACATGAGTAGGACTTCGTACATATGGTACTTTTATTCACTTGTATTAAGTTTTTATTTCTAGATTGACAATCATCTTTTTGTTGCATTATATATTTGAAACGTCATTATAGATTAATGTTAAGTGCACTTCTGTATTAATATTTGTCTCTGATTTCTTATTAGATAAATAATCACACATATAAATGTGATATACTTTTCACAATTCTTCTAATCAAACTATTTTGTTAGAAGAATCATCTTTACATAATTTTCATCTCTTTCAATTGTTAAATAATCTAAATTACTAATAGTTGGAGGATATCTCTTTAGATTGCATAAAGGAAGAAACACCCTAGTAATATAGTAGAATATATAGTGTTAGATGGATGCATTTGATAGATTAGAATAATTTTCCATTGCATGTTATATAATCAAAACACACCCCAAAATCATTCTTATTGGGAATCTAGTCCTACTATCCCCAACTGGAGCCAACACACAAAACAGAAAAGGAGCTACTTTAAGGTCTGGACCGGGTGGTTTTCCCCCATGTTGTGGCCATGGAATTCTGACGCGTTAAAATTTTGGCGCTATAAGGAGGACCTTGTGAATGTAAAGATGCTCAGATCAATCTAGAGGTCAATCTGAAAGTCTCTCTTCCTCTAGATCCCCTTCAACTTCCAGAAAATTATATAGATTTGCATCTTTAAAATATGAAGTTGAAAATCCTTCTCTTAAGCCTCCTAGTGATACTCAACCCATATTGTCTCCCAATTTTCATCAAACTTCCCCTAAACTTTATTATTTGATAGAAAAGTTAGAGAGAGTATCAATTTATGCCGAAAAGCATGAATCTTCTCAAACATATGAGATTAGTATTTCGTATTCTTTACAATCTAGAAAATATTAATTCGATTAGAAAGTCAAAATACAGTTCTCGAAGGATAATAAAGATGACTCAATCAGAGTCAATCATGAGTGAGATATTATCCCATTCACTGCCATTACATCCACTCCCTTCCAGCACTTCTATTCCAACAATCAATGTTACTTCAACTAGTTCTAGTACTCATACTACTATCCCTTCAACTAGTTCTAGCATTCAGCCTGCCTCTTCTTCAACTCAAACTCAATCCATAAAATCCACACAAGTTCCAATGGAAGGCCAAGTACCTCCACCAAATTTGCAACCATGGAACAATCCAGGGGTCGTAAATATTCCTAACGGTCTTCATGCTCTACCAAAATCACCTGAAATATGGTTACCTAAATCTAACCCTGATGATGGTCTTCCACCAATAGAAAACATCCATAATTATATGTTAGCCATCAATTTAAAAGAAGTTGTTGAAGAGGATTGTGTTGTAATATTATTTCCATACACTCTCACAGGATATACAGGATCCTGGTATTTTTCACTGCTATCTCGTTCTATAACCAACTGGAATATGTTCGAAGAACAATTTCTAGCTAAGTTTGGGGATGACAGGGCCACTGTAATGCTCATCAATGATTTATCAAATCTAAAGGCCAGGTCGGGGAGAAAATAAAATATTTTAACTCAATATTTAATAAATTTCTCAATAAAATTCCTGCTACATCTGTTCCTAGCGTAGAATTTCAAATTGAGTGGTATATTTCATCTCTTCCATCCAATATAGCCATTTTTGTTTATAGAGAAAAACTGCCTACACTTGCAGAAAACATGAAGGAATCTTTATTTGTAGATAAATGCATAATTGTTCTTGAGAAGAAGAATTCCCAGGAAGATAGGAAATCAAAGAAGGTATCCTTCAAAGATGATTAAAAAAAGAACCCATCTAAAGACCCTTTTGATGTAGAAGGTCTTCAGAAATTTTTAACGACTATGACAAATGAGATGGCAGACATCAAGAAACAAGTCGCTAAAATTTCTAGCTCAAAAAAGACTTTCAGACCCTTCAAGAAAGGTCGGTCCTCTAATATTCAACCACTGAATATCATATCTAACGCAGAGTCTGATCAAGACATAGAGGAAGAGGAAACAAAGGGAGAAGAAAATGAAGAATAATAAGAAGAATTTGAACTAAATTGAATGTGGGATTTTATCCTACCAAATGAAGAACAGCAAGAAGCATTATGTGTGAGTACAAGGAGAAAAAAGACTACTGAAGAAATGCAGCCAAATCAACAACAGAAGAATTCAATGCCCGCTAAGGATAAAACAGTAAGTAAAAATTCTAGTCCTAAGGCTACACAAACAAGTCTTGTTACTTCAGATACTCCTCCTACATCAAAGACAATGGTAGTCTTAGACACTATTGAGTAAAATTTAGTTGAAGATATGAAGAAGACCAGGGCCAATATTTCAATTCACGAACTTACTAAATTAAAGCAGCCACATAAAATCTTAATTAGATATTTGAATGTGGTACCTGCTTCAGCCTTACCTACTCTATTATTAGTTGAAGATACTAATGAAATGGTTAAACCACCTTCTCCTTCAACTAAAATTGATGCTACAAATTTGATTATGATAAGTGATCAATCCATCTCTCATACTCCTCCATTTCTCTTAACCTATGAGATCTATAATAGAAACGTTTATAATTGTTTTATAGACTCATGGGCTTCCTCTAATATAATGCCAAAATCATTCTATGCTAAGTTGAACATAACTCCTCAAATTTCCCTTGTTCATATAGTACAACTTGATAGAACTAGAGTAGAGATTATGGGAGAAATAAATTCTGTTTCTATCAGATTTTCATCAAAACCTAAGGTTGCTCAAATAATCAATTAGTGGCTGATATTCCTGAGTTTTACAGTTTAGTATTAAGCAGAGACTAGTTTGAAAATCTTCATGGATATTTTGCAATAGACTAGTCACATATGTGGCTAACATACAATGGAAAGCCAAATCAAAGCTGGGTAGACCATGAAATTTTCATGAAATATATAGTCACCGATCTTGAAGGAATAAATGAGCCAGTAACATTCAATATTAATATTATTGGAAACTACTCGGCAGAATCATTTTTGGGAAATTTAAACACTCAACCATCACCTTTTTTCGATAATGAAACTAGTTAATTCTTTATTTTGGACTCTTTATTTTGATGGTTCTAAATCTGAAAATGGTGTAGAAGCTGGATGCATTTTAATAAGCCGAGAAGGAGAAAAAAGCATGTTAGCCTCCAGACTTGAATTCGATTTCACAAACAATATAATCGAATACAAAGCATTAATCCAAGGTTTGTATAAAGAAATTGATCTTAACATAAAATATTTGAAAGTTCTAGGATATTTGGAAATCATTGTTAGACTGGTAAGAAATACCATTAATTGTAATTCTGGACATTTAAAGCATTACCAATCATTAGTCCAAGAATTGACCATTCATTTTTTGGCCTTCAATATTTCTTCTATGCCTAGAATGCAAAATGCTAGTGCAGATCTATTGGCTAATGTAGCATCGAAGTTAATTCCATCTCAAAAATTTAGTCTCGATAGATTTTCCATTGAATTAGTTTTTAGACCATATGTTCCTAACAATATTACCAATTGGAGAGTATTCAATACTGATTCATATATCTTAGATTTCCTAACATCTAAAGGATCTTATGATAGTCAATTTTGGATGAAAATGAACATGACATTCAGATAAAGGAAGAAAAATATGAAAATCCAATTCCTAAGTTAGTTTTAAAGTTATAATACCTCTATAATCTAAAATATAGGTTTAAACGACTTAGTTTTTCAAAAACTCAAAGTTCTACCTTAAGATTTGAGTTAGTGAATCTTGCAACTGACGATAAACCTAAAAATGTCAATCTAGTTCTTGGTTTATATTCCAACTAAAGATTATCATTTGGGTAAAACAACAAATCTGGGTTACACTTTTGTGAGAATCAGGGGTGGAAAAGTCATTTTCCCAACAGTTCGACCGAACTTTTATAAAATTTTGACCGAACTATTTTAGAGTTCAGCCGAAATTTCGAAATTATTTTGGTCGATCTAATTCTGTTGTTTATATTGACATCGTACTGACAATGTGGGAAAATGGATTTTTGGCTAGTGATGGGAAAATCGGCAACAGAAGTTTGACCAGACTATTAGTTCAGCCAAACTTTTAAAATAACTCGGCCGAACTTTAGTTTATAAATATACCATCCCACATAATTGATAGGTTTTGAGCTTATTAGCGTTCTTGCAAATCTATCTGATGCATTTGTTGAGGTTGTTATGTTTGTTGTTTACTGAGGTCTATTGCATTTTCTGAGGTTCGTGTTTCTCTTTTTATATTTCAGGGTCTTGGTGTTGCATAGGGGCGAGGAGGTGAGAAATTTGTTGGTTTTATATTGTTTATTTTTTGTGAATTTTTTTATTGTTGTTCTACTATTTTAAATTTATTGTTGTGTTTTCTAATTTTGCAGTTAATTTGTAATGCGCATCCTCTACGACGTCCTCGTTTATCTCCTACTTGTATTATCATTGTGGCCTCCGAATTTTCAGGTTGGTACATGTGTCAAAGTATTGCTTTTGTGTATATTTTAATTTTCTGTGTTTAAATGGAAAATCGGTTATTTGAATATGAAGCTATTCAAAAACGTTAGAATGACCACCTCTTGGAATTTGATACCAATTGGAATTTGGAACATAACAAAATCTGAGTTTAGATGGCTCTGTCCTAATTAAAAATATTTAAGCTTTGATATAAAAAATACTATCTTTAATTATTTTCAATTTTTGAGGAATATTTGTAACAATTAAAAGAATGTAGAAGCATCCTTTGGGGAGATTGAGAGAGGTTCCCCTTGAACCTGGAGGTACTAGATAGTGTGGCAATCGTCCCACTCTATGGATGAACCTATGGCTACTATGCTGGTGGTTTTTCCTCTATCCTACTATCTTGTCCATCATCCTATACCTGTTCAACCGCTTGTTCCTCCTCATCATGAAATTCCCTCGTGAGGGGAATATTATCACCATTTATCAACTATCATATGGTGAGGATACTTCCATAGCTTCACCTGACAGAATATCAAATTTTGTTACTCATACTGCTCCCATGAAGATTGAAAGGAGATCATGCAAAAGGTTGGAGAATCCATCTAGCAGTATGACCAGTGATGCTGAGATTTTATGAGTCAATTGAGCTACACCACATGTCCTTATTTTATAATATTTCTCCCCCTTTCCTGTCCTATATCCCATTTAGTGTGATCTCTCGATGTTTTTGTTTTCAAAACATTAGCACCATCCATCCTACTCTGCCTGCCTTCTGTCTGTCTGAGGGAAAACTTTAGAGTTAAATATAATTGTTTTGCTAATTTTTCATTTCTATTTTCACAAATAGATTTTCTAATATATATATTTTTATTACAAAATAATTTACAGAGTCTTTTAGGTATGTTGTCAGGTAGTCTCTAGTAAATTAATAGGTATACTATGAGGCAGTCTCTAGTAAAGTAATAGGTATGCTATCAGGCAGTCTCTAGATGTATCTTCTCTTCACGTTTTCTCCGAGCAACATACAGTAGCTTTGTCATCCTCCGTGGAATAAGCCACATAAAAAAATTTAGAGTTAAATATAACTGTTTTGCTAATTTCTCATTTCTATTTTCACAAATATATTTTCTAATATATATATATATATATATATATTCATATATATATGTTTTTTTCAAAATAATTTACAGAGTCTTTTAGGTATGTTGTGAGGCAGTATCTAGAAAATTAATAGGTATGCTCTTAGGAAGTGTCTACATGGATATTCTCTTCTAGTTTTTTCCAAGAAACATTTAGTATATTTGGAATCTCCATAGAATAAGCCACATGGTACATTCACTATTAGTTTTGTCCCTCCAACATCTGACATGGCTGTATTTTATCAATGTACCTAAATTTACACCTTCCATGATGCTTCTAATATTGTAAAATGTTAAAATTGGAGTGTTTTATGATGTAATGGATATTAATAATCTAGATTATCATACAGTGATATAATGATAGTGTAGGTTGATGTTCAAGTTGTAAAATTCTTGTACATATCAAGGATTAATGATAGTACAAGCCAAAAATGACATTATTATGAATTATTAAACAATTTGTTAGGTTCTTAATCATACTTCTTATTAAGGACATAACTAATGCAAGTTGAAAATTATTTTTTAATTTTATTAGCCTATTTCTAGATGTCAAAATAAAGGTTTCTAGATGTGATTTGTCCCATAAACTTCAAGGCAAACTAAACTCTAAGGAAAACCATGTACTTGTCATTTCTCCCACAAACTCATCAAGGTGTGACTTTTGACATAACTTCATCAACCACTACCACTAGTTCTTTTAGTAAGTGCATAAAATAATTTTGCAAACCATGTACATTTAATTTCTTTCACAAAATCACAAGGTGTGACTTTTGACCTAACTTCATCAACCACTACCACTAGTTGTTTTAGTAAGTGCATAAACAAAATTCCATTATTATAAATTATTAAACAATCTGTTAGGTGCTAAATCATACTTCTTATTAAGGACATAACTAATGGAAGTTGAAAATTATTTTTTAATGTTATTAGTCTATTTATATATTTCAATGTAAAGTTTTCTAGATGTGATTTCTCCCATAAAATTCAAGGAAAACTAAACTCTAAGGAAAAACATGTACATGTCATTTATCCTACAAACTCATCAAGGTGTGACTTTTGATATAACTTCATCAACCACTACCACTAGTTGTTTTAGTAAGTGCATAAAATAATTTTGCAAACCATGTATATGTAATTTCTCCCACAAACTCATCAAGGTGTGAATTTTCACATAAATTCATCAACCAATACCATTAGTTGTTTTAGTAAGTGCATAAAATAATTTTTCAAACCATGTACATGTCATTTCTCCCACAAACTCATCAAGGTGTGATTTTTGAAATAACCCAATCAACCACTACCACTAGTTGTTTAAGTGAAAACCACTACCACTTTAAGGCAAACCATGTACATGTGTCATTTCTCCCATAAACTTTTAGGAAAAATTTAAGGCATGTGTCATTTCTATGTAATTCCTCTCTCATTTCTACTTCACTTCTCCCATAAACTATAAGGCAATGTCATTTCTCTAATATACTATAATACAAACTTTAAGGAAAACCATGTACATTTCATTTCTCTCTTAAACTCTAGGAAAGACAAAATATAAGTCATGTCATTTCTAGATATGATTTCTCCCATAAAATTTAAGGCTAACCATGCACATGCCTTTTCTACCACAAACTAAAGGCTTTCTCCCATTAATTCAAGGCAAACTTCAAGGCCTGAAAACTGAACCTAAAGTGGCTGAACTTACAAAGGATTTTGAACTTCCATAGGATTTTAGTCTATCTATTGAGTGTTAACTTCTACAAGTTCTAAAGGCAGAGTCTGTAAAGGGCCAGGTAGCCTCTGGATCTCATGTTTTCTCAAAGGTGACATATTCAGTAAATGCTCCTATAGTCAATCTCTGCAACAGATCTAAATAGAAGTTCTTCATTGTAATATCCATTTCTCCAATAAACTTTAATGTATTTTGTAGTGTTTTTGGAACCATGTACATGTCATTTATCCCATAAAATTTTAGGAAAACTCTAAGACAAACTATGTACATACATTTAATTTCTCCCATTTCTCCCATAAATTTTAGTAAGTCCATAAAATAATTTTTCAAACCATGTACATGTCATTTCTTCCACAGACTTTAAGGAAAAATTTAAGGCAAATCCATACATGTGTCATTTCTCTCATAAACTTTTAGTCAAACTTTAAGGCATGCCATAGTTTAGAACAAATATAAATAGAAGTTCTTAATTGTAATATCCATTTTTGTACATGTCATTTCTCCCACAAACTTTAAGGTCGAATTTTCTAGTGCTTTTGGAACCATGTACATGTCATTTCTATGTCATTTCTCCCATAAAATTTAACGAAAACTTTAAGGAAAACCATGTACATAAATTTCATTTCTCCCATTCTCCCATAAATTTTAGTAAGTGCATAAAATAATTTTGCAAACCATGTACATGACATTTCTTCCACACACTTTAAGGAAAAGCATGTCATTTCCATATGTCATTTCTCTGTCATTTCTCCCATAAACTATAAGGAAAACTTTAAGCGAAATCATGTACATGTCATTTCTCTCTTAAAATCTAGGCAAGGAAAACTTTAAGGCTTTTGTCATTTCTATGTCATTTCTCTGGCATTTCTATGTCATTTATCCCATAAAATATAAGGCAATGTCATTTCTCCCATAAACTATAAGGAAAAATTTAAGGCAAACCATGTACATGTCATTTCTCTCTTAAACTCTAAGCAAGGCAAACTTTAAGGCTTGTGTCATTTCTATGTCAGTTCTTTGGCATTTCTATGTCATTTATCCCATAAAATATAAGGCAATGTCATTTATCCCTTAAATTACAAGGAAAATTTTTAAGGTAAACCATGTACATTTCATTTCTCTCTTAAACTTTAGGCAAGACAAACTTTAAGGAATGTCATTTCTAGATATGATTTATCCCATAAAATTAAGGCAAACCATGCACATGTCCTTTCTCCCATAAACTATAAGGAAATTTCATTTCTCCCTTATGATTTATCCCATAAACTTTAAGGAAAACCATGCACATGTCATTTCTCCCACAAACTCTTTCTCTGTCATGTTTCTATGTCATTTCTCCCATAAACTATTAGGTAGTGTCATTTCTTCCTTAAACTATAAGGAAAAATTTAAGGCAAACCATGTACATGTCATTTCTCTCTTAAAATTTTGGCAAGAAAAAATTTAAGGCATGTATTTTCTAGATGTGATGTCTCTCATAAACTTTAAGGAAAATTTTAAGGCAAACAATGCACATGTCATTTCTCCCAAAAAATCTTTCTCTGTCATTTCTATGTGACATTTCTCCCATAAACTATAAGGCAATGTCATTTCTCCCTTAAAATATAAGAAAAAATTTAAGGCCAACCATGTACATGTCATTTCTCTCTTAAAATTTAGGCAAGGAAAACTTCAAGGCATGTCATTTCTAGATGTAATTTCTCCTATACACTTTAAGGCAAATTTTAAGGCAGGTCATTTCTAGATGTGATTTCGCCCATAAACTTTAAGGAAAACTTTAAGGCAAACCATGCATGTATGTCATTTCTCCCATTAATTCAAGGTAAACTTTAAGTCCTAAAAATTCAACCTAAAGTGGCTAAACTTCCATAGGATCCACCAAACTCTAGGCTTTCTCCCATTAATTCAAGAAAACTTTAAGGCCTAAAAACTGAACCTAAAGTGGCTGAAATTCCATAGGATTTTAGTTTGTCTGTTGAGTGTTAACTTCTACAAGTTCTAAAGGCAGAGTCTGTAAAGGGTCAGGTAGCCTCTGGATCTCATCCTTTCTTAAAGGTGACATATCTAGTAAATTCCCCTTCAGTCAATCTCTGAAACATATCTAAATAGAATTTATTCATTTTAATATCCATTTCCGTACATGTCATTTATCCCATAAAATTTGAGGCATTTTGTAGTGGTTTTGGAACCATGTACCTGTCATTTCTATGTCATTTCTCCGATCAAATTTAAGGAAAAAATTAAGGATAACCATGTACATACATGTCATTTCTCCCATTTCATTCATAAACTCAAGGAAAAATTTAACGATAACCATGTACTTATAAATGTGTCTTTTTTAATGACCATGTGGTTTTTTCAATTATATACCAAGTGTGCTCCCACCATGTAAATTGCAACTTGGTGAACTTCACATTTGCAACTTGGTGAACTTAACATTTGCAACTAGGTGAACTTCACATTTTTATAAAATTAAAATGTGAGGACTTAAAAAAAAATTTCTTAAATGGAGTTTCATGCGTCTTTTTTAATGACCATGTGTTTTTTTCAATTATATACTAAGTGTGCTCCCACCATGTAAAGCACAACTTAGTGAATTTAACTTTTTTATAATTTTTTTGCTTAAATTGAGTTTCACACATCAATTACTGATTTGAAAGTTGTGTTTTACATCATTTTTGTATGCTAAATTAGATTATTTCTTTTAAATTTCTTTTGAATTTATTTTAAATATTAATTTAAAAATAACTATAAATGTCCAATGTAGATATATCCATATATATCATGGAGGATGAAAGGAAAAGATAAATAGAATCCCATATCTCTACGAGAGAGGGGGATCATGGATTGAGGGATGTTCGTGATATTTAAATATAATCTTATCTCCGTACATACATGTGTGTACATATGGAATTGATTTTTTATTAATTTTGTGAGTTAAATTAGTTGTTAATAAGTTCCATTTTATTTTTATTTTTTAGGAGGTAGGGGGACAAGGTGTCTAGTCCATCAATGGAGCATGGCCATGGTTCATGCAATCATGGTATGGTTCACACAATTTAATAAATGAATATGTACATGTATTTATATGTATGAATGCATTTTTGAATTGATTATGAATTCATATTTTTTTTATGAACCTTCCCTCTCGTCTCGTAAGGTTGGTGGTCGTACACATTCCCTTGGAGGGCCATCAATAGGTGGTGGCAAATTACGTGAAGGTGGTGATATGCATTCCCCCAGAGGCCAATCAATAGATGGTCATGTTAGTTCCCAAGAAATTGGTGATCGTTCTAGTTCTCAACAGTCTCAAGGTGGGCAAGATTCTAGCCAACCATATCGAGATGGCCATCAATCTGAATATTATTTCATTCAATTTGTAAAAATTTGTTTACATTTTTTTTTAATATACAAAATTTTATATATTGACGCAAAGGGTGAAAATGTTGCTCTACATTTTGCTCGAAAAATACGTAGGATAGAATGTGTCATTCAAGAAGAAGGTTGTACACCAACCACGACTTATCCATCTGACATTTCAGATATACCTTGGGAATCAAACATGCAATAATGCACCTTACAAAGGTGTCAAAATGTCCATTCAAAATTCAAGAGAGATCTTGTTTCTTTGACTATCCCTGGTGAGAGTCCAAAAAGCTTCCAAATAGTTACTCACTCTTTAGGCGAACTATTATATGTGTACCTAAAGCTTGGACCAACCACTGATACTTTTTTATAAGTGATGAGAAAAATAAAGGAAACAGTGATGGGTCCTAATACATGGGATGTTGTTAAACAAAGAGTTACAATGGAAATGGCTAATTCTATGTTTAATTTCAAAGAATGGCTGAAAATAAAGATGATAAAGGTGCAATATTTCAAGCACCTTAATATGGCTAGATATTTGTATGTTAGGCACCTTACTACCTATGGAAGAACCCCATGAAACAATGAGGTTCCGCTTTATTTTGCAAAATTATTTTATGCAAAATTATTTTGGGAAATGAAACCCAATTATAATGACCTTCCCTTTGAATTTTTTGGTCTTGGGAATCATCAATTGTGTGACTGTAGGGGGGCTAGGCATGATGCTGAGTTGCCCTGCCCTGGGCCACCATTGGTTAGTCAACCTCTTCGTGTCGAAACTTTGCAATCAGAGATGGATGCTACTTCTCAAATTAGTGGAGAAGCAATGGATGCCATCATTGACAATGTTTATAGTGGACTGGGTGGTATTGATGTTTGTCTAAATCGACAAAGAGCACGTGAGAATGCACGCGCTAATTTTGTGTATTATACAGATGAATAGATAGACAACATGAGTGTTGAATATCTCAAAACATATGCAAAGAATTGTCGCAATGTTTGGCATGACCTAATTATTCATGAGCAAGAGGGCATGGGATCAATATGTGTTAATGGTTAGGGTGATTATTTTAACACACGTACAATTTGTAATAAATACATATATACATACATTTATTTGTATATATTAATCTAACAAAAATGTATCATTATATGTTAACACCATTTGCAGTTGTCATGCTTAGTGAACGAAAATGATGTTAATATCATGGTCAGAGCCTCCGGTTCACGCAATCAAGATGGGTTTCACCATCAATCACACAATCAAGATGGTCCTCACCATCAAGATGATATGTTGGCAAATGTTAGTGTTTTTTAAGTGAACATGATGATGTACAATTATTTTTTATCTATTATTGTATATATCGGAACATGATGACATATTTTTAAAATAAATAATTGTGCACACATGTACATGTATATATAATTAAATGTTAACAGATTCTGATTCCGTCCGATGTTTTTGGGATGGCAGTGCCTTCTTCTACCTTGGGAGATGTTCCAAATCCACCATCACAAGTATGAACAATTTTCATTTTTAAATATGTTTTTAAGCTATATATTCCAGCTCAAAAGTTCAATTAAAAAATGAGATCTCTAGATCTTGAGTTATTTTAATTTTTTTGAATTTTAGGTTTTTGGAGATTTTCTTTCAGAGCCACCCTTAAGAGATGTGCCAGATCCACCATCACAAGTATTCAATTTTTCACTTAAATATATGTTTAAGTTATAAGTTATAAATTGAAGTTCAAAAGTTTTATTATAAATTGAGATTTAGATCTTGAGTTATTTTTTACTTTTAAAATTTTTGAATTTTAGGTTCCTGGAGATGATTTCCTTTCTCCACGGACTCTCTCTGAGTGGAGTGTGCTGGTCTGGAATAAGACATCCACACCATTTTGAACCATTTTGAACAAGTTTTCCTAACTTTTTTTTAATATTTTTGAAAATTAGTTTATATATGCATTTTCATTTGAAAAAATTTTAATATATATATATATATATATATATATATATATATATATATATATATATATATATATATACATGTATATTGTACATTTTATTGTGGAAGATGCTCCTGTTGAGGAATTTTTAATGGATGAGCAACAAAACACAATGGAGAGGGAACCCCATGATATATTGCATGATTTTTCTTTTCATTTTGTTTTTTTACATGAAGTTCTATATTCTCATTCAATTTTAAAACATTAAATTCTAATGTTTTTACACATTGTGTACAGGTTCCCCATGCTTCACAGGATAGCTCGAGGATCAATACTTTGTTGGGAGTGACACCAGATCCATCTGTATTTGTTGTATGATGCACATGTGTGCAAAATTATATTTGATAGATCTAGTCTTAAATTTACTTTTGTATATATAACTTGATACTTGTAATGTAATATACATTGAACTATATATATATATATAGATATATATATATATAATTTATTGTTCATGTGAGATGTACAAATTTTGGATGTATTTTATTGTTTGGATATATATAGTTTTAAACTACATTTACTCTTGTCAAGAATGATTTTAAATTTTATATAGTTACATTTGGCTGTGAGCACATGTTATGATATATATAATGTTTTGTTTTTGAAACTAAAGTTCTCATTTTATTTTTTAAACCATGTACATACATGTGTATATTTTGGATCTATTTGAACTACATTTGGCATGTAATCACATGTTGTGATATAATGTTTTGTTTTACGATATAATGTTTTCTTTTTAAAATTCAAGTTGTCATTTTATAAACTTGTTAAAAATATAAAATGAATATCTCTAAATGGCAATATCGAATTACAAACCATTTTTTGGATAGTTGAACTATATTTGGCATGTGATCACATGTGATATTTAATGTTTTTTTTTTTAAACTCAAGTTTTGGATGGTTGAACTACATTTGGCATGTGAAGTAATGTTGTGATATAATGTTTTATTTTTACAATTGAATTTTTGGATGGTTGAACTACATTTGGCATGTGATTGTGATAATGTTTTGTTTTTATTGGATAGTTGAGCTACATTTGGCATGTGAAGTAATGTTTTGATATAATGTTTTGTTTTTAGGACTCAAGTTTTGGAAGGTTGAACTACATTTGGCATGTGATTGTGATATAATGTCTTGTTTTATTGGATAGTTGAAATACATTTGGCATGTGATTGTGACATAATGTTTTATTTTTATTGGATAGTTGAAATACATTTGGCATATGAAGAAATGTTGTGATATAATGTTTTGTTTTTAAAACTCAATTTTTGGATGGTTGAACTACATTTGGAATGTGATTGTGATATAAGGTTTTGTTTTTATTGGATAATTGAACTACATTTGGCATGTGAAGTAATGTTGTGATATAATTTGTTTTTTTTTTTAAACTCAAGTTTTGGATGATTGAACTACATTTGGCATGTGATTGTGATATAGTGTTTTGTTTTTATTGGATAGTTGAACTACGGTCGAAATGTAAAGTAATGTTGTGATATAAATTTTTGTTTTTAAAACTCAAGTTTTGGATGGTTGAACTACATTTGGCATGTGATTGTGATATAATGTTTTATTTTTATTGGATAGTTGAACTACATTTGGCATGTGAAGTAATGTTGTGATATAATTTTTTGTTTTTAAAACTCAAGTTTTGGATGGTTGAACTATATTTGGCATGCGATTGTGATATAATGTTTTGTTTTTTTATTTCAAGTTGTCATTTTACAAAAAAAAAATGTTCACATGAATATATGTACATAGAAATGATTTAAGTACATGTTCGAATATATGTTAAAACGATTGAAGTAAAATACATATCGATGTATATATATATATATATAAACAATCATAAAATTCTAGGTCTTCTTAGACATGTCAAACAATTATAAAATTTCAAAATTGCATTCTAGAACATATATATCCAGTACGTGCAACATTTTTCATCAATGCACATAGAAAAGTTGCTTTCAGTTGATAGTAAACTAGAAATTACAAAACACGTACCACACATTTTGCATTCAATAATGAATATTATAATTTAATTCTAATAGACACACACGTATAAAAGAAATAGTACAACTTCAAATTTGCATTATATCAACTATGCTAGATACACAGATATGTACATTTTGCAATAATGACATTATGAAAAATTGTACAAGAGAATGTATGAAATCATTTAGACCAAATAATCTAGACATGTGAATGTGTACATGTGTATAAATTACTCGTGTGCATGTACCAAAAAAATGTACATGTGCAAACACTTGCACATATAACATAAAAAGCCAGTTCAATTTTTAGTTGACTTCTAGAAGTTCTAAAACATGAATCCAAAGAGAAGAAATTTTTGGGAAATTCAATAAAAAATATTCCAATGGAATGATATCTTCAATGATCTGTTCATGATCAATTTTTCACATTTTCCATTTCTTAATTTTCATTTTTTTCTTTGATTGAACTTCTATCAACTTTATGCATGTTACACACACCAAGTGACTATATTGACAACTTATGACATCAGGTTCCTTCTCTTCAAAGTAAAAAAAATCCCCACTTTTATTAGTTTGTCTGAAAAAATAACCTTTCAGTATAATATACCCTCTGTCATATGTAAACCCGTGATCATTATAGTTTTATAATAATGTCATATTTCGTTCAATGCAACACATCAAAATAATACTTCACATTATCATCGTTGATAGTAGGTGCAATTATAGAAAAAAAATCTCCTGCACAATAAAATAATCTTATGTATTTAAATTTAGATCATAATTATCATGAAAAATTAACTAGAAAACTAACATACATGTACTTTATTTTATTATCTACTTCTAGATCTCTATCATTTGAAAGAAATTGAAATTTTACTTTCTCTAAAAAGATCAGAAAATCGATCACCATCAGATGATATTGTAGTCTCCTCTGATTTCATTTCTTCAAACATTAGAACACGCATTTTCCCCTTCGTATTTATCTTTGTATGTTGCCAATATTTTACGTACATTTTGTTTACACAAAAATCATTGGATTCTGTGTTGTTTATGCAAACATGACAAAAAAAAGAATATTTTCTTTTATCCACTGAAAATACATTTTTGGACATCCTTGTTTTAATTGAATGCAATTTTCAAGTCGCTTTTATTGTTTGAACATCATTTCCAATCAATCTATCTGCATCTTCGACCCCAATATGCCAAAAACAAATATATGGAAAATTCAAAGAAGAATATAAATATGATATCAAAATACCATAAAAGATAATCATTGTGATAAATGTACACTATTTAAAATTATAAATCCAATAAAAATTAAATTGAATGTACCTTCGCACTTCCCTTGATCGGTTAGTCTCATGGCTTAGTGCAATGATGCACCCTTGAACAACTTCTTTAGCTGATACAATTTGTTTTGTTAAGGGGTCCATTTGATATCTTCGAAGTGCTCGCTTTATGCATGTCATTGCACCGTCATGTTCTCCTTTTCCATGACAAGTCTCAAATAAATTCCAACAATGTTTAATGCAGGTTTTCATATGAAGATGACATAACCAAAAGAATGATTGTGAAGATCTAAATTTACCTACGCATCCATCTGACCATATACAATGTTCATTGAATTTTATTCCACAACTTTTCAAGGAGTCATAAATCTTTCCAAAACGGTGTTGTACAAAATATGTATCATGTTTATGATCATCACTGATATAAAAGTGATATTCTTTAATAACATGCCAATTTTCACTAGTGTTTTCCATATGATCAACATTTTGTTCTGCATGTCTATATAGAATATGGAAAAGCATGGAGACTTGGTCAGAATGATAGTATTCACTCTGAATTTCTTTTTTTGGAACAAATGTTTAGTTTTCTGCAAAATCAATTACTGAAAAAGTGGTCCTTGGTGGAAAAAATTCATGGGATTTTTTAAATTGAGGGTCCTGCCATCGACCTCTATGGGAATGCTTGGTGTATTTATAAATTTCTGCCTCAAACTTTCTAAAAACATTTATCACAAAAATTTCTTCTTCTTGTAAATCAATTCTTTTAGCACATGAACCTTTAATTGATGTATGGATATATTCATATATCTTCCATTTCACTTTCGTGTTGGACAATGATTGATATTTTATATCACTATGATATTTGTTTTGAAATTTAGTCAATTTCCACAATCATCGCATTTTTTACCACCAACACATTTCTTTTCGTAGAATAATTCATGGCTTTCTCTTCCACATAGAATTTGAGATATGAAATCATGGATAGTGCAAGGAGGAGGCGAATCTTTCCAAAATTTTCTACCAAAATTAAGGAGTGTGTCATAATATAACTGAAATTCCACATGATAATGACAACAACAAGTGTCACGTGCAGTGATAGGTTTTAAATACCATTATTTTTGTTGCACAAAACCACTGATTGATACATCAATTTCATGATTCTCTTCTTTGAACTTGCTGAACAACTTTATCTGAGTGGTGTCCAAGAAATTTTTTGGATGTTCTTCGTACTGATTTTGTGTTATTCTTCTTTGCATCACATCCCTTTCTTTTGGCGAAACACATGAATTTTTCATCCAATATTCATATATTATTTTTTTAACATATTCTCCAAGTCTATCTTTGTATGGTTTCCTACAAATAGATGTCCAACAAGCGATTTCATCATTTACATCTATTTGCAACCGAAATTTCTGATGTTTGTCCAAATGTTTTTGTGAAGTTCTTAATGCTCGTGCCATATATTTTACGAAGCGATTCTCTTTAGTACTTGATGAAACCACTGCCATATGTATTTCTCTATGTGCATTTGAAACATTTTTCTATCTAGATCTTCTAATTGAATTTATAGCACTATTTATATTTTGTATCACATTTTCCTTCATTTTTTTATCTTTTGTTCATTTTTTAATACCCAATAAAGTCGTATCTTCTTTTAATTTCGTTAATGGTAAGATACCTTTCAAAAATTGAGCTTGAACTACCACATTTTCCTTTATTAAAAATGAATAAAAAAATGTGATTAAAATGATATCGTATAGCATGGTCAGCCTTTTTATCTCCATATCTATGAGTGTCAAAATTTTCTAACATCTCATCATCGATATTTATTTCAGCTATACATATTCGCATTAATAGTACATAATAAGTTTACATATTCAATAAATAACTAAATTAATAAATATGTATAATTTCAATAATACATGCATGTGTTGTACATATAGATATATACATACTTGGTGATTCAATTTCTTCACTTCAATTTCTTTCAACATTTTCACCATCTTCAATCATTGGTTCAACATCTCTTTCACTTTCTCTTTCAAAATTTTGTATCTCATCATCAATATTTTGAGAAATATCTCTCTCTGTTTACATTGAAAAATATTTTTCAAATTATTTCATCAAATAAAAATTAATCTTCACAATTTACACTAGGAAGATTTTAAATATCAAACTTATAATATTTACATTTACATACTTGCTTCAACTTCTAGTTGAGGTTGATTTTCCCTTTCAATATTTGAGTGTTCTTCTCTCTTTCTTTTGCGATATTATCTCCCCTATTCTCTACGTTCCTTGGGGTCTCTTGTTCGATCATATTTTCTCTTGCAATTCCTTTGATTTCCCATGATAATTGAGTATGAATTTCAAAAAATATCCTTCAAAAATTTAGAAAAAACTCAATTACAAAAAACATCACTAAAGATTTAATTTTTTTAAAAAACTCATTTTAAAAATTTAGCACAAAATACATATTTCAATCCAAAACACTTACTTTAAAAAATCTAAGAAAAAAATGTCTTTTGAAAATGAAATGAAGCTCAAAATATTTCCTTCCAAGTCTTGAAAAAAAAAATTCATTTAAAAATTTAGACAAAAATTAATTTTAAAAAATCATTATAAAAGATTTACTTCAACCCAAAACACGTACTCTAAAAAACTATCACTTCAAAAAATACCTGCAAAAAATGTCCATTGAAAATTATGCCCAACTTCTTAAAAAATGTCACTTTAAAAAATACCTCCAAAAAATGTCCTTTGAAAATTAAGTCCAAAAACCTATAAAACAAATGTCTCTAAAAAAAAAAAATCTCCAAACAATGTCCTTTCAAAATTAAGCCCAAAAAGCCTCTAAAAAAATATCACTTTAAAAAATACCTCCAAAAAATGTCCTTTGAATATTCGGCCTAAAAGGAGTCCTTTCGAAATTAAGCCCAAATAAAGTCCAAAAAATATCCAAAAAATGTATTTGGAAATTAAGCCCAAAAACCTCTAAAAAAAATACCTCCAAAAAATATTCCTTTGAAAATTAAGCTCAAAACCTCTAAAAACAAAATACCTTCAAAAAAATGTTCTTTGAAAATTAAGTCCAAAAAGCATCCAAATAATGTATCACATACCTCCAAAAAAATGTCCTTTGAATGTTAAGCCAAAAAAAGCCCTTTGAAAATTAAGCCAAAAAAAATCCTTTGCAAAATCAGGCCAAATGAAGAAATGTGTGAAATTATGTGAAAATAATGAATTGGTTTACGCATATTTATATTGTCGCGATTTGTTTTTTTTTTATGGTCTTCATTGAATTTTCCGGCCGACGTAAAGTCAATTAAAAGTTCGGCCGAACTTTTGTGTCGTTAGACTTGACGGGTCGTCAGGACAAAAAAATAATTCGGCCGAACTAATATGTCTACAATTATGCAGAGACGAGCTCTGAACACATTTCTTCAACATTGGACTGATTAAAATCCATGAAAATTTATGAATTAACTAAGACAAGCATTTACATAATTCAATCTACTTTCAGGAAATATAACTTTTATGTAATTTCATAAATATTTACTAATTTTAATTAATTTTGTAACAAAATGGGTGCAAACAATTTATGAAGGTCATTATGATTCAGTGAAATCAATATTCTGTATCTTCCAAAATACAATGTAAAAAAAATTGAAAAAATTATGGTTCATTACATTGGTCTATCGTCTGTAATGGGTAGTTTTTAGATTTTTATTTTATAACTTATATGTTGAGAAATTTTGTGCACGCTGAAACATATTCAAAATACATAGTTTTTTCATATTGAATCCATTCAAAAAATTGCTTTTCTATGTGCATTGATGAAAAGGGTGAAAATGTGAATTTGGGTTACACTTTTTGCCCTTTTTTGAGAAACAAAATTCATTTTTTCAATTCTTCAACATTCTGCAAACTATAAAAAAAATTCTGTTTAGAATTTCATTTTGTGATAAAAATAAAAGTTGTCAAAAATTTTGTTACCTTTCTATTACTTATTTTTTGAAATTTTTGTATGCAGATTTGATATGTCAACTTAGCATTTCCTTGAGTGTGTGTTTCTTAACAATCAAAGGATTCATAAGAAGTCATGTTAATACGCAATGTTGTATTCTTTGAAAATTTGTGTTTTTGAGAAAAAAAAATGTGTTACAACAATATAGACAGTGTCTACTTTGGTTTCTTTATTTTTACAAAGCTAATGGATGCATATCATAATTACTAATTTTGTCAAATTATTAAGAATTTACAAAAGTTTTTTTTCTTGGGATTACACTGATCTTAAAACATATGACACTTATGTGATTCAACACACAATTCCAATGATTTCAGATGAGAAACCTCTACAACAAAAATTGAGGAATATTAACCTGAATATTGAAAATCAAATGAAAATAGAACTAAAAAAACTCCTTAAAGCAGAGATCAGATTTCCAGTTAGAAATTCTAAATGGATTTCAAATTTGGTTCCCATAAGGAATAAAAATAGTGATATTAGAATTCGTATTGATTTTAGGAATTTAAACAAAGCATGTCAGAAAGGCAGCTTTCCATTACCAATGATGGAAAAAGTACCGCAAATAGTACATAGTTTTGAAATTATGTCTTTCCTAGATAGATTCTTAGGATATAACTAGATACTCGTACATCGAGATGACAGGTTAAAGTCTACATTCAAGACTAAGTGGGGAACCTACGCCTATCAAAAGATGCCATTTGGGTTAATCAATGAAGGTGCCACTTTTCACATAGCTATGGACACAAATTTTAGGGGACTTATCAATAAATCAGTGGTTATTTATTTAGATGACATTATAGTCATTTCTAAACAAGAAACCAATCATGCGAAAGACCTAAAGCAAGTCTTTGAGTGATGTAAAAGGTATGGGATTTCATTAAACCCAAAGAAGTCATTTTTTTCTTTAGAGGAGGGAAAAAGTTTAGGGTTCATTGTGGCAAGGAAAGTTATCTATATTGATCTTGAAAGAATCAAACAAATTAAAAGAATTACTTTCCCTCATAATAAGAAAGTTATGTAGCCGCTTCTTGGACAAATAAATTTTGTATAAAGTTTTGTCCTTGACTTTTCACAAATAGTTTTACCATTACAAAACATGATTAAGACAAATTTAGTATTTAAATGGGGACTTAATGAAAGAGAAACATTTGATTTAATCAAACAATCCATTATCAATGATTCATTCTTCACTACCCCAATATTCTTAATCCTTTTACTTTATATACTTTTCCATCGGATACATCAAATGTTGTTGTTTTAACACACCTTAAGGACCAACAAATTGAAGCACCAATATCATTTTTCAGTTCGAATTTGCAAGGTGCAAAATTAAATTATTCATTTGTTGAGAAGAAAGTATTTGATGTCTTTAAGGCTATAAATCATTTCATACCATTTCTCCTAAAAACTCACACCAAAATAATAGTTCCATTTTCTGCAGTGAGACAACTATTGATGCAAAAAGAATTAGGAGAGAAAAGGGATAATTGGGTTACCACTTGAAAAGAGTATGATGTAGAAATTAGACCCTCTAAAATTGTTAGAGGTGAAGTTTTTTACAGAATGCTAACAAGAGCATCACATTTATCATCAGAAGAAGATTCATGTAACAATGTACAAATATCAGAGGCAAGCCTCAGCGATGTGCAATATCAATACGCTGATCTCATATTTGTTTTAAAAATGGATATGCCCTAACCCAACTCAGTTATAAAACAAAACGTTCTCTAAGATTAAAGGCCAAGGAATATGAATTAATCCATGATTTATTTTTTAGAAGAAATTTTCATTCTTTTCTATTAAGATGCTTCGAGAAAACTAAAGCAAAGAAAGTCTTGTTGGAAATCCATGATGGACCAACTAGAGGACATTTTGAAGGAAATACAATAGCACACAAAATTCTACATGCAGGTTATAATTAGCCTACACTTTTCAAGTATTCTCATGAATATGCAAGAAAATGAAAAGTGTGTCAAAATGCAACTAGAAGACAAAGGAAACCAGCCTTCCCATTACAGCCAGTTAATATCGAACAACCATTCAAACAATGGGGATTAGATATAATCAGTGAGATCATTTCTAACTCTTCCAAACAACATAAATATATTCTCACAGCTACAGATTATTTTACTAAATTGGTGGAAGAAATTCCATTGAGGGTAGCCAACTCTGAGAATATTATCGATTTAATTGACCAATTTATCATAACTAGGTTTTCTTTACTTACTGCTTTAATGTTCGATAATGCATATTATTTCTCAGGAAATTCCATGATATAATTTTCAATCAAAACATGCTTGAAACTTAGTATTATGCAAATTATTTTCTGCATGGAAATGGTTTAGCAGAATCCACGAACAAAAACCTTCTTAGAATCATCAAACGAAATATTTATCATAACCAATGAAATTTGCATAATTCATTAATATTTTCTCTTTGGGAAGACTGAATAACTTAGAAAGATTCTATTGCCGCTTCCCCATTCTATCTTGTTTATGGAAAATAAGTCGTTCTTCCTATCGATATAGTTATTTCTTCTCTTGCCTTAGTTCAAGTTATTGATGAATATCCTTCTTCTTCCTTACAACTAAGACAATATCAAATTCTTAAGTTAGAAGAAGAAAGAGAAAAGGCTAAACATACTCATGCACATCATCAACAGATAGTAAAAGCTTCATTTGATTCAACTTTTGTTACTCCAAAAAACTTTCAAATTGGCGATCTGGTATTGAAATGGGACAAACCGCATGAGGAAAAAGGTAAACACACTAAATTTCAAAAACTATGGCTAGGTCCATTTCAAATAATTGAAGAAATGGACCCATCAACATTCTTGTTGCATGATCTATCAAGAAAAAGAGATTATTTTCCCGTTAATGAGCAGATTTCAAAGAAATACTTTCCATAGGAGGTAACCCCTTTTATTCCCTGTATACTAGTGTCTTTTTCTTTTCCTTAGGAAAATAAAAGTTGAACAACATTGAGTTTTGGATTTTCAAATAAACATCTCAGATGATATTTTTGATTTATCACTTATATAGATAATAAATGTTAAGGAAACAATCGAATGATTCGAAAGACAAATAGATTCTATTTTTACTGAAAGATGCAATTTCATTGAAGTTATTTATTCTTTGATGAACTCTCATCTTTATAAAGCATGATTATTCCATTATCAATCAAGAAAATAATCTTTAAGAAAATAAAGGCTCTTTTACAGAGAAGAAATCTAAAACTAAAAAATTATCATCCAAAATCCTCAAAAGGACCAATGATTCACACCATCTGGGAAAACTTATCAATTTTTAGAAAGAAATTAAAAAAATATATTATACTAGAAAAGCTTAAAAGACAATAAGTCTCATCACAGGATTTTTTATCATGTTCATACAGAAATAGTTCAACTGACATTACCAACACTGCCTACCAAAATAGTGTAATGACTTGAGATTATATCAAGATGACAAGAGATCTCATCAAGAGCCAACTTGATCAGTTTAATTACAACTAGTGAATGGCATTGTCAATATTTAGTTACCAACCCAAGATAATGGCTTTTAAGTAAATAAAAATACAATAATACAAAAAAGAAAAAACAAGTTTCAAAAAAGATCAACAATATAAGGTTGGAATTTATTTTTGAAAATTGTAACAAAGAATTGATTGGAGAATGAATCATTGTTGGGTAAAAGGTAACCCTACCAAAAGCTTAAATTTCTTATTGGATCAGAGGCTCTATCTATGATAAAAGAGTAAATACTTATAAATCTAATCTGGAAGAGTCACCTACTTTATCTTTTTAAACTGAGTAAAGACTGATATAGATTCTCATACTTTTATTTTTAAAAAAGGAATTCTTATCAATTACAATTAAGAGAGATTTTTTTCTTAGTAAGATATTATGTATTTGAAATTCATTCCTGCAACTATTTTTTATTTCAAAATGTTAATCAGAGGTAGTTGGTTCTCCCAAGTGAATCTCCAATTATTGTGCTATACAACAAACCCCATTTATTTTTAATAAATGGAGACCCTTGAAAAATAAATAGGAAATTCATTTTTTTAACTTTTAACTTAAATAAAAAAACCTTAGGAAATAAAGTTTCTTTTATTTTCTGCTTTCATTCCTTAGCGCGCGTCACAATTCACATAGCTTACGAGCTTAAACAACTTAAAACATATTAAACCTTGTCGGTTGCGATATGTTCTAAAATCTTTCCGAAGTTATATAAAATTCTTATTGCAAACACTTTAAATACCGTTATAAATGAAAATCGCATCACGCCTTATAAAATGATAAAACTTATAAACAATTTAGTAAGAATTAAAATTAAACGAACCCGATGAACCAATAAAGAAATAAACATAAAACTCCAAATTCCAATAAATCACAGTGGCTTGATTTATAAAGCACATTTCACATTTCGCAGGACATAACTAAAAGCAAGTTTATTGCCGCATAAAAATTGTGATGTGTGATTTGTGCATATTACATTTCACGAGATTTATTGGTAATATCACAAATGGAAATAGTTATAAGTTGCCATATGTGAGTAGTTGATAGTAATTTCTAAAGCATGTGAAATTATTCACATCAAATCAAAATAAATATGAGATCTAATGTATTAAATTGATCGATAGAAATTTCATGTGAAGGTGTAAGAGATTTGATTTAAAAGATTATCGGTGATTAACAACATTTAATAGGAGTAAGTTTTGCTAGATTCATATTTACTTCGAGCATATTTGAAATGATTTAACATAGGATTTGTTTTAATTCTATCTGCCTCTCTGTTCTCTATATTTTTAATGTTTTCTATGTTTGCGTGAAATCGTGAAACCACTTAACAAAGCAAGGAAAATATAAATGAGCTATAAATGCAAAGAGATTTCCCAAGCATCACGTACCGAAAGCATAGATATGTTTCCCCTATTCTCAGATACCACCTGCAACAAGGATTGTGAAAGTTCTTCGTGGGTTGCAATGTATAAGTTTTTCGAGGATGAAAATCGAAGAGTAATAATCAGAGTTGCTACAGTAGACACATCAGTTCCTTCAGATCTGACATATTTCGACATTGCATGCTCCTTCATCCATAATGTAGCAGCAAGGAAAAATATTTTTCCATATACAGATATGGTTAAGTGGGTAATTGACAACTTGAACATAGAAGACATAACATTTAAAGATTCAAAGGGAAAGAATATCGGTTCATTCAAGGCAGAATATTTGAGGAAAATGTACCACTTACTCGTCCCACGGAAGAACTATGACAAACATTTTCTTCAAAGCTTTAGAACAAAAAATCCATACCTAATGAAAGTCATAAAGGAATGGAAGGATGAACAAGGAAAGCTTAAACGAGATAAACTCGGTACATACCCAATAGCAAAAATTCCTTCCCCTTACTGCTATGTTGTTAGTATGTTGTGTAGATTATTTGCAAAACCTAATGCCACTAGGTTATTTGTAGATTGCGTCCCATTAATTGACGCAACCGTCAATTCCTTAATTTCGAATTGAGAAAATATCTTATCTGATAATTTAGCCAGAAATATCATGGAGTATAGGAGTAAAATAAGTGTTTCATCTAGAGAAATACCCCTCTTTTATATGAGTGCCTATGACATGGACGCAATTTCCTTTCATTCTAGTTTTCCTACCATAGGATGAAAATGGATGGTCCAAGACCCTATTCCAATCCATATTAACCACAAATCCCTTTAGGAATCCGACTTCCATCTGCGTTTTTACAAAATTTTCCATAGAGTCATGTTGCCTACGCACCAGATTATATTCAATAAAAAAGCCCCTAGGGTTTCCACAGAAGGTAGTACAGACATATTGCCCATTTGTAGATGGTTTACAGAGGAAAGTTTCACTTATGTCATAGTTTTTGGTAGTTATGCTTCTCCTCACAACCTGCCATATTATGTTCCTGACAAGTTACTTTCTAGAGAAATTGCCTACTAGCTTGTCGTAAATGACATTTCAAAACATCTTAAAGATGTTAAGAAGGTTGTTTGGCCTAATTTTCCTTTACAGTGTGCTACTTTTGCGCTTTTTGATATTGGTCATGCCTACAAGGAAGTTTCAAATTTTAATTTGTTTAATTTGGCTATAATGCCAAAACGAACATGTGACCCCGATGATGTAACTAAGAACTTCATTGCAGAGCTCAAAATGAAGCCTTTTGTGAAAGGGATAGATATATTTGATGATTTATTTCAAGGTATTGAAAAGTTTTCAGATGTACTAAAGTTTGCATCGATTCAACTCAATCAAGATGACTTGAAATAATTCCAAAAATACAGAAATAAGAAACTAGAAAGGATTCGTCTCGATTTATTTACTATTGAAGATGTCAACAGACCTACTCTAGGTATTAGCTTGGGTAATGAAGTTAAATACATGTTTGAATATGAGTCGAGACAATCAGAACATCAATGTCAGAATTTGAATCAGTCTGAAAATGAATCCAAAAATAGAAATGAGAACCCATAAAAGGTAATCAATCAAGTAATCAAAGAGATTGAGATGCAAGAGAAAGGAGAAATTAATGGAACAAAATCACCTTTCTAATAAGTTTAGCACAATCAAGATACACTTGATCAGTTAGAAAAATCTCAGCCAAAGTATTTGAAGAGTGAATGGGATAAGTTTTCTAAGGCAATAAAAACTCCTTAAAAAAATCCCAATATTGATCAATCTACTAGTTTTCATATGCCAGAACATTCTCAGAAGTGAGTGGAAACTGTTACTCCACTACAACAAGTTCCTGAAACTCGTGATCGAGAGATCGTTCATTCTTCTCCTCCAGAGCAGATATTGTTACAAGTTGAGGAAAAACCCTTTGTTGGATGTCTTCTGCAGTCCTAGTCACAAGGCTATAGTGAAGAGGAGAAAAAGAAGAAGAATTGATGATGCAGTCTCAAATCTTACAAATGAATATGTTGATGTTTTATGGAATTAAGACCACCTAGCTAATCCTACTGAACATTTAACTACAATATCACAGTTTGCAGGGGCATATGCTACTGCCACTATGGCTAAAGCCACAGAAGTTCAAATATTACTAAAGGAGAGACAAGAGAAAATACAAGATTTAGAGATATTGTTAGAGCAATGAAACTCTAACTCCAGCGAGAAAATGGAATTGAATATGTCCCAATTTCAAAAGGATTTTGAAAGGTTAAATTTGCAGCATCAAGTACAACTCACTGAGAAGAAAACACAACTGGAAATAGTAATAAACATATTGCAAAGCCAGCCATAGCTAGAGCAATTCATAAAGGAAGCATTGGATGTGAATGCTAAGTTAAAGAAACAACAAGAATTATTTTGCCAACAAACTTCTATCACTAGCTGTTTTTGCAACTCAAGTGAAATATTGATCCAGCAAGTGGTTATCCAAAAACTTTAATGTGAGAAGACTGAAAAGAAAATCAATGAACACATTCAATGGAAAACATGAGACTCAATAAAAGAATTTGATGTACCCGAGGTAGATAAATTCCACAAGGAGATATTATTTAAGGATTGGGAAGCACAGATAAAGCAAGTAGAGAAATCAACAGTGAAAGCATCAAGGTTGACAAAGGTAATTACTGAATATGTATGTGAATAGATTTTGAAAGCCAAACTTATCAAAGGGTGAACGTCCGAAGTGCTCTCAGAAGTCAAGCAGCTGGAAGCATAGTGGAAACAAAAGGGGGAAATGCAGGAAGAAATGATTAAAAAAATAAATAAGTTTGATCAAGAAAATTATTGGAATTTTTGTATCAAACCTTATCATCGGTACCAGATCCTACAGTATTTAACGAATTCAAAAAAAAAATCGTAGCTAGCACTCTCAAATGCGGTATTCAAGGGATAGGTCATATCGAGGATTTCAAAACTAGCTCAGCTCAAAACTATGCTAGATATTTGTCAACTTGGGGATCAAATCCAAATGAAAGATTAGAATTCGTAGTTATATCGTTACTTTATTTTCCTATATTGTAGTTAAAGTTTGTCTTACGAGGATGGTTGTTTGAAACCTCCTCTATTTTTATGTAATAATCTATTTTTAAACATATTTAGTTTAGTATTTAAATCCCCCTCATGCATTTAGAGAAGGGTCAAGAAATTTGTCAAAAACATTTGCAAAGAATGCACTTTGTAAGTTTGTGAATCTTTTGATGAATTAATGGAACACATTCTATTATCTTTTGACAGTTGAAGTTGTTTAAGTGATGTTTCACTACTGTACTCTTTGAATTTCTTTAAAGTGAAGAGGAGAAGATATGTATTGTTAGTTTACATGAGTAGAACTTCGTACATATGGTACTTCTATTCACTTCTATTAAGTTTTTCTTTTTAGATTGACAATCGTATTTTTATTGCATTATATGTTTGAAACGTCATTATAGATGAATGTTAAATGCACTTTTGTACTAATATTTGTCTGTGATTTCTTATTGGATATATAATCACACATATGAATGCGATATACTTTTCACAATTCTTCTAATCAAAATATTTTGTTAGAAGAATCACCTTTACATAAATTTCATCTCTGTCAATTGTTAAATAATCTAAATTACTAATATTTGGAGGATATCTCTTTAGATCGCATAAAGGAAGAAACACCCTAGGAATAAAGTAGAATAGATAGTGTTAGATAGATGCATGTGATAGATTAGAATCATTTTCTATTGCATGTTATATAATCAAAACACACCCCAAAATCATTCTTATTGGGAAATTGGTTCCACTATCTCCAATTGGAGCCACCACACCAAAAAGAAAAGAAGCTACTTTAAAGTCTGAACCGAGTGATTTTCCCCATATTTTAGAAATGAAATTCCGAAGCCTCAACAGTGTGTTAGTGACTTCCTTGACCTTCCATGCATAAATTGTGTCAACATGAAGGTTAAGGGAAACAACGTTGTATTTGGTTTAGTACCGTTTTGGAGATGGGTTTTGCCTAAGGAAATAAAACCCAAATTCATCTTTCAAATGTCGTTTGATAAAAGCCCGATTTACCTATATGTTTATTATAATTTAATAATCGCATTAATTATTTTTTTATAAAATGAGTTTCGCGTTAAAAAGTTCCCATCAACAACCAAATATTGATTCATTCTTTCTTTGATGTCTGGAGCTTCGACATGGTAATGAAATCCCTGCGTATAACTACTCCTCAACATCCTCCCTTTAATTATAATGTTTCGTGGACATGGTGTTTCCCAGACATGGATTGTAGTTGAAAATGAATGAAATTATATAAATGTGCATAATGCAGAAGGAGAGGTTTTTAAGTTGTAATAATTATTTAGAATATGTTGTTTTATTCCTTAGTACTTTTCAATTTTTTATACAATTATTTCTCTCTTTTAAATTGCTTTTTTTTTATCATGATTATAAATTAATTTTGTTAAAGTATTTGTTACGAAATTGATTTTTGTTAAAGATATTAGTTTTTTTTTTTTGCAATTTTTTTAATTTATGATTTCTACTCAATAAGATTAGTAAATTATGATAAAGATGAATTAGAGTTGAAAGCAATAGTTTTAAGTTGGTATCATGGGAGATGCATCATGCTTATTTACTAAGTATGATTTAGTATTTTAATACTTCAGTTTTAGAGAGAGAGAGGGGGGTGGGCTGGGGTGAGGGTTGGGAAATTTTAGCTAGATTATGTTTAGGGTATATGAGAAAGGTTTTTACTTTTAGTATGTGTAGAAAAGGTAGAAAAATATAGGAAAAGTGAAATATATTTATTTATTTCTATATAAGTCATTTAAAAAGAAATGATACTTGTTTTTCAATCGTTTCATTAATATATGAAAGGCTTATTCCAGCGTATACACCACTATATCTGGGAGTTTTTTTAATACTAAAAATATATGTTATTAGAGCCAACTTTTTAAATAATAGATATATATGGTAATTTCTGTGTTGCAACCTGTAATTGGTAGAATGATATCGACTAGCCTTGCAAGTATTATTACAATTTGAGTTGTGATACTCACTCGGGTCATTGTGAGTATTATTATAATTTCAACAATGATACTCAATGAAATCACAAATGTTATTGCAATTTCCTCAATCCATTCAATCTTAGAGAGTTTTTATGAATATAGTTACATATCACTTTATTAAAAAAAAATTACCAACAACAACAAATTAGATTTTGTCAAAGATAGTTATGATTTGGATTTTTTTTTAATTATTTTTGTTTGGATATATATCATAACAAGGATTGTATCCTTGACTATTGTGATGTGGTTTTATGATCCATGGAATGCACTTACTAAATAAATTTATATTAAATTAATGACTATGTTATTCGGTTAGATGTCGAATCTCTCTGTAAGCAATGTGTTAAATTAAGGTCCTCATATACCAAGCATTAACTTAGTGTCCATGGTGTTGACCTTCTATGTTTTTTCACTTGATTTTCTAAATCAAAATGGTGTAAGTTTGTTTATTGTTGAAAATATTTCTTATGACCCATTTGGATGATGTTGGGGATGACCAGTTTTAAGTATTAAAATTTATTTGGAAATATTCTTTTAATGGAAACAAGTAGGGGTTTTGGATTGATAATAATTGGATTATGGTTTATAATTCTTACAACAAAATTATGATATCTGACCGGAGAGATATATATCTATCCTTATTATAAAAAAATGCTTCTACTAGAAACACAACCAAAAGATGTAATGATTAAGATATATTTTCAAAATAACATAAGACAATAGTGGAGAGCAAAAAACCAATAGAAATAAGCATTGATTGCAACCATCACTTATGACTATTTCTAAGATAATCTGCTCCCCATGTATGACATGATTTTTTCTTCTCAAGGGCAATGTTGGAACCAATGCTTCCCTAACCAAACTAAACTGTACTTAGAAACATGATATTTTCTAATTTTGAGACCAAAATATTGAAATAAAAGACCTCTTCATACAAATCATTCAAATAATGCCCAATATTTCTTAAATGGGGAAGTGACTTGGATTTGAAGAAAAACTGAAAAGACTGACGTTTTTTTTCTACCATATCATTTCACCGTTGCCTAGATTCTAGTAAAGCTTTGGTTGAGTGCAAAATCCTATCAATTAGCAGGGCATCGTCATCATGCTCTAAAATCAACAAAGGCTCTGCCATGTCCAAAGAAAACCATTAATCGCAAGTAGATAACACACCAACTAGGTTAACTATATCGGTGATTTTAGTGTGATGTCTTCATGAAAATATGTAAGATCTTTTGACTTAGTATTTTACCCCAATGGTTGACCATAATTCGTATTTGTATTTTAGTATGGGCTTGATTCCCTTGATGAAGAAACAAGCGAAATAATAGTTCATAATACACACCTGAAAAACGTGATTACATGGATAATACACTACGACATGTCGGTTGTTTTAAGACATTTCTTTAAGACAAAAGAATTTTTTTTTTCTTAAAAATTCACTTTTTATTTTAGTTATTTTATATTAAAATTTAATATCAATTGAATTGTCTTAAAGATAAAATTTAAGACAAAAATAGTGTAAGAGAAAAATAGTTTGAGACAAAATTTTATATTTAAGACAAAAACAATTTGAAACAAAAATATTTAAGACAAAAACAATTTGAGACAAAGAAAATTAAGACAAACAAATTTAAGACAAAATTATTTTAAGACAAAACTTTATATTTAAGACAAAAATAGTTTGAGACAAAAACATTTTAAGACAAAACATTATATTTAAGACAAAAGCACTTTGAGACAAAAAAGAATTAAGACAAAAGCAATTTGAGACAAAAATATTTAAGACAAAAGCACTTTGAGACAAAAATATTTAAGACAAAACTTATATTTAAGACAATGGCGACTTAAGACAATGACAATTAAGACGAAACCCATTTAAGATAGTTAGGAATTAGGACAAAATCATTAGCATTAGGAAGTTTGCATTGAAATATCCTTGAGTGGATAGTGGATAATTATATTTTTTATTTTTAAAAATAGATATTCAAACCACATGAAATTTGATCATGTCATGATATTTATTTCTTTTATGTTATAAATTTTTTATTTTTTCATTAAAGCCACATTCTAAAAATATAATAAAAAAATAGATAAAAAAATATTATTTTTTGATTGGCCACTCAAGGGGATTTGAACTTTGAATCTCATGTTTTAACATAATATAACTTGATAACAAAGTGATTGTCAATTGAGTTACATTCCATGAACTAAAATTGTTTATTTTTTTAAATATATGCAAAAATTTAAACTAGCAATTGCACCAGATGTTGCAACAGAAACATTGTAAGGCATGAAATAGAGAAGAATCTTAACATATAAGAAATCATTGAATGATAAAAATTAGTAAACAAAACACCATTCAAAAAAATATTCAATGAAGAAGGCTCATTAGGTACAAGGGATGAAAGTTTCGTTTTCAAATAGTAAATTGGCATTTGACATTCAGCTATGAAACATCAGATTATTCGAAAAATGTTATGGGCACAATAACATAAATAGATTGTTGGGGGTATAGAAATGATGCAGTGGAGTGAGTTGTTGAGGAAGTATTTCCTGATGAAGGAGAATGTAGTGGTCCTTGAGGGAGACAAGTTGTCAACTTCATGGGTAGGGGTTGTTGTTAACTTAAATTTTGTGAGTTGCCTTTTTTTTTGGGTGTGCCACAACCTTAATCTTGCTGATAATTCATCAGTTGGCTACTAATTGAATGCCTCCTCAGAGAGATTATCTGCTAGTTGATTGAGCTCATGATAAATGTGGGTGAAGGATGTCACATCTCCCTGACACTTCCCAAAAAAAAAAAATTCTATGGTATTCTAATCTCAGGAATAGTTACAACCAGGTATGACATACACTAAGTCCTATTGTGACTTGATTTAATCATATTTCTTCCTCAATATGATTTATTTTAGATAATCCTATCCCTCAATTAAATGAATTTAGTAATTACAATTAATAACGAGGATCTTAGATTATTAGCTGAAATAGTTTTTCACCACTACCTCGATTACCATAAAAGGTTACCTTGAATGAATTATATATTACAGGTTATGGATGTCATTGCACTTGTTGGTATTAACCTAACTATTGTGCGAATGTGGGGTTCGAATAGTATATGCACATAAATCATCAAATTCGATATATCCTAATCATAGAATTTCCTTATATTAATTCCAAGGTTTATGCACGTTGATTTGATTTGTTTCAATGCTCTCGTATCTTCGTACATGTTGAACGTATGGTTATTTACGTCGCTTGGATCCCTGAATCCTCACCAGGTGTGAGTCATCGTTTTCATACGTTTATCGCATATGTCGTGCACCTCGAATTGCATATGAAGGTAGACGTGTAAGTTCATTTGCTGAGTATAGCATCTTTGCAAGTTTGTTTTAGTTTGGTGTGGGAATGGATACATGCTAGCAGTCTCCATGTCATCAAGGGATATAATTTTTTTTTTATTTGAGACAAATTCCAGTCCCTTCTCGTTCACGCACTATGGGTCCAGCTTGGGCGTTGCTCATGGCCACACCAGATGACTTGAGAACCTCAGTATTCAATACGGCACGGGCATAGCTGCAGTGGCCCTCCTTTGATAGATGGTCAACTTAATGTCGAACAACTAGTTTAATTGCAGTTTAATTGCACCTCTCGTCCTGGTGATCCATGGCCTCACCATGGATCGTTCGCCATCTGGACGACTGAGATTTAAATGGTACATTTAGGGTTCGAATTTGGGATTTGGTATATCTTGTGCAATGAAGTTTTCCAACTGTTCTTTCGGCCTTCGTTTGGGTTTTTTCTTCGTTAATGGTGGTGCCAAGACTCTGCGTGTTGGAAACGCAAGCCCTCATATACTCCAAGCTTGGATTTCTTCATCGTCATCTCACATGGCAAGTAAATTATTACAAGCTTTAGAGGTGTTATCTTGTGAGCGTTGTAACACATGCATATGGAAGTATTTTGCCTGAGTTTTCTTTTCTTCCTTGCATATTATGTGTCTGCTTACACTAACACAAAGAATGGCGCTGTATGTTCTTACTCCCATACCATTAGAACTTTATGTTTCTCTTGTTTATAATTTGTTTTCTTAGTCACCCTTACGATTCCATCTGGTGACAGGTTAAAATTTCGCGATGCCAACACGCCTACGTTTCGGAATAGGATAAAATCCTACTTGTCTTTTGCACTTGGAGCGACGGTGAATTGATTTCCCGCGCCTTCTGTCCGGCTAGGTAAGAATCGATTGGTTTTTCTTTGTCAGTAGAGATGTTTTTTCTGCTTCCTCTATTTCCTGCTAGTGTTCGAATTATTTACGTTCTACCTCAATTTCTTCGGTAGACTCCGCGAATGAGAGAGGACCTCCTTGCCAGGTATTGATTTATTTCTCTGTATACGTTTTCCTTTCATTTTTGCAAGAATTCTTCCTACTAGTTTCCCTAACAGAATTTTCATTGTCTTGTATGAATATATGCAGGTAGGATAGACGCCATGTGAATTTCGTTCTTAGCAACCTCTGAGTTAAACATGTCAATTGGCATTAATTACCACGGATCTTGGTTTTTTTTAGGTTGGTATACTCACGGACGGAGGGGAGCTATCCTCTCATAGCATTGTTCTGCCTTGCTTCTGCACCTTCGTTAACGTTACTTAGGGTTTTAGATAGTGTTCATTGAAGTCCTAGACTCTGTCAGATACTGAGTATTAATTAAGTTCAGTCGCATGCTATTGTTCTTCAATTGGTTTAAACTTTTGGACTGGGAACACAATCTTAATTTCAGGACTTGAGTCCGAGAGAGCTCGATTCTCTTTTTTTTTATTTGGTTGTGTACAAAAGGTGTGTATTTCTGCGTCCTGACAATTTTTGCTTCCCATATAAATTTTGCAGACTACAGATTATTAATTTATGGGTGTCTTTATGCTACTTCGCATGAAATTTGTTGTTTAATATGATCAAAATAATGAGTTACTCCTCATTTAAATTGCTTATCATTGTAATGACTGTAATTTATGTAAGTCTCTTTATCGCTGGTTTTTGTTAATTATGCAGTGACTCATGGCTACTTGTTATAGTTATATTTTATATAACCCTTACCAGAAACTCTGAGGAATTTTGGAGAGTTATATTTCCATTTGGACTTTGTATGCACATTTAAATTGTTTCCTGTAGCTAGATGTTTCTAATTTCTTTTGCTATATATTTGCCATGAGATAACAGTCTCACCATACCCCTGTTTAGACTGAATTTCTGTACTGATACCTACCTATATATATATATTTTCATGCATTAGGTTTGTGTACCCATTCTCCAATATATATATCTATTTAAGCCTGTATGAGATACAGGTACTACTTTGTTTATAGTTTTTCATACACATCTAGCTTTTCATATTGTGTAGTTCCCTAGCGATGTAAAATAATTATACACTAATAAAAATTTCTACTCTTCCATACAATCCTTATTAAAGGAATAGTAATTAGTTTGAGTGTTGACAGGCACAACTATTGAATTGATTATGACCCTCTACTCTTCACTTGGTAATTAACTAAATGAATACCTCTGTACTCTATACAATTACTTTCTCACTGTCTGTAGATTTAGAATGTATTCCATTTCATGTAGAAGCAGAATTTAAGTTACAATTTATGAGTTATGATATACTAGAAATCCTCAGATTTAACTTAAATATTGCTTGAGAGATTCTGGAGAATTTCTCCTCGTTTTACCAAATCATGCTTATAAATGCATACTAATAGATCAGGAGTAGGTTACAGCTGAATTGTCTGTGGAGAACTATGTATCCACAAATTTAAACCATCCTCGGTTTAGAGTTTCTGTTGGATTCTACTCTACAGATTTCTTTTCTACAACTATACAGAATTAAGAAGGTGAATTCCTTATGATTAACTCTGTTAAATGTAGCATTTATAATTCTAATATACAATCAACTTTTATATGTAGCCAATTCATACTATATGAAGTAAACACATCAATAAATTTAAAGACATATCACTCATGCAGTTGACCAACCTCCCAACCTTAGAGTCCTTTTGTCTCCCAGAACTCACCCCCGAGCTAACATCACCTCCTAGAACAGATCAACCCCTAATCTGTTTAGGAGCAGCTTATTTAAGCTATTGTTCCCCAAAGCATGTTTCTAATTATGCGTCCAGAATATCAGGATGCTTTTCTTCCTGTTTGCCTAGGCTTCCCATTTTAGGGATTCTTTAAAGCTGTTTTATGCTTTTCCCCAGCTTTTCCAGCTTTTTACCTCTTCCCAACTATTTTCCTCATCATTTGGGAATTTAGATTTTTCCTCAAAAATCCAAATTAGAAATAATTTCTTTCAAGGATTTTTGAAAGATTGTGGGGAAATATTTGCCTCATCCATCCTCATGGATTTAGCAAGTGATCTCATAAATCTCATTTTGGTCAATCTGCACCACATCATTTTATTCATTTACTCAATTAAATATTTAATTACATTCACAAAATATTTATCCTTTGGGGTCCACTCCCCTTAGGATTAAAGTTCAAATGTCTAGCTTTGAAATTCAAACACATAAATTGGGGGTGTTACAAAGGATGGCCATTCTAGCTCTTGAATGCGTGGCCAAATTTGAGACATCAGGGATTGAAGCCACACATTTTACTTATAAAACTTGCATTAGCCCAGTCAACAACTATTTGAGATTCACGTCTCTTGCAATCTCTTCAAATTACCACAAGAACTTTCCAACTAAATAACAACAAACAATGATGATAACTCGACCTTTAAATTGGAACCAGGATCCTGAGTATATCAGATATGAATGAATTGAAATTAATTTATATACAAAACAGAGTGAAGACTAAGAATAATCAACATATAAGGAGAAACATACTTTTTTAATGAGATCACATGGAGATTCTCTGATAATTTGAGTGGGATTTCCTTCAAAATTCCTACAAGGTATGTTTCCGGTTAGATGTATGAAAAAACACGAGACATTAAAGCTACATAACTTGATATTGCAGGAAAAATGAATTACTTCACCCAAAAACTTTATTATGAATACCATTTTTGTGTGATCTCAAGATGTGGGTAAAGTGCATTATATAAGAAAATAAAAAATTTCATGAAATTCCCATGAAAGTTAGTGCATCGATCGATTTTAAGTTTGTTTTTCCATGTTGGTCTCTCTACTGTAGAGTTGTGGGATAGTTGTATCATGTGACTAAACTATATTCAATAAATAAACTTGCACTTACCCTGAAATTTGAGGAGTAGTGCATTTTTATGTGCAATTGTATGGTCTGCGATCTCCTAATTGTGAACTATGTATAACATATCTAATTGGATGTTAGCCAAAGTTTTCCATAGGTATAACATACCCAATTTTCACCCTTTGAGGGTTATCTTGCCCATGATCACAAACAACTTGTGATGACAACTATAATCAGGCCACTTGCAATGCCTCTTCTAGAGTTTAAAGGAAACACCTTCTTGAAGAAAAAATAAATAAATATTTAAAAAAAAAAATGTTTTAACAATTTAGTTAGAAAACAACTAACAACCCTCTTGAGGTGGAAAATTCTAGCCCAATTGAAAGAAGCGAGAAAACTCAAGGTATTACAGAGATAAATTAGGACAATTATGCAACTTTTTCAAGGATGCAACAAGAAATTTTTCTGTACATAATAAGAAATTATTTGCAAACGAGAAGATACCACAGTGGGCATGCACAAGAAGAAGAACCAAATAAATCAAATTCAATAAAAGAATCACAACCACCACTCCAAACTCGCTTCTCTAAAACACATACAACCACAATAAATCCCACTGAAGCTTACAAATTTATCAAGCCCTAATTAACTTACTAACAAATTCAATAAGCCAACATGCTACAATTTATTGAGTGACCCCCAAATCAATTAGTAATAATTGCATGAATGTACATTTGTTTGTAATTTTATTTAAAAGGTTGAAATTCTCTCAAGAGCGTATAGAATATATCCAAGAGTTAAAAAAATTGAAATTTTGCCTACCTCCACAAGGTATCATCACACTCGGATAGGTGACAACATACAAATCTAAATCTTCTACCTCTAAGTCTTAATGGAACTTCAACATGAAAATAACATACTTGCAACAATTCTTAATGAGTTTTGTCTATTGGCTAAAGAGATGTACATCGATCCATCCAGAAATAAACATTTCAATCAATCCAACACCATAAATTGTGCTAAATAGTTCATCATGTAATTTAAAATATTACAAAATGGTCTTATATTAGCTCACATATTCCTTGAATATTTGAAAGCCAAACTGCCTTAGCACAGTAGACCAGAAAGATCTGTACTCTAAAAGACAAAAAAAAACAAAAAACTAAAATAGGAACTTTAACTCTAATCCAGACAATTATTCTTAGCAACATGATATCTAATGAAGATGATACGTGGAAAATAAGGCTTCATATATTGTCTATCACATGTCAAACCGAGTGAAAAAATACATGCATAGAACACATAAGAAATAGGGTTCATTGATCGACTTGTATTATATGGTTTCAAACCCTTCTTAACTCCTTCAAGGGGGTTTCTTGAGGTCTTCAAAAAGACTTCCTTTTGCTAACCAAATGGATTGTTTCTTTCACACATTTTTGGAAACGTACTTTCCAAATCATATTGTAATATATTCATAAGGTGATATTATTGATATTAACTACACCTTATTTGGAGACATCATTTTTATTGTAGGGGTTGGTACCTTTCAATTGGATGTGGTTGGTGATTTGAAGACTACTCAACCTCTAGTAAAGATTCGTACTAACTCTAACAAGCTTATGGATGCTTGTTTACAAAGGGAGACATCTCTAAACTTAACTCATTGGATTATTTGTTTGTTCATGCTAATTAGTGTTCTCAACTTTCCTTCTCCAAGGGGTTGAGACTATTTGCTTCATTTATTTTACATGGCCCGGTGAAAGAAGAGGAATGGAGATTGTCTCCACATCTTTTCCATTTCGCTAAGTTACAAATAAAAAGAGTCAAATTCTATAGCCAATAGACTAATAGCCTCTTGATACACCTTTAGTGAGCTATGCATAGCTCCCACCTCTCACTGTAGCTTAATGAAATGACATCTAATAGCTCCAAGACACCATTATAAATGGACTAGTTGTGAAGTTGTTGTTAAATTATCGCCTCCAAATTTTCAATTATCATGAATTTTGGGGGAGGGGGATATTTTTGTGTATTGAACGGGGCAAGGGGACATAAGCATACCATGGATGGGTAGAAGTGAGAGGTTTGAGGATGGTTTATTGATATCTATAATCCTAACGTTAGAGAATGAGAAGGAGCCTTAGGGCCTTATGGAATAGGGGCCAGGGGACCTATAAGTAAGGCAATGAGAGAAATTGATAGGGGAAACCCGAATAGTTTTGACAAGGGGATTAGGGACCACATTATCACAACCCATACACACTTAACCCCTAACCACTAAAATACCTATCCCTTTAACCCCAAAGCCACAATCCCTTAACCCGTACACCCATAACTCATAACAAATTAACCCCTTGATCCCTTTAACCCAAATCCACTAACCCCTAATCCCTGACTTAGAATCCTTGAACTCCATACACCCTAATCCCATATCCTCTCAAACCTCGACCCTTAACCTATAACCCCTAACCCCTAAACTCATTAACCGCTAACCCCTTAACTCGCTGACACCTAAATACCATAACCCTTAGGCACTTAACCCCTAAATCCCCTGACATGTAATCCATTGATGGTTAATATTTAACGCCCGAATCCCTTAACCACTAAGCCATTAACCTCTAACCCTTAAATCCCCTATACCTCAACACCCTCACCTCTAAATCCCATAATCCCTAACCATTTACCCTTTACCCTTAACCCCTTTCTCCTAAACCCTTAAACCCCTTAACTCCTAGAACCCCTTATCCTTTATCCCAAATGATAGGTGCTCCAACACTAATATTCTTGGGCATATTATGCTTTTTCCTGTTAACCGTTCCAAATACAACCTCTAAGAACTAGTAGGGTCCAAGGAAAAGAGATAGGAGTTCCCCAAATACGATCTAAATTTTATGGACAATCACACTTACCCCAAATTCCCTCCACATATTTGCCTTGGTGTATTGGAGTTTGAAAAATACATAGGATGCCACAAGTAATCCTAATCATAAGAATCAACTTTCCTAATGAGTGGGAGGGCTTAAAAATAAAACAACATCTTAACTTATGCCTAAAATTACTAAACTTTCCTATCCCAAATATGAAATTAGAAATTCTACAAAATTATAGGGCAACAAGGAAACCAACTTCCTCTTCTATAAATCTCTAAGACCTTCTAGAGGAAAAATATTAATTTTGAAATAAATTGTTGAAATTATGCTCTTGCATCAATAACTACCAATGTATCCTTGTAGTCCACCCCCTTTAACAATAGTAATACCAATGTCCTTTACCTAGAAGGAATTACTTACATAATTCTCTCTTAGATCCCCTTAACCCATTGAAATGATTATCTTTGATGCCTACCTAGTTACAAGCACATTTTGAAGCAATTTAGCACATTCCTAGTTGAGGATTTCGATAAGTATGTGATTTTGTTAACATCTTCTAACTGTCCCGTATGTGAATATATAAAACCATTTTTTTTGTACCAGGTTAAGGACTGATACCATCAGGTGTGTGTGCTAACATGGATGGAATGCTAACTACATGTTGTATATATTGTAATGTAAATGAATAATCTCTTTTGGAAAAGGCTCCACTCATGATGCCATTTCTCAAATGCTTGCACTCACCAATTGTGGTCAGATTTTAAGGTACCATGTTCTCGTAAGGGTAAACCCACCTATCCATCTCTTTAAATGCACACAACACACATGTTGGCTTGATCTTCTGCTTTTTGTGGGGAAAATGTTGTTGCATTGGGTTGATGCTGATTTGAAAGGTATATTTATAAAGGTTCTGCATAGTACGTATATAAAAAATATGTCGGGGTATCCATACATTTCCTGAGAGAAACTCCCCAACACAACAAGTAGAATACTTTTTGTAGCCAAAGATATTAACTTTTGCTAGTTGTTTTTCAGAACTAGTACAAACTATAGACAATCCAAAATGCCTCATTTTTGGACTATCAATATAATATCCATTTAAATATACATAGCCATAGCTTAATAACAGATACCTAACACAATCTCAATGAAATACTATGAGTAGAGAGATCCATGGTTATATATCTGGTTTAGTCAAAGATGGATTGATATATTCCTCAATGTGGACTGCCAGCCTGTTTTCCACTTCTTTAATCAGGTCATGGTAGTCTTGGATGCCCTTGTGATAGTCTTAAACTACCAACTCCAATGCCATCAACTTTATCCCAGTGACCTTATTGCATTGAAATTCCTTGAGTGGATAATGGATAACTATATTTTTTACTTTTGAAAATAGATATTCAAGCCACATAAAATTTAATTTATTTCCTTTTTCTTATATTTATTTCTTTTTTCATTAAACCACATTCTAAAAATATAATAAATAAATAGATAAAAAAAAATATATTATTTTTTGGTTGGCCACTCAAGGGGATTTGAACTTTGAATGTCATGTTTTAACATAATACTCCATGAACTAAAATTGTTTATTTTTTTAAATATGTGAAAAAATTTAAACTAGAAATTGCACTAGATGTTGCAAAGGAAATGTTGTAAGGCATGAAATAGAGAAGAATATTAACATATAAGAAACCATTAAATGATAAAAATTATTAAATAAAACACCATTCAAGAAAATATTCAACAAAGAAGGATCATTAGGTACAAGGGATGCAAATTTTGTTTTCAAATAGTAAATTGGCATTTGACATTCACCAATATGAAACATCAGATTATTCGAAAAAATGTTATGGGCACAATAACATAAATAGATTGTTGGGGGTATAGAAATGGTGCAGTTGAGTGATTTGTTGAGGAAGTATTTCCTGATGAAGGAGAAGGCAGTGGTCCTTGAGGGAGACAGGCTGTCAGCTTCAGGAGTAGGGGTTTTTTTTAGCTTAAATTTTATGAGTTTCCTTTTTTTTGGGTGTGCCACAACCTTGATCTTGTTGATAATTCATCAGCTGGATACTTGAATGCCTCCTCGGAGAGCTTATCTACTATTTTATTGCGCTCATGATAAATGTGGGCGAAGGATGATCATTCTAGCTCCTAAATGCGTAGCCAAATTTGAGACATTGGGGATTGAAGCCGCACATTCTACCTATAGAACTTGCATTAGCCTGATCAACAACTATTTGAGATTCCCATATCTTGCAACCTCTTCAAACCACAAGCACTTTCCAAATAAAGAACAACAAACAACGTTGAGAACTCGACCTTTAAATTGGAACCAGCAGCCAGAGTATATCTGATATGAATGAATTGAAATGAATTTATCTATAAAACATAGTGAAGAGAAATAATAATCAACATACAAGGAGAAACAAAATTTTTTAATGAGATCACCTGGAGATTCTCTGATAATTTGAGTGGGATTTCCTTCAAAATTCCTACAAGATATGTTTCTGGTCACATGTACAAAAAAACACGAGACATTATAGCTACGTAACTTGATCTTGCAGGAAAAATGAATTGCTTCACCCATAAAACTTTATTATGAATACCATTTTTGTGTGATCTCCAAATGTGGGTAAAAGTGCATTATATAAGAAAATCAAAATGTTCATGAACGTCCCATGAAAGTGAGTGCATCGATCGATTTTAAGTTTGTTGTTCCATGTTGGTCTCTCTACTGTAGAGTTGTGGGATAGTTGTATCATGTGACTAAACAATATTCACTAAATACTCTTGCACTTACCTTGATATTTGAGGAGTAGTGAATTTTTATGTGCAACAATATGGTCTACGATCTCCTAATTGTGAACTACGTATAACATATCTAATTGGATGTTAGCCAAAGTCTGCCATAGGTATAACATACCCAAATTTCACCCTACGAGGGTTGTCTTGCCCATGATCACAGACATCTTCTGATGACTACTATAATCAGGCCACTTGCAATGCTTCTTATAGAGTTTAAAGGAAACACCTCCTTGAAGAAAAAATAAATAAAGAAAACAAGAAAAAATGTTGTAACAATTTAGTTAGACAACAACTAACAACCCTCTTGAGGTGGAAAATTCTAGCCCAATTGAAAGAAGCGAGAAAACTCAAGGTATTGCAAAGATAAATCAGGACAATTGTGCAACTTTTTCAAGGATGCAACAATAAATTTTTCTATACAAAATAAGAAAATATTTGCAAACGAGAAGATACCACAGTGGACATGCACAAGAAGAACCAAAGAAATCAAATTCAATAAAGGAAACATAACCACCACTCCAAACTGGCTTCTCTAAAACACATACAACCGCAATAAATCCCACTGAAGGTTACACATTTATCAAACCCTAACTTACTAACAAATTGAACAGGCCAACATGTTACAATTTGTTGAGTCACCCCCAAATAAATTAGTAATTATTGCATGAATGTACATTTATTTATAATTTTATTTAAAAGGCTGAAATTCTCTCAAGAGCGTATAGAATATTTCCAAGAGTTAAAAAAATTGAAATGTTGCCTACCTCCACAAGGTATCATCACAGCCGGATAGGTGACAACATACAAGTGTAAGTCATATACCTCTAAGTCTCAATGACACTTCAACATGTCAATAACATACTTGCAACAATGCTTAATGAGTTTTGTCTATTGGCTAAATAGATGTAAATCCATTCATCCAAAAATAAACATCTCAATCAATCTAACACCATAAATTGTGCTAAGTAGTTCATCATGTTATTTCAAAGATTAAAATATGGTCTTATATTAGCTCACATATTCCTTGAATATTTGAAGCCAAACTACCTCAGCGAAGTAGACCAAAAAGATTTGTACTCTAAAAGACAAAAAAAGACAAAAAAATACAACAAACTAAAATAATAAATTTAACTCTAATCCAAACACTTCATTCTTAGCAACATGATATATGTGTATGTGTTTGTTCACTCGGTTTGACATGTGATAGAAAATATATGAAGCCTTTTTTTTTCATGGTTTCAAACCCTTCTTGTCTCCTTCAAGGGGGTTTCTTGATGTCTTCAAAAAGACTTCTTTTTTCTAACCAAATGGATTGTTTCTTTCACACGTGTATGGAAACGTACTTTCTAAATCATATTGTAATACATTCATAAGATGATATTAGTGGTATTAACTACACCTTATTTAGAGACATCATTTTTATTATAGGGGTTGGTACCTTTCTATTGGATGTGGTTGGTGATGTGAGGACTACTCAACTTCTAGTAAATAATCATACTAACTCTAACAAGATTATGGATGCTTGGTTACAAAGGGAGACCCCTCTAAGCTTAACTCATTGGATTCATTATTTTTTCATGCTAATTATTGTTCTCAACTTTCCTTCTCCAAGGGGTTGAGACTGTTTGCTTCATTTATTTAACATGGCCCAGTGAGATAAGAATAATGGAGATTGTCTCCACATCTTTTTCATTTCACTAAGTTACAAATAAAAAGAGTAAAATTATGTAGCCAAAATAATAATAGCTTCTTGATACACCTTTAGTGAGTTATGTATATCTCTCACCTATCATTTTAGCTCAATGAAATGACATCTAATAGCTCCAAGTCACACTATAGGTAAGGCAATGAGAGAAATTGATAGGTGAACCCCCAATAGTTGTGAAAAGGGGATTAGGGGCCACATTATCACAACCCATACACACTTAACCCATAACCACTAAAGTCCCTATCCCTTTAAACCAAAAGCCACAATCCCTTAACCCCTACACTCATAACTCATAACAAATTAACCCCTTGATCCCTTAAACCCAAATCCTCTAACCCCTTAACCCCTAACCCCTAACTTATAATCCTTGAACTCCATAAACCCTGATCCAATATCCTCTTAAACCTTGACCCTTAACCCATAACCCATAGCCCCTAAACTCATTAACCCCTAATCCATTAACGTGCTGAGACCTAAATATTATAACCCTTAGGCACTTAACCCCTAAATCCCCTGACATGTATGCCCTTGATGGTTAATCTTTAACCATAAATCCCTTAACCACTAACATATTAACCTTTAACGCTTAAAGCCCCTATACCCCGACCCCCTAATGCCTAAACCCCATAATCCATAACCATTTACCCTATACCCTTAACCACTTGCTCCTAAACCCTTAAACCCCTTAACTCCTAGAACTTCTTATCCTTTCTCCCAAACCATAGGTGCTCCAACACTAATATTCTTGGGTATATTGTGCCTTTTCCTACTAATTGCTCCAAATAAAACCTCTAAGAACTAGTAGGGTCAAAGGAAAAGAGCTTCAAGGTCCCAAAATCCGCTCTAAATTTTATGGACAATCACATTTCCCCCAAATATCCTCCACGTACTTGCCTTGGCATATTGGAGTTTGAAAAATACATAGGATGCCACAAGTAATCCTAATCATAAGACTCAACTTTCCTAATTACTAGGATGCCTTAAAAATCAAACAACATCTTAACTTACACCTAAAATTACTAAACTTTCCTATCCTATTAGAAATTCTACAACATTATAGGGCAACAAGGAAACCAACTTCCTCTTCTATAAATCTCTAAGACCTTCTCAAGGAAAAATACAAATTTTGAAATAAATTGTTGAAATTATGATCTTGCATCAATAAATACCAATGTATCCTCGTAGGCCACCCCCTTTAACAATATTAATATCAATATCCTTTACCTAGAAGGAACTCCTTACATAATTCTCTCTTAGATCCTACCAAGCATGAATTTTTTTAGTAAAATGGATGTTCACCCTACAAGATTCTATCCTCATGGCCTAATATAAGGCATCCCTCTATGTCACCCATGACTATTGCATTAATGGTACACTATTAAATAGCAAAAAACTTTGAATGGATCATTCTTTGTATTGAGTTCCATGGAGAGTATAGGAGAGTTTTTTTATCAAGTTTTGTAATTTTTCATCATACTCATGAGAACTTTCTCCAACCATTTTCTTAATCTCCTTCAACTTAGTTTTTTTTTTTTTTTCAATGTTTGGCCTCTATAAATTAGATATAAATATCGCCTTTAATTTGTATAAGGCCTTAGCTACACCCTAGGGATAAATCTATATGAACTTCATGCACCATTAGAGAATATTCCCCCGCAATGTGGTTAGGAACTTTATCAACTTAGAAACTAGCACTACAATCCTTTTCACCCTCCAGATGAATCCACATAAGAATCGATGTGGTTTTTCATCACCATCACCCTTCATAAAGTTCTTAGAACTACTATAACCATATCATTGGTTGGGTTGTTCACCAAGATAAAACCTTATGGACATGTTTTAATAATTAGGCCTTCTCCCCCACTTGAACTAAAATTCAAACATAACATATGCCACTTCTACTTTTATTCCCACCTTCATTTTGTTTTCACTATTACTATATCCCAAACTACTAAGAAAAGGTGCTTTCAAGTCAAAAGTAGAATAAAAAGTTGGGATTACCTCTAGGCTTTTAAAATTCATAGGGTGGTTGGTTTTGACTGGGTCCACTTTTCTTAGGATATATCATGTATACTACTTGACATTCCTCTAGCTCAAACAATTAGAACACATTATTAAGTGTTTCTTCCTCTTATTTCTGTGTGATGATATCTCTCTCCATATGCTAATCAATACCTTACAAACCAAGGCTTACTTTTAGACAATCATGATCCACCTAACTAAACGTGCTCACCTCCTTGTGCCATCACTTCTTTTTTCTCTTCCTAATTTCTAGACATATTCTCCCCACCTATTCTTCTCTCCAATCTCTTTCCAATTATTAAATCCCCTTATTTGAACAAATTTTTGGTATTCTCTTGACACCTTTGAAACCTTTCGAACTCTTTTACTTGTGCCTTTATGTTTCCATCCTCACTAATACCCATTTTCATTACCAACGAATTGTGATGAGAATCCCCTTCGTTCTATTCATCCACCACTTCTTAATTATTGAATTTTGATTAAAATCCCATTTTCCCCTATTTAATACATGTGCTTCCTCCATGGCACCTTATTCCCTTAGTTATTCAATATCAGTCAATCCATTCTGTGTCACCTCCAAGCATTGGTGCTTACACTTCCATGGTTGGAGAACTAAAAAAACAAATACGTTGTGTTTATGGGTTACACAGAAAATCCCCACAACTATCGTGTGTACTTTCCATCCCTCATAATGATAGTTGTGTGAATGGATGTAAATTTTAATGAGGAGAACACGATGTGGTGCTCTCTTGAGAGGGATCTTTAGATCCCACCAGAAGAGGAGCTTTTAGCTCCAAAGGAGGAGCCTCATGAAGTTGTGGAGCAACAAAAATATTGAGAAGTAGAGAGTGGAGACATTCACTCAAGAAAAACCATCCAAAGAGGGTAGAAAAAGAACTAGGGAAGCTAATATACTTGTGTAGGATGCTAGGGATAATTTGGGAGCTCCTTAAAATTTGCGCAAGAAAATGGGGTCACCTGGGAGGTACACTAGCTACATGGCTCTTATGGCTGAGCTTATAGAGACTAAGACATCCTAGTTCGAGGAAGAAATAGAGCAGCCTATATGGGTTGATGCAATGGTGGAGGAATTCAATCCATTGTAAAGAAAAATGTTTTGGAAGTGGTCCCAATACCATCATATAAATCAAGAGTGGGTTCGAGATGGATCTTCAAGGTGAAGCCAGTAGCAGACAAAAGCATAGAGAAGTATAAGGCGATATTTGTGGCCAAGGGGTACTCTCGAGTTGAGGATATTGACTATGAGGAGACCTTTTCTCATATAGAAAGGTACTCATCCATTAGATCAATTCTTGCTCTGGCTACATAGATGGGGTGGAAGATCCATGTGATGGATGTAAAAACAACATTTCTCAATGGGGTTATTGAGGAGGAGGTGTACATCGAGCAAACAAAATTTCTTAAGACATTTGATCGGGAGTCTCATGTGTGCAGACTCAAACAATCATTTTATAGTCTCAAACAAGTACCTCATGCTTGGTACACCAAGATCGATAACTATATCACTGGTTTGGGCTTCACCATAAGTGAAGCAGATGCAAAATTTGATCACATCTTGGTAGACGGTAAATACCTTATTATTTCCGTATATGTTGATGATTTTATTTTAACTAGTGATTAGTAGTTGATGAGATTTTGATTAAAACTTTACGAGTAGTTGAAAATCTACACCATAGTTTCTACAATGATGGTGGAGGAAAATTACAGAATATCCATTAGCAGAAAATACGCCCACTTCAAAATATCTATGACAAATTTTTCGAGAAGAAAAAACTGAGGATAAAGGATTGGATTATGGAGGCATTAGTCACAAAATTCACAAGGGTAGTAATTTTGGCTAGAGGTGTGGAGGTAGATAGATTAAATTTAGCCTTCACTGGTGCAGTTGCTAGTGTTTTTGCGTGTAATATGTCTAGGCATAATTATTTGAGCTAGATTCAGTTTTTATGTTGCTTCTGTATGATCTCAAGTATCTCTACTAGTTTTTTGTTTCAAGGTACACTAATAACAATTTGTTTTCCACTCTAGCTACTAGTTTACTCTGTGGTCTATTTGAAATGCACTGGCTGGTTGTTTATGTGGTCTTTGTTCTGAACCTTTGCTCATGTGGATCTTCCTGCTCCTTCTCTGGTTTGGGATTGATTGATCGGGGGATTTCTGAGGATCTTAGCTACTACTTGTTGGTATTCTTTGTGGTCTATTTGAGATGCACTAGCTAGTTGTTTTATGTGGTATTTATTTCGAGCCTTTTCTCCTGTGGATATTCATGCTCCTCTTTGGTTTGGGATTGGTTGATCCGGGGATTTCTGAGGATCTTTACTGCTATGTAAGTGCATTCATTTTGGTTGGTGGAGTTGGAAACATATTTGAATTCCATCACAAAGGAGTCTCTTGGGGTCATTAATTGGTCTAGGGGGATATTTATTTTCCAAGTTGTTCATTAATTATATGATGGACAATCCATTAATGGTTTGCATTGTCATTGAAGATCTTTGTCGATTGTGTCCTTGATGAGATTTTCTGAAGGATATTGGTTGGCGACGATTCGACAATCTATTGTATTTGAAGGGGTGTCCTAGTGGATTGAGTTGGTGATGATCTACATCGAGTGGGATCTATAATTTATAAGTGACATTAATTTTCCTTGTTTACATATTTTATCAAGGTTTTTTCAGACACTACTACATAAGGTAGTTTTTGGTAATGTTATCTACTTTGGTGAACATATAGGCAGGATTGCAGAGTGCCAGCGATGTTATCTGTACAACTGAACTTTGCATCTATTTATTATGATGTCACTTGATACAAAGAAAATTCGGGCGGTGACATGCCATTACTCGATGTGTTGGTACATAAAATGGTTGGGGAGTGGGTGTTACAAATTTCTCCATTATATTTATCATATATATCTTATATATTATTAATATTTGTCTATTACTTAGTAAATGAATTATTGTTTATTTCATTTTTCAAAGAATATTTTCCCTCACTCACGAATGTATTAAAATTTCTAAGGGAGGTTGGTACATTTTCAATCCCCATAGGTTTACCTTTCTTTGTCTTCAAATGGAGCACAATAGTAACTAGAAACTAAAATACCAACTAGTAACCCTAAAATAATTAATAAGATTTTGTATTGAGAGCTCTATGAACTCTTTTGTAGAGCATTTATTGATTTAATTAATCCTTATTTCCTCTCGATCTTAACTAAACCTTTGACACTTTATTATTGAAAACATTGAAATAAAAATCATGTATAATTAGTGGATGATATATTCCAATTTATCAAATAACTTAACAATCACATTATCATTTAGTTAATAAGGGGAAATTTTATCAATGACATGAGGATAAATATTATTGAAGTAGTTTAGTTCTATGGTGTGCATGGAAATTGTTTTATACTCAATGCATTTTGTTTTTCCATTTTTTCCAATAGGTTCCTTTCTTGAGAAACATATCAAACACTAAGATTTACTAATTACTTATAAATATTTAAATCTCCATAGTGGAATGATATTTGTTCATATTGGAATTGCAATCCACTAGTTCTACCTATTAGGATTAGTAAAGACACTCCAATAAATTTAATATATCAATTCAAATTACACAAGTGACACCATATAAAGAGAAAAAATTAAATTGAGGTTGGCTATTATCATATTTGTATTGAAATTATACATTTATTTTTTGGTTAATTCGGGCTAGTCTAGAGAAAGAAATCTACTTTCATTACGAAAAAAGGGCAAACCAGAAGTTTTTTTTTTTGCAAGTAAATTCCAAATACATTATCATGTTAGTTTAGTGGTTTTCATTTATTAATATCTGTATGAAATTGAGGAATGGAAATGGAATCCAAATGAGAGACCATGAAATTAACAAACCTTGGACTTGGTGTGAGATCTCTGCCTTGTACCCTCATTTTCTTAGGAGTTTCTCCTATGAGATGATGAAACATGTATCCCAACATAGACTAAACTAAATTAACACCCAAATTTGCAATAGTGTAGATATGACATCTTGTACAAAATGGAAGTAGTCCATAGTCATGGGCATCCATATCGACATTTTCTTCGATAAATATCTTAGTCCTGAAGGTAAATGGCTCTTCCATATAATTAGGTCTTCAAAAACCACCTACATATTTACATGTATAATAGATCCTTTACATATATATTATGGCAACCAATTGTCAATATTTTATGTTTTTCTATGCAAAATCACTAAAAAAGTGGGTGAACATGCAAATGACATTTTTTGTGATATATTACATGAACTATGAAAATGACCTTTTTTGTGATATATTGCATGAACTATAAATGATGAAAATCAATGTCACTCATCACTTTATCTAGTTTATCTTGTGCTTAAAATATAAACTTACCATTCCATAGGTGAAAATATAAAAAAAATCCCAGTAGAAAAACCATTAATGAAAATGATCCCAAATAATAAGCACACTACCATTTGTTAAAAATCTTTTCATCCCAACATGATTTCTCAATATTACTTATATTTCCTTTATTGATGATTATGGATCTGATGTCACCCTAAACTTTAATGATAAAAATAAGAAATAAAAACATCCTCTAACCATATTTCCACTCCTTACACATAAATTTTAATATTAAATATGCATTAACCTTTGTCATAATAATAATGAATATAAAAAATGCAACATGAAAAAATATAATTCACTACCACTCTAACAAACTTTATATATTTTGCATGAAATAAAGTTGTTTTGTTTCAAACTAATTTTCAAGTCGTTTACATGTATTTTATTATAGTTGTTCAATAATTTGTGCAATACATTCAAGTTTCTGATATCCCTTTGGAAAAATGCAACTCGCTCAGTTGATCTAGCAGGAGCCCAAAAACTAGTTGCTAACTCACTCAATTGATCTGGCGGGAGCCCGAAAACTGGTTGCTACTCACTCAATTGATCTGGCAGGAGCCCGGAAACTGGTTTCTACTCGCTCAATTAATCTGGCGGGAGCCCATAACCAAAGGGGAAAACTGGAGAGAAACGTGGAGATTGCCATAAGCCACACGTGGAGATTGCCATAAGTTTTTTTTTGGTGAAAGCCCATAACCAAAGGGGGAAACTAGAGAGCATCATGGAGATTTCCATGGCGGGAGCCCTTCGCCATAATCAAAGGGGGAAACTGGAGAGCATTGTGGAGATTTCCATGGCGGGAGCCCATAACCAAAGGGGAAAACTCGAGAGTAGCGTCAGATTTCCATTAGCCACAGCAACTATTGTCCAGTGGGAGCCCATAACCAAAGGGGAAAGACTGGAGAGCAGGGTGGAGATTTCCATAAGCCACAGTAGCTTTTGTGCCGACCAGCGTGGAGATTTCCAGAAGCCACAGTAACTGTTTTCCCTTGTCATCTTAACATAGCTAGTGCGACCGCGGGATTTTCTCTCATTTTCTCTCAGCATCCATGATGTGCAGAGTCTGGAACAAAGTGCTCAGGAAAAAAATCCAAAGCTCAGGTTCGGTGCTCTCCTCCTTTCTCTCATTTCTCGCTTTTCAAACACGTTAAACACTTAAATATTTCTAAATGTATGGATCAGTTGTAGGACCGAGATCTCCAGTGCCTCTAAATTCCTTAAGAACCTAGTTAAGAAACCCTGACCAACCACATGAATAAATTTCAAATCTAGGGTTTGTAGGGTTTGTCAATAAATGTACTCTTTTGGAGGATGTTGCCACTTCCATACCCAATTTGCAGGATTTAGGTATTAAGGCCTTGAATTGGGTTTGTAAAAGCTTAGCCCAATTTATAGCGAGAAAATCCTTAATTTTTCCTACTGGTTCTCCTTCTCAGACCTTGACTACACTCTGTAGTCTTGTACGCAGCTCCTCAATAGTTTTCCACATGGAATATATTCAAAGTCCACAATCCTCTGCTGCTCCAGAGGCTCTCTAATTTCAGGATATTTTCTAGCTTTGCTCCAGAGGCTCTCTAATTTCAGGATATTTTCCAGCTGGTCCAGAGGCTCTCTAATTTCAGGATATTTTTTCAACTCCGTTATCTTCAGTTGGTCTAGCAAGTTCCCTATCAGCTTCAGGTGTTGTGCTAACTGACGACAGTTCTTTTTATGCATTCACGCAGTGCTGGCCACTTTGACGATCAAAGCGATCAGTTTCACGGCGTCAAGTCCAGTCAACTGCGCCATGTTCACAAGCTCCCACACATTCTGTGATTGCAGTAACGCCCTCATGATGGAAATGAAGAAATCCTCCCAACAAGATATACACACTCTGAGTAATACACATTCTTTATTGGTTGTATCATGTATGCTATCAAAATGTCTTCAGTGATTTTTCAACACCCCATCATGCCCTGTATTACTCACCTGCTTCCTTGTACTGTATTATGCATAATGAAGTGATGGAATTTATGTTTCAAAATTCATCCTTGAAAAAACTTTATTAGTTTTAGTAATTATGATCTTGTTAGTTTGATGCTCCATACCTGTTGTCATTTAATTTGTGATGCTTAATAATCCCACTTTGACAATAAATCCAGAAATAAATAATAATTTGATGCTTAATAATCCCGCTTTGACAACAAATTTAAGATTTGGGTGATTCATGTACCAAAACTTTTCTGTTTTGGAAGCTATCCTTGGGGTGCAAGTCCCTACGTTGCCATGATAGCATCCTCACTCATTCTGGTATTAACATTTTTTAGAAATGGCTTTGTGCTTTGTAGGTTTCTTGATTGTGGTTGTCTTTGTGATGCCTTATTAAATTAAAGCTTACTAAAAGATATTTGCAGATCCCTTGATGAGATTTTTATTCCACATTAATTAAAGACATATTTGGTTAGTGCTTTGTTTATTTTTCTGTAGTAGAAAAACACTACAGTTGCTAGATGCTCTTTTACATGCCAAAGAATGGTATGCAAGTTTTCATAAGGTTTATTGTATTATTGCATCATCTAAAGACTAAGATTTCAAAATTTAAATACATGCAACTTGCAAGCAATTCATCAAATATTAGACTAAGCATTTAAAGGGTACAATAAATAAAAAGGATTTCTAGATTATTCAAGTTACCATATCTATGGAGACATTTTGGGAACAAGGCCAAGGGGACATTAATTTCCAAGTTATTATTACATGCATTAGTAACATAAGAAAAAAATTGTAGATATAGTTTACCAGATATTCTAATGATGCAAGGTATGCTACATCTGTCTTAAGTTTTAACTATCATCACTTACAGTTTGCCATAGTTACATATTGATAGTTATGTGTGTGTGATTCAAGATATTGTGATATGCTGCAGAAAATAAATATTTGATATTCAGGGGCTTGATATTAGAGCTAGGGAAATCAAAAGTTGCCCGATTCATACTAAAGAACATCCACAAAAAGGCTTTGTATCATAGTTACATGTTGCATTCCTGATTTTATGGTATTTGATTGTACCATAGTACATAATTGTTTTCTAGTTTAATTTTAACTCCATGCTTTTTATGTCAGCCCCCTAATTTAAATATTCAGGCAATGTAAAGTCTTTGATCTTGTGAATAAACACACTAACATGTTTGATTTGTTGAGTGGTATTAGTCTCAATCAGAAATGACTTATATGATTTGGTAAACTTTTTTAAAAAGCTTTTTGCATCTTGATGTCATGTTTCAAAATACTGAATACCGAATGATTGAATTTTCAGTTCCACAAGCTATGGGAAGCTGATTAAATGGATTCACAGAGTTGATTCTCATTATATTTGATATTTAATCCAGTGACGTTAAACTTGTTGAGTGACTTAAGACACTTAACAATACCTCTCTCCTCTATGTTTTGTTATATTTGCTACTAAAGCACACTTTCAAATGTGTACATGGAAACAATGTTTCAGTAGCATTAAATTATAGATTGGCCCCACTTAACACCTATAGATAACTCACTAGTTTTATGAGTTGAAGTGTTTATCATTGCACTTCAATATCAATATATTATATTATGTAAACTAACTGGCCCACTTATAAAAACATTTTGGTACACCGCTTGCTATTTTGTGTTCATTATTGATATAGTACCACTTAGAATCGTATTCCATTTTGGTGACTTAGTTTTAGGTAGCTAGATATTTATTGCACTCCTAATTATGTCACCCTGTTAGAAAATTTTAATAACAAAGAACCAAGTAATTAACAAAAGTAAGACATTATCTCTTTATGATTTTTGTCCAATAAGAAATTTTCAACAAAAAATAACTAATTAGTCTTGTATAAATTGCGGTATTATATCTTCAATCCTGTGTCATGCAAAAAAGTATACTTATTTTGCATCCACTTTTTTCACTTCATTGTATAGAAGAGTAACATAGCTGGTGTCACCATTTGCCTTGTATTATAGATTAAGATGATTAAGAAAAAATCTAATTAAAATCTAATAATACAAGTAACAAAAAGAATCCACTCTAATAATATAAGTAACAAAAATAATCCACTGTAATCATATAAGTAACAAAAAGAATCCACTGCAAAAAAATACATATTAAATATTAATAATAAGTTTTAATTGACCTCTACATACGAGAAAGATCATTTCTGGATCACTAGGTCCAAATTTATTCAACAATAAATGTGTGTAAACTAATCACAGGGTAGAAAATCGCTCAAGGGCTTCCTATTCGCTGGTCCAAAGCACAATTTTCTTGTTTTAGGATTTTTCCCAATTCATACAAAAGTATCTCCATCATCTATCTTCCTACGACAGTAAGCTCAGCATAGGGAAGAAGATGTTGGAGGAAGAGGGTGACATACATGCCATACAAAAGAATTCTGATTCTTTATCTGCACACAAGAATGCCATTGCTGCTCCAAGTACTTCCTCTAAACAGGTCATTATTTTTAGCCAAATCAAATGTAAATGTTCTTCTGCTTCTTTTTGAATGTCTATCAATTTTTTTCATTAATGGGACCACTGAAGAAACTATTAATAGGGACTTTAAGGATTCCAAAGATCACCACTTGCCAGAATTACATAAATGAAGCTCATGTTTTTGTTGTTGCAGTTGCATCATCGCTCTGTAGCTTACTAGGGAGTGATACTGCCAGCATAACAGTTGCTTGAACGAAGTTTCTTATATATACTCTGTTGATGGCTCTTTGTATGGTTGGTTGGTGTATGTGTAGCTATGTGCAGAATGGTATTTGATATCATTGGTAGCATTTTCACTATGAATTGAATCCTAAAAGGTTAGTAGACTGTGACAGCCAGCTGAAAATTAATACGTTGTCAACACGCACCTCTTAAATCACAGTGAGAATGTGGTTGCCTGATAAGTATGGATTTACTCTTGGCCACTTCCAAATTAAAACTAAATATATAATTTTGATCAAAACTAAAAACATAATTCACAAACAGAATGTTGGATTAATATAAATCCATCTCTCCTGATAAAAAAATCCAGGTGCAAACCTTTGTTTTTTTTAGCGGTGTTATTAAATAGCCCCATCTCTGACCATCTTGGTCAAAATCAGGGAAACAGAAAAAATCCTTGAATCGGATCCAAAATTCTATTCTGAGAAAATGGGTTGATTCACAGACCATAAAAAATGCTTAGATTGCAGTTTTGAGTTGATGAAGTTGCATTTTTGTGATTATGGCCATTTATTTCAACTGCTGGATTTAGGCCAAAATCATGCCTGAAAAGAATTAGGTTAGTCTAAGACAAAGTGGAAGATCCGTAGCAGCTCCTAGATCTAAGCTAACAACAGTGGGAGTGTTGTTGCAGTTACTAATAGAGTGCACCTTGCTTCTCTCCATTCAAATATGAGATTACAAATTTGGAAATAGTTATATATACCTTGCTTCTCTCTATTCAAATATGAGATTAAAAAGTCAGTAATATATATATATATATATATATATATATATATATATATATATATATATATATATATATATATATATATATATATATATATACATATTTCTTACATAATATCTTTGACTAAGCTGCCTTGTATCTATGCCATCAAATTTATCAAAAACTTGCACAGGACCTCATTTGGGTCACCTTGCTACTTTACACTAGACCAAACTCCTGCCTATTCTTTCCTACAGGAATTTTCATGTCTATCCCTTTGCCTTTGGCTTGTGGATTTTTTTTTGTGTCCTTTGGATACCTTATTCCACCTTGGTATTCTCCCTCTCATGATGCGGCATTATATTACTAATTCCAATCTACTCTATCGTAGCGTGTAAGTGAATCTGTTTGGTTCGTGTCTTGCAATGCGGGTATGCTTGTGCATTTTGAGTATTCAATCCCTTATTGGAATGATCCCTTGCAGAATGTCTGAATGATTTCATTGGGTGTCTGTTTCCAGAATTTAGAATAGTTGACATGAATGAAAATATTGTCCTTCATTTGCAAGGACACTGGTAAGCCTTATGAGTAACTCTTGAGTTTCTTAATTCTTAGTTAGAACAAATAGGCCTGTATAGTAGGTATGTATAGTATGAGAATTTTGCATCCACAGGTGCTGAAGAGCCAACACAAGAAGATCCCTGAGGGCTTGCATGACATGAAAATCAGTGATGACTGATGCTCAAGTCCTATACAACCTAATCTAAGTAAGGAACAAAAAAAATGGCATGATACTTGAGATGCAATATAGCTACAGGCTGGAAATGTGCCACAACATCTCTTAGCTCTTAGTACTCCACCCCCATGCATTTAGTCACCTTTCTTAACCAGTGACCTAAACTCATTGGATACTTATTTTTCTAATCCCCCACCTGCCTCCATGATCTAGTAAGCCATGCAAAATAGCTTCTCATCACATATTAACAGCAATTGCCCTTCAATTTTTAGATTGGACAACAAACAGTCCAAAAACCCAATAAAAATATAACCTGCATTAACTCCAAATCTTGGCACCTTTTTACCCTTCCCTGCATTATGGGTTACTTACTCAGACTTGCATGCCTTCCCATTTAATCCCCGCCATCTTCCTCCTTTCTATTTTCGCCTGTGTAAAATCTATCAACCAAGCCCTGTTTCTTCTTCTCGGCTTCTTACCTACTAGTAATTACTACTCAGAAACCAGTACCATGAAAGCCAGGACCTCAGGGATACCTTCAGCACAAGAGGATCCTTTAGAAGGGTGTTATTGAAAAAGGATATCATTGCTTAATCCAGCTAGGCTCAAGAGAATCCAGAAATAAGTTGAGCATACTATCATATCTGAAGCAAGCTTAACAACGTTGAATCAATCCCTGTGTCAATGGATACAAGAGGGTAGCCAGAGGATGGTATCAATGATTAGACTAAGAGACAAATTTTGAAATAGCAAGGATCAAGGGAAACACAGAAGGACTGCATTCATGTTGGAAAGAGACCTCAACCTTGAGGTCAAGCAAAACTTGGCAAGCTTTAACTGCACTGAATAAACACAAACATGGAATATCATGATGCAGTAGTCCTGAAAGCCTTCAATCAAGTCATTGAAGCAGTAATATCAGAGCAAGAAAAGAAATCAGAGGCCACTTCCTTAGAGAACTACAAAAAGATACTCAGGAATTCTAGTCATGAGGAGCAAAAATAATGTCTCCTACAACAACTGATTTTGCAACCTTGAAGGAAAATGACTCCCATACTCAACAAGAAGATGGGGATAAACAGTTGACTGTGAAAGAGGTGCAGAAGAAGGCCAGTAACAACAATACCCAGTATCCAGCTTACCAGCAATCAACCCAGACATAGCTGATATGGAGTGTTCTATCATATCTGAAGGGAGAGCCTGGAGATGATAAATCAGTGGATAGAAGAGAAAAGCCAGAGAATAGCACTGGAATTAGACATAGACAGATGCTCAAGAAGTAGAGACGGTTGCATAGTCAGACAGAAGGACAGTATTCATGCTAACAGGAAATCTCACCCTTGAGGTTAAGCACACCTTGGCAAGGTCTCAACTGCACTTAATCAATACAAACATTAAACATTAGGAAGCATTCCCAAAATCCCCCAAACAAGTGATAGAAGTTGTTATAGCAGAGCCTGAAACGAGACAGAGACAACCTCTGAGAACTAAAAATTCCAATCTGGAAATTTAATAATGAGGAGAAAAACTTCAGCAATAGTGTCTTTTACAGCAACTGAGTTTGTTAGCTTGGAGATGGAGATTGCCTCCATTAGTCTAAGAAAATGAGCCAAAGTAGCTGACCACCAATGCCAATCGAAATGAAGGCCAAAAACAGTAATACCCCAGGCCAGCTTACCAGCAAGCAGCAAACAATGACATGACATTGATCAAGGTTTACTTTTTGTTTGGAGATAACCAGAGCCAAAAGGCACACGATAAATATTTAGTAAAGTGTTTTGTTATGTTTAAGAAAAAGCTTCAAGCAGAAAAATTTGTATGCAAAGAAAATGAGGGGTAAAATCTTCTCAATGACTATCTATATAGAATAGCTACCCCCTACAGACTCCCTGACAACCCGGCGCTGGGGTAGTTTTGTAAATCTATGGTAATTAAAATGTCAATATAATGAAAACATTTTTCCACCAAAAAAAAAACAAACCAATATAATCTAAATTTGCAGTGATTGTTTCTGCAAGTACTTCAAGAGAGATAGGAATTGTTTTTTGGGTTCTGATTGTTGTGTTTCGCCAGGATTTCGCTCAGGTGTTTATGAGCAGTACAATCATCATAAACGCAGTTTCTAAATTGGCAATTTTGCTGGCATTTACTATCCTTCTTAACAGTGTTCAGCCTGTACTCTCAGGTAAGTGCCTTTTTTAACCGCAGTGACTGTTACTGTTATTTATTTGTGAGAAAACCCATATCTTGTATGTTTGGACTCTATCGCACAGTGCAATATATAGTTTGTACGAATATGGGAAAAAACAAAAAATTCAACCTTCATTACGAATAATTCATTCTCATTTTATAATTGAAGAATATTATGCATGGATTAGGTATTTTGTTGGGAATATTAAAATAGTGATAGGTTTTATGTGCTTATCAAAATTATTGAAGTGACAGGCTTTCTGGCTTTATTGTCACATAGTAAAATGTTGAAGTAATAGATTCCCTATTTGTAACTTTAAGTAGGGAACATCAAAATAGACGGTCCTCTGCGCTTATCAAATATTGAAATGGCAGTTTCTCTGTGCTTATCCAATATTGAAATGCCAGGTATTCTCGGTTTGTCGTTACAAAGTTTATTTTTATAGCTAAACGAGCATTTTTTGTTTGACGTGATTTTCAGGAGTAGCGGTTGGATTAGGATGGCAAGCTTATGTTGCATGGATCAACATGGGTTGTTACTATGTCATTGGAGTACCGTTAGGGGTGCTGCTTGGCTGGGTATTCAATTTAAGTGTCTTGGTGAGTACACATTCTTTTCATTTGTGTGTTAATTTGCAGAGAGGAATTGTCCAAGGCAATGAAGGCCTATTGAACTAACACAACACTGCCAATAACAGAGTGAATTTACATTGCAAGGAATATGGTCAGGAATGATATGTGGGACAACCTTTACTTTGCATTAGTATCCAATGAGTAGGTTGGGTATCGTGTTGAGGGGCTTATGGGAACTGGAAATGATTTCATGGAACTGTCTCAAGTCCAATTTACTGGTGGGTAGAGTTATACATAACATATTTCTTAGTTTTTCATAACAGATGACTTAAAATTGGTGATTTTATGTACACATGTATTCTTGTTGGGATTACTAAAATAATTAGTTCATCCAGCTAATAAAGACCGTATCATCACCTGGTGCCTCAGAGAATGGGGAATTTAAATTAATGAATTCAACCCAGCAATTCGCAGACAATAACTCTTTCTTGAAGTTGGGAACTTACGGTAATATTGAATGCTTAAATGGTCATGGAGGAATCTGGTTATAGTTTCTTTTTAATTTAGTGTCTGTCAGGAGAGTGTAACTCCTGCTTATAAGACCTTTAAACTCATATAAACTTGCCCTAGTGATGGTGAGAATTGGTGCCTCTGTATGCTAGCACCTGAAAACGCATAATAGCGTTGTTCTGTTTCCTTAGTGAGAACAACCATATCAAAATGGGTTGTTACTATGTCATTGGAGTACCGTTAGGGGTGCTGCTTGGCTGGGTATTCAATTTAAGTGTCTTGGTGAGTACACATTCTTTTCATTTGTGTGTTAATTTGCAGAGAGGAAATGTCCAAGGCAATGAAGGCCTATTGAACTAACACAACACTACCAATAATAGAGTGAATTTACACTGCAGGGAATATGGTCAAGAATGATATGCGGGACAACAATACAGACTCTCTTACTCACTTATATTACATATCATTGTGACTGGGAACTAGAGGTGAAAAACACCAAAAATGAAACACTAACATGAAATCAAAAGCTGGTTACTGATAATAGTTACTTACTGATAATGGTTATGTATGTACTGATAAATTTGCAGGAAAATAAAGCTATTGATCGTGTTAATACATGGTCTTCCGAAGATCCTTCTCAAATCACATCGCAGGAGGAGGTCTGTAAAAAATATTTCAATAAATTTAGCATTATTAACAAGTCATTTGAACTGTTTAAGCATCGCATCTTATGTTTGGCATTTTTTTTTGACAGTCCAGAGCAACCAGAAATGAAGATGGTTTTTGTCCCTAGATAGGATTTAAAGGTTGTTGAGATATTGAAATCCTATATTTCATAGATATGAATGAATGCGAAGGATATCAGTGCTTTTTGTGAGCCAGAAACAAAGAAAGAGAGGGGGGAATTGGAAAGGAATGCTCAAATTCAGGTTGTCAGGGAGCAAGAACATAAGTTGAGCAGCTCAATTCGTATGGTGGCCAATTCTAAATATAAAGTATCTAGACACAATGTGCAGCAGCACCCAGATTTGGACAAGAATCAGACCAAGCCTGATTCCTTTCCTCTCCCAAATGTAAGAAAACTAGACTATATGTGGATAATCCTTTGTCAACAGAACATCCTTATGACAACACTGAAATTAAGTGTAAATTGGGCAATGCATATACATTTTTGCTATTTTTTGTTATCAAGGAAGCCAATTCCAATTATACAAAGGTGTTGAAATGGTGGAGCTAACCACTGGATATGAATTTATTTTTCCAGCATTTAATGTGATTCAACCTTTTTGATTTATATGTCAGAGATTAAACTCTCTTTGTAAGATGGAGAAATATTGTACATTTTTCTTTTACCTCATAATAGTCATGAAATGAAGTTCCAAATTATGAGGATATTGTATGTTCAAATTCAATGGCATGAATTTATTTTCAGCGAATATAAGTGTGATGCCTTATTATTTTCCAGGTTGCTTTCCAGAATTGTTAATTTTTGGGAAATTGTTTATTCACTTAGATTTAAAATGACTGCTATTAGCTTTAAAAAAAAATGAAATTTATTTTTTCTTTCCATAAAAAACAGAATTTAAGGTAATTAAAATCACTATTTGGGAACTTGAAATGTTGAAACCACCTTAAAATAACATTTAAAATGATTTGTTTATTTTTTTTAAATATTTTTTCATATCGTCTCTAGAGAAACAATAGTTTGAATTATGGACATATAGTCTCTATAGAGACAATACATTTTTTATCTTAGATGTTGTCCATAAAGATACAAATGTTATTGTCTCTACAAAGACAAAAATGAAAGTGTCTCTACAGAGAGAAATTGTAGACAAATGAAATTGTCTCTTAAAAGACAATAATGCCTATGTATTTATAGAGACAATAATAATATGTTCTATATTGTCTTTAATAGAGACAATTGTTTGAGACACTAATTTTGAGACACTAATTTTGAGACAACTGTTTGAGACACTAAATTTGAGACACCCACTTAAAGACAATATTTTAGACGATACACAATTTTATTTTTGTCTCTAATTAAGACAATTCACTATAAAATTGTCTTAAATATTATCTTAAAACACCACCACATGTAGTAGTGATAGTGATACAACTTGTAGTGATATATGTCCAATATGAAACCAATGAAGTAAGAGTGTTTACTAAATTATGTCTTTATCTAAGTTTGGGTAATTGGTACCAATATATGAAAAAGAATGGTATAGTATTAGAAATAACAATAGCTTGCAACAAGGTCATAGATTTCTAAATGACATCGACAATTGAACTAGAACCCTAGCATGTTAAGGAAATAAGATTCCACACCATATTGATGCAAGAAAATTAAATTTGGACTCTAGAAATGGGATACATTTAAAAATAGAAAGTTTGTGGCATATACTCTCTCACTATCCTAACATATATAAAACCAAAAATGTTGGTGGTTATATAAAGTAAAAATGTCATCAGTATGGATCCCTTATCACATGTTAAGTAGTAAAAGGAGTATAAAAGGGATATGTTTAGTGCAGCAAAAAAATTAGGAGTCACAATTCCTCTTAAATGGAAGAAATATTGCTGCATATTAATAGTTTTCAATATATATCATATAAAATGTTTAACAATAATTTTTGTAAAATTATTCAAATTTCTAATGATTTAACATGGTTTCTATAAAATTTTATCTTACAAAATTTTAGCTAAAAATTTATTTAAAAAATAGTAATTAACAAATTATTTTTTAAGAAAAAATATAGAAAATTAATCATATATGAAATTTGGTGTTTACAATATTCCTTGATTTAGTTAGGATTCTTTTAAGCACCTGTGAAAATTTGTCCAAATAAACCATACTTCAATGAAATTTAACCCCAATCTTTTTTGGTAGCGTGCTTATTGAAATTTCAACCTTTTATAAAAAGTTTTCCAAATATACATACTTCAATACAATTTACCTCAAATTTTTTTAGCAGTATAATTATTGAAATTTCTTCAACCGTTCATAGAAATTTTTGAAAATATACCATACTTCAATACAGTTCACCTTGATTATAATTAATATAATTTGTAATCCACGTCAAACTTTAATGCATTCTTTAAAAAAAAAAAAAATTAAGTTTCTTTATTTTCATGACATCCCACCATGTTTCAAACTTTCATAAAGTGTAAGATATTATAAATAATATTAAACGTCAACCTATCAAAATTTATGCTTAAAAGGTAATTAAAAATATAATCCGAAAATACAATATATATAATAAGCTATATATATTCATCATTTATAAAGATCAAAATATTTATTATAAAAAAAATTATTAATATAAAATTTATAAAAATACAATTTAATTATTTTTTTAATTTACTAAAATAAAAATTTATTAAAAATAAAATAAAAAACAAGATACGGTATTAATCTAGAACATTTCCAACAAATGAAAACTCCACATTCTCGCTAAAGAAACCATATACGTTACAGAAGTTGATAAGCATGCATATAGGGTACATGTATCAAATTGCAGATGTTACATATGTTTATATCAACATAGATTAACAAAATGCCAAATAATACATGAAATTTGCGGAGATTAAAACAAATGGAGACATTTTATAATGATATTGCGGTTATCTATTTTTGTAATCCTTCAACCTGGAAACCAGAGCACCCTCAACGGGAGGTGGTGTATGTTATATGATACAAAAATTCATCATTAAATTCTTATCATAGGATATGTATTCAATCTTCGTGGCCAGCATCGTCCCCAGAGGTTGAAACGATCTCAGTATTAACCTTGGAGCTTGAACCCACGTCCATCGACTCTGCATTGCCCAAAATCCAGCGATGACCTGCATCATCACGTTGAATCACGAAATTATTGCTATAGCCATTAAATCCAATGGCACAAAGACCTTAGAAATTTCATGTCATAATACTTAATTTGCAAAACCCAACGCAAATGACCATAACCCATTCACACATCACGTTGAATCACGAAATTATTGCTCTACCCGTTTAATCCAATCGCACAAAGACCTTAGAAATTTCATGTCATAATACAAAAAAACCCAAAGAAAATCATAAACCACTCACACAAAATTTCGTCGCAAGAAAGCCGTTGTTCCACATCCTTCTCCAACATTCCAAGGACAAGTTCCTTCGCAGAATCGGATATGGAGCTCCATACATCGCTACAAACATCTACTTCTGTCTTTTGTATTTGCTCATACATTGACATGGCATCCTCATTTTCAGCTTCAATTTCAAACGGTGTCCTGCCACAGAGGAGAGCATACAATACCACTCCCGCGCTCCATATATCGACCTCGTACGAGTACCCACCTCCAATTAGCATCTCTGGTGCAGAATATCCCAAAGTTCCCACGTTTTCTCTGGCTAAAACCCTAGCTGTAAAATATAGTTCAAAATCAAAGATTATTTCGTGAGTATGAGTACCTTTATATAAATTTAATTGAGATATACCACTTTTATATAAATTTGGTTGAGATAGTTTTAAACTTGATTGGTTGAGTGAATTCATGAGCAGCTGAGAGCTTGATTTTTACAGAAGATGCATTGGATGTCTTTACTCCATTAGGATTCATAAGCAATTTCGACTGCTATAAAAGAAAGATACCAACAATGAAAAAAATGATCTGGTTTACAAATTCAAGAGAAATTTCCCAACTTACTACGAAGCTGAAGCGATCGATCGAAATTTCCGAGTTTGACAACCCATGATGAGCCAGAGTTTGCATTGTGTGACAAAAAAATACTGGATGGTTTTACGTCTCTGTGAATAATTCTCTGCGAATGGCAGTACCTGAGAGCTTCCACAATGCATTTCAATATCCTAGCAGCTTCTCTCTCTGAAAGAATACCATTTCTTTCGAGGAGGCGCTGGAGATCTCCTCCTTCGCAGAGCTCGGAAATCATATGTATATTCTTTGACCACCTGTATTCACCCAGTAACTGCGCCCAGTAGCAGGCCCTCACCTCCAAGATCCCTGGATGTTTGCCAGATAAGCGGTTTTGGAGTAAAAGCATCTCGTTGTATGCATGATTGGTGATGGGCATCATTTTACAGGCGAGTTGTTCGCCGGTTGACCTTCTGATGCACTTGTACACCACTCCCAACCGCCCTTGACCAATCACTTCCCCAATTTCATAATTCTTCTCCACAACAAGTATGGGAGCGCCAGATTCCTCTGGATCCTCTTCATTACGGGCTCTGCAAAAACGGCACAGGAATTGTATCGCACGCAGCATGGTCTCAAACTTGAAATTACTGAGAATTTACAAAGTTAACACCACGAATTCTTTAAAAGATAATCAACGGAAGCGAAGCGTGGATGATATGCTAAGTCCGAATCTAAAACTGCAGGATGGTAATTTCACTGCTGGATCTCTTCCTCGAGGAAATGTTATTTGCGGACGATAACCCTAAGCGACGAAATTTTATTTGCAGACGATAACCCTAAGCGCTGGATGTAATATATATGCTCGTTACTGTGCACTTAGCGGTTCAATGAAACAAACGAAAATAATTTAGTTAGATATTCATGTGGGCATGCTGTATTGTGCGCATTTCTATTAATTGACGAACTTTTAGATGTAGAAGCTAATCGTGTTAGCAATAAATGCTTGATACAAAATCTAGTTGAGATACTTTATACATAATTATCACATTTTGTTTACAAGGTTTTGTTTTATCACATTCTGTTTACAAGGTTTTGTTTTATATGAATCTTTGTGTTATTCCCCATAATATTTCTAGTAATTAATTGATATTTTGTTTTCATCTTATATATTGTCTTATAGAATCGTAATATTCATGATGAGAAAAATAACAAATTGTTCTTTAATTACCGAAAAAATCCTAAATAAATTGTTTTTTATTTAAAGTTTTTATTAACTTGAAATAAACCAAATTAGTAATAAAATAGTTAAAAATACATAATAGAAGAATATATGTATAAACTATGTAATTTTATTAGTTATAAGGGGTGTTTAGAATACTAATCATTTATGATTTTTTATTTCTATGGTAACATTTTTATTATTTTTATTATTTAATTTTACTTTTAACTCTTCAATTATTAAACTTATTTTATTTGAAAATTATATATTTAATAAGATATATTTATTTTATTTGAAAAGTATTAAAAATATATATAATGATTAATTTAATAATTTCTTTTAACTTTATTGAAAATAAATTGTTATGGCCTAAGCTATGTTTCTAGAGATTTATCTTTTCCCATCTACTTGAGTCCTAGTATTAGACCTGAATTCCTCTCTCTTTGAACCAATCTACATCATGAATATAATCTTCTACTTGCATCCTAGTATTAGACCTGAATTCCTCTCTTTGAACCAATCCACATCATGAATATAGACCTAAATTCCTCTCTCTTTGAACCAATCTACATCATGAATATAACCTTCTACTTGCATCCTAGTATTAGACCTGAATTCTTCTCTTTAAACCAATCCACATCATGAATATAACCTAGAAGTGTTAGGTGAATTCCTTCCATTCATAAGGTATGTCAAGAAGAAGATTAAGGGGAGCAATGTTATAATTAGTTAGCATATTTTTGGGTTGTAGTTGAAAATGAATAAAATTAAGTAAATTTGCACAATGTAGAAATTGGTTTTTAGATTGTAATAATTTTTTAAAATAATTTTTTCATAAATGTTTAATGTTTATTAAGTCCAATAGTTCAAAATCTCTAACAGTTATAAATAAACTTTGTGAAAATATTTATGAGGAAATTGGTTATGTTTAAGTAAAAATGAAAAAATATATATATTATTTTATTATCAATTTAGCTTATTTGATTTTCTATTTCTATTTATTAATATTAATAAGTTATTATAAAGATAAAATTGAGTTGAAAAATATATTATTGCTAAATTGATGCTATGGGGAATGGACTTTGTTTATATATGAGAAATTCTTATGCTTAATGTGTGTATAGAGAGAGGGAAAGAGTTATGCTTATTTGTTTGTTTAATAATAATAATAATAAATTATTGATTTTTCATTGGTAGAACCTTTGTGTTGCAACTTGTAAGTATTAATTGGTAGAATGATATTTAGTGGTTTTGCAAGTATTATTATAGTTTGAACTAAGATACTCAATGAGATCTCAACCATCTATACAATCCTAAAGAGCTTTTATGAATATAATTAGATGTTTTTCCATTAACAAAAGATTGCCAACACCAAGAACTTAGATCTTATTGAAGATAGATATGATTTCGATTAAAAAAACCTATTTACCAACAACAAGAGCTTAGAAATGATATCTAAAAATACTCTTAGATTTTATTGAAGATAAATATGATTTCGATTTAAAAATACCTATTTTTTTCTTCTTGTGAATTTTAGCCTAAATGTGGTTTTATGAATTCTAGAATTTATTTTATGAAATGAAATTATTTTAAATTAATGACTATGTTCTATTAAATTAATAATTTAACATTTAATTTATTTTATTTTATGAAATTCTATGTTCTATTAAATTAATGACTTGGACATTTAAGCTCTTTGTAGACATGTGTTTCATTTCTATTAAATTAATGACTTAGACATTAAAGCTCTTTGTAGGTATGTATTGCATTAAGATCATGATACAAGCAACAACTTAGTCTCTATGGTGTTTTATGTTCATTAAATTTATCTTCTAACCCGCAAATATATAACTTCATTTATAGTCAACAATATTTCTGACATGTTATGGAAATCCTCTTATTCTCCCACATATTCATTAGAGGAAATTAGATATGTACGCATCACACTCCGTTATTGTACATTTACTCACATGCACAATAAAATCTCCTTCACCTTATTTCTATATAAGAGTGAAAGGAGAACATGTCTCATGATGTATGGGATAAATCTTTTTTATTTTCCTTGCTTTAATTGTTCAAATTTTTTAACATTTTTGAAAACTTATTCAAATGAACTATGTTTGAATGAAATTTAGACTTAATATTTTTTCTTAATTTAAATATTAAAATTATTTTAATTCTTTTATAAAAAAAAATCAAATAAAACATCCTTAATGCAATTCTTAATTTATATACAGTACATATCAAACTTTAATGCATTATTCCTCTCGGAAAAAATATAGATTCTTTATTTTCATGACACTCCTTCATATTTAAATCTTTTTATATAAATCTAAAACATTATAAATATTATTAAATATCCATCAAATTTTTAATTTATATTAATAAAATAACAATTGGTAATTCCCTTATCGCACGACAAATTGAACATCAATGTTCAATTGAGATTCAATCAAAAAAACAAAATAACTATTAAACTCACACATTTCTAACAATAAGAAACTCCACAATCTCGCTCAAAAAACCATGTATTACGTTTACATATATCACATTGCAAATATTGTATATAACAATGTATATATTGTACATAAATTGCAAATAACCATGAATATATTGTACCTGAATTGCAAATGTTGTATATATAAAATTCAGCTTAAGAAAATGCCATAAAAATGTTGTACATGAAATTTGCGGAGATTAAGACAATTTGAGACATCTCGCTCAAGAAACCATGTATATCATGTACATGTATCACATTACAAATATTATATATAACTGTATATATTGTACATGAATTGCAAATGTTGTATATATAAAAGTCAGGTTAAGAAATTGCCAAATAATACATGAAATTTGCGTAAATTAAGACAAATGGAGACATTTATATAAAGATAGTGCGATTATCTATTTTCGTAATCCTTCACCCTGTCAACCACTAGATGATATAAGTAGTCCCCATTACATTGTTATCATATGATATGTATTCAACCTTGGTGCCCATCGTCGACCCCTGAGCTAGCAACGGTCTGTGTCAAGGGCGGAGCTAGAAGCCACTTCATTGTCGACCCCTGAGGTAGCAAAGGTAGCAAGGATTTCTGTGTTAACGGTGGCGCTAGAAGCCACTTTATCGTCAACCCCTGAGGTAGCAAGGGTAGCAAGGATTTCCGTGTTGACGGTGGCGCTAGAAGCCACTTCATCGTCGACCCCTGAGGTAGCAAGGGTAGCAAGGATTTCTGTGTTGACGGTGGCGCTAGAAGACACTTCATCGTCGACCCCTGAGGTAGCAAGGGTAACAAGGATTTCTGTGTCAACGGTGGCGCTAGAAGCCACTTCATCGTCGATCCCTGAGGTAGCAAGGGTAGCAAGGATTTCTGTGTCAACGGTGGCGCTAGAAGCCACTTCATCGTCGATCCCTGAGGTAGCGAGGATAGCAAGGATTTCTGTGTCAACGGTGGCGCTAGAAGCCACTTCATCGTCGACCCCTGAGGTAGAAACGATGTCTGTGTTAAGGGCGGAGCTAGAAGCTACTCCATCATCCAACCCAGAGGTAGCAACGATCTCTGTGTTAAAGGTGGAGCTAGAACCCACTTCCATCTCTGCATTGCCCACAATCCAAGGATGGCCTGCATCAATCACGAATTTATCGCTCTACCCTTAAAATCCAGTCGCAAGACGACCATTCCAATTCCAATTTATAATTCTAATTTTGCAAAACCCAAAGCAAATCATAACCCACTCACTCAAAATTTCATTCCAGTTCCAATTTCAATTTATAACGCTAATTTTGCAAAGCCCAAAGCAAATCATAACCCACTCACTCAAAATTTCATCGGAAGAAAGTCGTTGTTCCACATCCTTCTCCAACATTCCAAGGACAACTTCTTTTGCAGAATCGGATATGGAGCTCCATACACCGCTACCCACATCTACCTCCGTTTTTTGTATTTGCTCGTACATGCTCATGGCAGCCTCTTTGTCAACTCCAAACGGTGTCCTGCCACATAGAAGTGTAAAAATATAAATGAATTTTATTAATGTAACAAAAATATAAATGAATATACATGCTCTCTGCATCCTCATTCTCGTACATGCTCATGGCATCCTCATTCTCAGCTTCAAACGGTGTCCTGCCGCAGAGAAGATAATACAATACCACTCCCGCACTCCATATATCCACCTCGTACGAGTACCCATTTCCGATTAGCATCTCTGGTGCAGAATATCCCAATATTCCCACGTTTGCTTTGGCTGAAACTCCAGCTGTAAAATATCATTCAAAGATTATTTAATGACTATGACTAGCATTATAAAAATTTAATTGATATATACCACCTTTATATAAATTTAGCACTTGAGATAGGTTTTAATTTGATTAATGAGCAGCTGAGTGCTTCTAACTCTATGAAAGATGCATCGGATATCTTTACTCGGTTACGATTCATAATCAATGCCAACGGCTGTTAAAAAAAGAAACCAAGAATTGAAACAAAAAGATTTAGTTTACAAATTAATGTTGTAGATTTTTTTCCTACCTACCTTCAACGTGAAGTGATCGATCGAAGTTTCCAAGTTTGGCAACCCATGACGAGCCGGAGTTTGCACTATTTGATATAAAAATGGAGGATGGCTTTATGTCTCTATGAATAATTCTCTCCGAATGGCAGTACCGGATAGCTTCCACGATGCATTTCATTATTGTAGCAGCTTCTTTCTCTGAAAGAATACCATATCTTTCGACGTAGCGCGCGAGATCTCCTCCATCACAGAGCTCCGAAATCATATAAAGATTCTCTGACAACATCTTTTTTCCCGTCCACTGCTGCCAGTAGAAGTCTCTAACATTCAAAATCCCTGGGTGTTTGCCAGACAGTTGGTTTCCCAGTAAAAGCATCTCATTGTATGCATAATTGGTGATGGGCATAATTTTACACGCGAATTGCTCTCTTGTTGTCCTCTCAGTGCAATTGTGTACCACTCCCAACCGTCCTTGCCCAATCACCTCCCCAATTTCATAATTCTGCTCCACAAGAAGTATGAAATCGCCAGACGACTCTGAATCCTCTGCTTCACATGCTCTGCAAACACGGCACAACAATTTTATCACACGCAGCATGGTTTCAACCTTGATAATTTACAAAATTATTCCACGAGTTCTTTAAAAATAATCTAAAATTGGAGGACGGTTATTTCACTGCTTGATCTCTTCATCAAGGAAATGTTATTTGCGGACGATAACCCTAAGCGAGTGATGCAATATATATATATATATATATATATATATATATATATATATATATATATATATATATATATATATATATATGTGCGCCATTCAACCGAGCTCCCAACAATGCCAATTAATGACCGTTATTTTGCTCTTACGCGTTAAATGGAACAAGCTAGAGTAATTTAGTTAGATATTCATGTGGACATACAATATTTTGTGTTTTGAATAAATATTAATATATCATTATGTTATTTTAATAATATTGAGTATTTAGGTATATATTTTTGTGGATATATAGTATTTTGTGCTTCTATGGGTGGTTTATATTATTTTAATAATATTGTTTAGGTGGATGTACGTGTCGTATATATTATTATTTTAATTAGAATATATATAATTGGAATTTATATTATTTTAATATAAATATTGTTTACGTAGATGTAGGTGATATATATAAAAGAAGTTGGACCTTTAGTATGTCCTAAAAGTGCTCTCTTTTATTTAAGAGCTTGTTTTTTTGAGAATTCAAAGAGAATAAGAGATCTAGTTAACCACCCAAGACCAAGAGGTATTTGGCACTAGTGAAAGTTTCCCCCTTAGTTACTACTCCCTCATAATTTCAAGTGGCATTGTTTTATTGAATAGGTGTGATGACTCAACCTACATTGGTAGGTAGCACTCATTGATAGTTGTCTTAGTTACTAGTTTGACAAAGTTAAGAATTTGAAAAGTAAAAAAAAAAATGAAAGGTACTACTAAACTTAAAACAAAACAAAAAAAGAATTTGAAAAGTATGAAAATGAGAAGCAAGTTGAGAGTATATAAAAGATAAGGCTAGAAGGTAACCATTCATTTTTGAGATAGATGTTAGGAAAAACATAAAAACAAAAGGAATGATAATATGAATAATAGCATTAAAATGTGGATCAAAAAATTAATATGAAATAAAATTGAATAAATATAAGTTAAAATTGGGGAAATGGAGATGATATAAATAATATGATTACAAGGTGCATGGAAATTTTATATAAAATAAATAAGAATAGATTAATATAAGCTAATTTCCCCTAGAAAAAAATAGTAATTTCTGCATGATATAATGAATATGTTGCATCTTATAGATGCAGCTTTATGCATTCTCAAATGCCATCCTTTGGTAGTTACAAAATTTAAAATCTTTGAAAAGTCACTCCCATTTTCTAGATTTGTATGTATAGGCTAGAGATTTTGAACGTTGTCCAAAATAGACATGTATATATCCATTTATAGTTTCATATAAAAAATATAAATCATCCTTGTCCTTGAAGAAGGACTTCTTCTTTGTGATCCACACTCCCCAACACATCAATGGGGGGATATTTTTTAATTTTTAAGGACTTATTTGCTCCCACCAGTTTTTCCAAGCTTTAAAAATGACCCCCTTCCAACCAGTACCCAGGTCTAAAATCCTTTTGAAATCTATCAAGATCCCCAATTTAAAGGTGTATAACAGAAAAATATTGTCAATAATTTCTTCCTCTTTTCTACATAGAGGACACTAGCTGGGCTCTTCCTTATGGAACTTGAAGATGTTGTCCTAAGCGGGTAGTATTTTTTTTTTATGAGACACCACATAAAGACCCGAGCCTTTATTAGACATTTTAATTTCCAATTTTTCTTCCACTACAACACTTGATCCTTCGACATGCTAGCATTGATTGAGTGGTTGTAGCCCATTTTTGGAGTGTATTCCTCGAAGGGAAAGAAAACCCATCACAGGGAATCTTCACTATCCCTAAGTTGCGCATGCAGTAGGTTAAGGGTTGGTGTATAATTTTTCCACTGAACCTTAAAAGAAGTTGGACTATTCAACATGGTTGCATCTGCCCATCCTTGAGTCCATATGGATGTATGTATGTGATATTTCACCTAGTTTAGTGTAACCTTTCCATTCTTATTTATAAAACTTACCAAATCCTATGGAGGACGAAATTTCACCCACAACCCACACAAGGATACACATCGATCCTCAGTTTCTCTCCATTTCCCGCCTTCCAAGACAGGCCGCGTTCAAACACTAAGAAGGAAGATAAGATCGATTTCCATATGATTGAAACATTTGACTTTTTATTGTCTCGAGAGAAAACTCATTCCTCCACGGTGCTAGGATATATATACTTCCTATGAACAAGTGAAGTCCATAGAATTTTTATGGTTGGAAGCCTCCAACCCACCTTATAGATTGTGCTTCTGCAAATACAGGGATAATTTTTAAAACCCACCCTCCCCATGCTTTCGAAACAACAAAGTTTTCCCATCTCACACATGGAAGCACAAATTCGGCCATTGTTCTTTCCCATCGAAAATGAGAGAAAAGTTTGTGTCGTTTATTGAAAATACCCTTTGAAATCCAGGATAGGGGCATCTAGTAGACAAGGATGGCTTCATGTATTTATTTGATGAGTACTAATCATCCTACTCATGACATCCATTTGAGGCTCCATACGTTTAATCTATTTTCCAACTTCGTAATTAACCATCGTCAACCTTCCTTCTCACCATCATTTCATTTAAGATCGAACCCCATATATTTTAGACCATCGGCAAATGTATCAATATGAAATGGGATTCAGAGACCTCAAGTATTCTCATAGATTTTTGGAATAAGAGAAGAACGGCCTTAATGGATGTCATGTCACACGTAGAACTATCACTTAATAGTAAGATGTCATATATAAATAGAAACTTTGTGATTACGAAATATTTAGCTACAATTATACCCTTTAGCACCCCCCCCACCCCCCCGCCTTTTTTGGCTTCTAATAGCATCTTCCTAAGACCTTTAGCGACTCGACGAAATAACAATGGCGAAACAAGGAATCATTCATGAAGCCCTCATTGTGCACGAAAGAAGTGGGGGGAGGGAGGCGGGGTTTGATCCATTTCTGAGAACCAAAAAAGTGACTGAAGTTATACAACTCATAACCCAATTTATAAAAGGGACTTCAAATCCAAAATGGATAAGAATCAACCATATAAATGGCCAATTAACCCTATCATATGATTTAAACATGTCACTTTTGATAACAATTCCATTCAAATTCCTAGTTTTAAGGCTATGGAGTCCTTCTTCAGCGACCCCAATAACTTCACAGATCTAATGACCTTCCAAAAAACCAAATTGTTCACCAAAATCATTTTTGGAAAGTACCAACTTGATTCGATTTGCAATGATTTTAACAATCACCTTATAAATATAATTGCATAGAGATATTAACCCGAAATCATCAAAAGGCTGAGGGTCATCTAATTTTGGAATGAAGGCTATAAAGGTTGAGTTGAAAAATGCCAACATTCTTCCATTATGTTGGGAATCCTTAACCACTTTAAGCGAGACTTATCCCAAAATGTCATAATGACATAAAAAAACTATTATAGGTCAACCATCTAGTCCAGGGCTCTTCCCCAGCTAGGATAAATCCTCAAAAGTGGTGTCCTTACTCCCTTGCTTTTCATTCCATACCTAGATGGTGTTGTGTCCCTTCGTCCCTTTCACAAAATTTTGAAAAAAAAAATTGTATTATCATCCCTACTCTTCAGTCAGACTACTTTTCTTTCAAGTCTCCATAGGACCTCCTTCTCTTCCAAAATTCTTCTTTAAGATGATTCTAGCTAAAATATTTTTTGTTTTCATTCATAAAATCACATAACCCCCCCTTTCAGTTTCCTCCAAACTCCTCAGTTCTTCCACTACTGATTTTAGTTTTATGTCTTCCCTTTGAGGATGCACCACTGAAGGGTGGCTCTTTTTACCTTTTTTAGGATTTTTTTCAAAATGGGCTTCAATAGGTACTCCCATATCCATATTTAAGGGAATCTAATTCTCCCGAACAAAAAAATGTATCTAAAGGGTATAGTTGTAGCTAAATATTTGGTGAACATTTTATGCACTCCCCCTTTAGTTTAAAAAAAAAATTGGATGATGATGTGATTCACCACCATTCCTTATCCACTTCCTAAATAATTTTATATTTTCCATTAAACATTTTTCCAAAAGGAAAAAATCAAGGTGTTTTGTAATCATCACCTCTCCTCGCCACCTCCTTCTCCAAGTAGGCCTGATTTTAAATAGGTCCACATCAACAAGTTTCATCCCACGAGAAGGTGAGAGAATAAACTTAAGAGGGGGTTAGGCCTAGCATGAGGACCGAAAACTTCATAGGCCTATATCAAGAATTAAGATCACCCCCCACTACCGTACTATTTGATGACATGAAGGATCTTCTCATTAGTTGGTCTGAGTATGGGACCCACTCTTGATAGGGGCCATAAATATTTAAAATTTAGATGTACAAACCTAACTCTAAAGAAAATCCTTCTACTCCTAAGATCATTTCTAAACCTTAAGGGTCAGATAATTTTATGACTCTTTGATTGAACTCGACAACTAGACCCTCAAGTCTTCCCCTGACATTCGAACATATGAAAATCTAGCTCGGGAAAATGGTCTTAAAAACTTTGGTAATCTTGCCACCCTCCCCCAATGTTTCTTGTCGAAAAATAATATCCAAATTTTATGAAAACACCAGCCTCCTCAGGGATAGTTTTTTAGACGGGCTAGCCAAATCCTTGCAGTTAAAAAACAAAAAGAAATCATGAGGATAACTCTCATGGGACTTGCATTTATCTAAGTGCCTAATTAATTGCCACTTTTTTCCTTCCTCTACATCCAAGCTATATTTATATTAGTCTTTTTATAGGTGGTATTTTCACCCATGTAAGCGACCATTGGCCTTGGGTGGGGAGGAGAGGCCAATGCCACCAATATAGTGAGTGGGATCTCCCTTTCGATGTCGAGGTGTAATATTGTAGTGGGAGAGGGACTCTGAAGAGAATTCCTGCACAATGGTTAGGTCCACCTTTGGGGAGGACCAAGAAGTATTTTTTGTGGGGCATAAACAAATCACTTATGTAGATGGAGAGTGGGAGGAAGAAAAATCATAAAGATGAGTAGGGATAGAAGAGGTATTAGAACCCACGTCAAAACTAGTGAATGAGTTTATTAAATTTATTATCAAGTGATAGGGAGAGGAATTACCTGAAGGGGTGACCACGATGAAGAAGGAGAACCTTTTTGAGCCTTGATAGAGATTCCCATGTCCATCACCAAGTCGCCATGACTTCCTAAACCGTTGGGGTTGGGGATTTTTGACTAAGGCACTAGAAGGTCTAGCTTCCATTGTTGAGTTGAAGGGGGGAATCATTGACAATATGCCCATGTTGATGATATCTTCTACACAAAAGGGACACCTTCATAGTCTTGGATTTGGCGATGACAAATTCATAGGAAGAACAATTCCAAATTTACATACAAACCTTCACGAGGTTCCAATTTACCAAAATCCCAGCTAAAGACATGTTTCCTGAAGATAGGAAGGACATTTAAACTTCCATGAATTCCCCCAATTTGTTCCATATGGGCTAAAACACTTCCACGAACCAGAATTGTAAGGGTAACCCAGGAAATCTTACCTAAATAGGAGAAATGTTGAGTCTTTCATAACTATCATAAAAAAGGAGAGTCCATTGTTTCAAAAAAATTATTTGCATCTACACTCCAGTTTTTTACCAATGTCCATGATGAAACCTTATTCAATCCAAATCGAAACATAAGCCAACCAAGAGCCAAGATACTTACACAAAGGCACTGCATTCAATGAGTTTCTCCACTCTTGGTTGACCCATTCTCACAAAAAAATTACAAAAAATGTTTCCCTCTTGCTCTCCCTACCACCACCAACTATGTCATTTTAAACAACTTCAATTTCTATACATCCTCTCCTAGAAGCATATTTGGATCTTCATTTTTTATATTTTTGTAGCAACACTTTTTACTCTTCGTCCCTGGGAAGTTTCACACAGCTAAATTTTCCTAGGCTCCTAGGGATTTTTTTGGCTTCACCTATGAACCAATTTTATCTTGGATGTCTCCTTCCCCACTAGCATAATATGGCACTACCGGGTTCTCCCCACTAGGGTTTCCCTCCAAGAAACACAATGAAATGTTTCATAAAGAGATGTCTTCCAACCACAAATATAAACAAAAAATGGGCCCCAAACCCTTTGTCTCATCTTGAAAACATTCATTCTAGAAATATGCGAGTCCCATAGGGATAGAGTCCCCTAAATACTCTAGATAAAACCCTACTTTCACCTCATGCAATAGATGCGGGAGGTGTTGATACTACCCTCATGAAGGTGATATGGGGAGACATGAGCCTCAATACATTTCATAATGTAACGTTCCCCAACTTCCACACATGCAAAAAAAAAAAATTCATAGAATAAGCGCTCTTCTCATTTTACCACTCCCCTGAGAATTTATGAGTCACACTGTTGTCTATTAAACTAATACATAGGGACTCAACCCTACGCCTTTTCCACTTTTAATTTCCTATACTTTTATTGAATATAATTGTATGATTAATCGATTCTCCAGAGTATATAGATTCACAAGTCTGTAACTTATAGAAGTTTAGGTATAAACTCTTGAATATATTAATTGTTATAATTTCTAACTTTAAATCTTTGCTTCGATTCCCTATATATATCGTAACTCTATATAGATAAAATCCCCCAACATATAAACGATATACATTCCACCATATGTAAACTCCACAAGATATAATACATCACATATGTATATGCTCATAGGTGCACTCCTGTGTCGAATTCGTCCTATGTAGATAAGATGATGGTTAGGCCTTCGACTTGGAGATTTAGTAATGTAACGAGTTTTTATTTCAAGAACAATTTCTATGCTTTATGGTCAGGACCATACGGCACTTATCCAATGAAATATATATTATTCGGTTAAAATAACTTTGGCAAGCCTTATTGCCGCGTCAATGTATATCATTTAATAGCTCCCTGGCTTATTTGATATGAGGTACGTCTCCTGGCTTTTAGCGTATGGGTTTGGTATTCTCGTATCCCATCGCTTTTATCACTTCGGCTCATCGTACCAGTGACTTGATTTGGAGATCTATTCGTATCTGATAACACTGGGGTGAAACTATAGTTTATAGTGTTATTTTTCTACTGCTCTAAATGCGCATTAATTTGTTATAGTACATGTACGCCTGACTTGTATGGAACCCCTTTCGTTCAGATCGTTGTCGATCTCGGTGGAAGTCCACCGATTCGTGCCACTTGTAGGGCTTGATTAAACTAGGGTTATCATTTATGATATTTATAAAAGTTGATCGTAAAACCACTGTTCGCTTCTCTTATTCGCATTGTCATTCGTTCAATACTACTTTGAGGTTATCACTCTGGTAGCTCTGCTCGTTTTCTGAGAATTTCCGGTGCCATACGTCGACCTTCGTCGAGTTCATGCGGCCACACGGAGAGGTAAAATCTGGCCTCATTCGTTTTTGTTTTTAATATTGGAGAAATGCAATGCGGTTTCAGCCATCATGATTTTTTTTCTTGTCATACTATCAGTTCAGGCATTTCCCACAATTTCTCCGGGATATAAAATCCAAAATGATAGTCAGAACGCTCTTCATATTCTTAGAATTTGTGGTGAGGGTTTGTTCTTAGACTTTTATCTCTTTCTTGCGCTCAGTTTTATTAACCTATTACCAAGCTCGTGGTCTCATTATTCCTTTTGAAAATTGTTTTGTTGATTATTCATTTTTCAGTCCATTTCGTAACTTGAAATTCTAGTTTCGCAGAGTACATTGACTGATATAAATTAACGTCTCATCTTATGGATGACCCGTTTGGGTATTTGACGTCTTTTCTCTGCTGGACGAGGGTTTCTGTTCTCCAACATCTTCGTCGATATTTGGGACACGTCTAGGTATGGTTGCTATTCAGGGTTTAGAGCAAACGCAGCCCTAAAATTTTTGGCTATGCATTCTAGTTAAAATGCCAAATTCTCTAATCCATTTCCATTTATTTTCTATATGTTAACTCAGGTCCATACTGTCGAAATGGTTCGTTTCCGAGGTAATAATTTATTTCTCATTCGTCGGTTAATGTTTAACAGATAAAATTTCCATATCCTCCCTTACCGTATCTAATGCTATTCACAAAATGATGTTCGTTTACAGGTAACTATTTACTACCTACTTCGTGTGGACATCTTCTGAGAGCTCTTTGCCTTCTTAGTCGAATAGTTTTGATGCCTTGCTCTCTATCACAGGTCGATACTCATGAGCACCTCGACTGTATGTAAACTCGTTGCTTATACAATGACTTGTTTGCTTTAAGTCAGCTCGTGGAGGACATTGTTGACTCTCCAGAGAGTCGTCTACTTGTTTCCTTGATTGATTTATTGTTTAAGCTAGACTGTATATCTATTGACTTGGGGTTAATTTTCCCATGTCAGGACAACATAACTTCGCTAATAATTTTTCCCTGTTATGCTTTACTTTAGTCTTGTACCATCTGTATATAAGAGAATATTTTCATCGGCTTATGACATTTCCTATCGGAAACATTTGATTTTCCATGTACTGTCAGCTATGCGAGTTTATTTTTAATTCCAAGTAGTACTGGCGTTAAACAGAAATATTTTAGTTTACTACCTGATTACTGATCATAGAATACTCGTATGTAAAATTTAATAGTTGATATAATAACTAGGCATTCTCTCTCTCTTGTTTCCAAAACTGAGCTCTTCAATGAAAAAATAAAGGGTTTAGTAACTATGGTATTTTTACAATAAAATTTTTTGTTACTGTTTAGCCATTTCCTACCATGCTTAGCTCGGTCCTTTTTGGTATTGGTGTAACTCCAGATCTTTAAGGTTCCAGGAAAAAATATATTTATAATATTTCAGTCATCATCCCATTGATCTTTTATTTAAGTTTGGCTGGATATAATTTTTGTAATTATAGTGTATTCTCATGTATCATAGGCCATGCTAATTAGTCTTGTAAAAATCTATATATTTCCTGCCTTGGTTTTCAATATAGATAACTGCGCCATGCAGTAACTATACATCTGTGTATACACTTGGTATCTAGTTTCCTTTTTCAATATTTAGGATTTAGTTAATGAAGACAAAAGCAGATTAAATTTAAACTTGAAAATCATCTTTGAGAAATATGTATTCTCAGATTTAAACCAGTTATGGTTTAGAGATTCTGATGAATTCTTTCCCATAGATGTGATTCCTACAACTGTACATAAATTGAAGGCTAGTTTCTGCTGAGATTTCTGTTAAATGTATGGAATATTTTCACACATAGAATGCACATATAATACTTTCACAGTCCATTCAGCATAAAATTTACACCTACACATTATAACAGAAAAATATAACAGAACTGTGCATACCACTAAATTAGATGACCAATCCACCCAACCTTAGAATTTGTTTATCTCCAGAATTCACCCCTGAGTTGAGATCCTTCCTAGAACAGATCAACCTCCAATCTGTTTAGGAGTAGCTTATTTAAGCTGTTGTTCCCCCAAAGCCTGTTTCCAATTCTGCGTCCAGAATATCAGGATGCTTTTCTTCCTTTTTGCCTAGGCTTCCCTATTTAGAGACTTTTAAAGCTGCTTTCTACTTTTCCCAGATTTTCCAGCTTTTTACCTCTTCCCAACTACCTTCCTCATCATTGGGGAATTTAGATTTTTCCTCAAAAATCTAAATTAGAAACAATTTCTTTCAAGGATTTTTGAAAGATGGTGGGGAAAGTATTTTCCTTATCCATCCTCATGGATTTAGTAAGTGATCTCATAAATCTCATTTTGGTCAATCTGCACAAAATCATTTTATTCATTTTCTCAATTTAAATAATTAATTACATCCACAAAATACTTGTCCTTTGGGGTCCACTCCCCTTAGGATTAAAGTTCAAATGTCTAGTTTTGAAATTCAAACACATAAACTAGGGGTGTTACACATAATGAATGAGTTTGTAGGGCCTTCAATGTAGTGGGGTTGGGTGGAAGGAAGGTTCTTAAATATATTTTGTGGTGTGATATGTTGATATTAAGTGAATTTTATGTATTTCTCAATATGTAATTTTTCCTCCTTAGTGTGCTTTTGTTCCTATACTTTTAGTTTTGGTGATATCTAGTCTAATTGAACCTCTAGCTTTTGGAATTATTCTTTAATAAATTTGTTAAATCACATATTTTCCTAGGGGAAGTATAGGCCCTCCTGTCTTGGCTCCTCCCAGCTTCCTCTCTCATAGTTTCTTCTTTCTCTTGACTTGCTATATTTTATTCTCTTTGTTCTAGAAGTTGTTGGAGATTCCTTGGTGAAGATAGGTTTGACATCTACTCCCAAGAATCGGTATATTCATTTTTTATCACTTATTGATGTTTCAAGGTACTATTTTCATTCAATTTGTTCTCTTAGGTTAGGCCACTCGCATCTTCTAGATATTTCAAGGTATGTTTGTCACGGGATCCTAAGCTTATATCTCTTTTTTTCATTATAGTATTTTCCACTTCTGATATTGTGCACCCCTTCCTCTATTCTAAGTTATTTACTATGCCCTTGGGAACCACTTGCCTCTATATGGTGTCATTATCTGAAGGAAGGTTATTACTAGTTATTCCCGTATAGTTTCAATGTTTCGAATTGTTTAAAATGCAGCAAGATGATGGAGCTTAGTGAAATGAAGTCGCCTTCACTAAGTGGGCCCACAGGCAAATTTTGGCGCAAAGTCTATTTTTTGACTATGTCTATTTTTAGACATATGGAGCATGGTCCAGGGGTTGCAGTATGTTATTCTTGGAGTATTGGTCATGTCGGTAAAAATAGATGGACCTATATTTTTAGACATATAGGTCGAAGTCTATTTTTAGATTGCCTATCCTAAAAATAGAAAATTCAAATATTATTTACCCTTAATAATATTTGGACTCTAAACTTCAGTTTACTCTCTTGGAGCACTTCAGTTCGAGCTACAGAAGTGGCTCATGCATCTGACAGAGGAATTACGCTATTCCTAAGGGCTTGGTGAGCTCATGCATGGTTGACTTCAGTTAGGACTTCAGTGGCAGAAGTTTGGTGGAGTTGATGAGACAGTTGGTGGAGTTGTGTTCGGTTTAACTTAGTTGAACTAGTTGAGATTAGTTTAACTAGCTAATCAACTAGTAACGAGTGGAGTGAATTAAATATTATTTAATTCATTAATTAGTAACTCATTATTCAACTCAAGAACACATCAGTTCACTACAGTGCATGATCAGTTCAGTGGAGACCAGAGAAAGAGGTAGATGAAAGGGTGGAGTTAGCTATCAGTGGCGACATCAGTTGTGCATGAGATTTGCACCACACTTGGAGGAATTTCCCATGATGATTGCACTGTCAAGACAAGGAGATTCAAACCTTGGATCTCTATATAGACAGGCCTGGATTGCGCAATAAAGGCAAGGCAATTGGCGGTGAGTTTTGAACCAGTAACCTGTTCAAAACCGTTTAGTTTGTGTGTAACTTCATGAGATAGCATCAGTACTTGTGAGAGTATCAATGATTTTGTTACATGATTTCTCCATTATAATATACACAATAGCTGCGGGGTTTTCAGCTATAAGCTTTCCCCCATACATACTATGTTAATGTGTATGATGATTTGATGTGCTATCGCTTGTTTTAAATTCCGCATGTGTGATGATCTGAGTGGAAGAGATTATGTGTTTCATATGAATTTGAATTGATATGTGATCAGGATAGTCTCGGTGGATAATTGATCATTATTCAGCAAATTTCTACATGGTATCGGAGCTATTGAAGCAGAGATTGATCATCACAATGATTACAAACTTATTTCGGTAGACAGAGTCTGCATGCGGGCCAGGTAGCCTCTGGATCCATCCTTTCCTTTGAAAGGTGATATATCCAGTAAATGCCCCTGCAGTCAATCTCTGTGCTAGAAATAATTTGTTCTCACAGATCAAGAGCGGTTGAGCTTTGAGCTTGGAATTCGAATTTTGCAGCAGTTTTGTTTTCTTGGTGCCGGAGTTGAAAATGTCTTTCAACGGTTTGCGACTCGAATATGCTCTTGAAGGCAGTTCGAATTATGTTGCATGGAAGGATCGCATGGAGGCAGTATTAGAAGATAATGGACTGAAGGAGTTCGTAGATATGGATGTCCAAAAGCCCACTGATCCTGCTGAAGTCGAAGCTTGGCAAAAGAAGATGGCGAAATGTCGAAGGATTCTGTTGGAGGGCGTAAAGGATCACATTGTATCCAGCCTGCATGGAAAAGCTTCTCCATATTTGATGTGGAAAGCGTTGACAGATCTATTCCAGAGTAAGAGCGAACAAAGGAAGCTGGCGCTCAAGGATAAGCTCAGAAACATTAAGATGGAGAAAGGCAACAGTATCGCCAAATACCTCACGAAGTTCACTCAATGCAGAGATGAGCTGGGAAGTGTGGGGGTGACTGTCGAAGATGAGGACATGGTGGACCTAGCTCTCCTTGGTCTTCCGAAGGCTTGGCATTCATATCAAGATAGTGTCAATGGTCGAGAGAAGTTGTCGGGATGGGAGCGCCTTTGGGCGGATCTCATGCAGGAGGAGATAAGGAGGACTACCAGGGACGGATCTTCATCAAAGGGAGCTGATGAAGAAAATTGCGCTTTGGCTGCCAAAGCAAAGAAGGGGAAGGGTAAGAAAACTTCTCATTCCGGTGCAAAGGGAAAGAATCAAGACATGGCGAAATTGAAGTGTTTTCACTGCCATGATCACAGACATTATGCCACAAATTGTCCGAAGAAGAAGAAAAACAAGCAAGCGGGAAGATCTGTAGATGGAGAGGCTTTGGCTTCACAGTTCGAGCTTGAATTTTCACTGATTGCATGCTTGGTTTCAAGTGTGATGGGATCAGTGTGGTTCTTGGACAGTGGTGCGTCATTTCACATGATGGGAGATCGGGATTTGTTCTCAGATCTGGAGGACAAAGATCTGGGCGTGCACATCAAGATGGGCGATGATGGTAGATACAGTGCGACTGGTATCGGTACCATATCCTTTCAGAGGGAGTCTGGTAAACCCTTCGTGTTGAAGGATGTCATGCATGTACCTGGATTGAAGAAGAACTTGATCTCTGTGGCAATGTTGGAAGATAAGGGGTATGATGTGGTCTTCAGCGAAGGAAAAGCCTTCCTGCGCAGTAAGACTACTGGAGAGACCCGGAAGATAGGGGTTCGAACCAAGAACCTTTATCAGTTGCAGGTAGATGGCTGCGCAGCTATGGCATGCAAGGCGGGAGAAGTGGTGAGCCGAGATGATGAGGGCGAACTGTGGCACAAGAGATTGGGCCACCTTCACCATGGAGCTTTGAAGATTCTGCAGCAGATTTCTACTGGGCTTCCTAAGGGCACTCTTGCGCAGTCAGATCAGTGCAAGGGGTGTACCTTGGGGAAGTATGTGAAAGCCACCTTTCACGAGAAGGATAGTCGCGCCACGACGATCCTTTAGAGAGTTCACATAGACGTGTGTGGTCCTTTCTCTATAGCTTCAACAGCAAAGCACAAGTACTACATGATCTTTGTTGATGATTTCTCTCGGAAGTGCTGGATCTTCTTCATGCAGAAGAAGAGCGAGACATTTTCTAAGTTCTGTGAATTCAAGGCGCTGGTAGAGAAGGAATCGGGGAAGCATGTGAAGGCTCTTAGGAGCGACAATGGTGGTGAATTCATCTCGGCTGAATTCAAAGACTTTTGCAGCGCAGAAAGGATTCGGAGAGAGCTCATCGCACCCCATAACCCACAGCAGAACGGGGTGGCTGAGCGGAAGAACAGAACGATCGTGGGTGCTGCACGGGCGATGTTGCATGATCAGGGCCTACCCCTTCACTTGTGGGCTGAGGCATGCAATACAGCAGTGTATGTGCAGAGCCGTTGTCCTCACAAGGTTCTTGGCATGAGTACACCAGAGGAGGCTTATTCTGGCAAGAGGCCTGATATTTCCCATTTGCGGATTTTCGGATCTCCTGTCTACATGCATGTGACGAAGGATGCAAGAAGGAAGCTGGATCCAACTGCTGAAGTTGGAATATTTGTGGGGTACACTGATACACCTCACAACTATCGGATGTATGTGCCAGACAGTCGCAAGACTGTTGTGCGACGGGATATAAAATTCCAGGAGGAGAAAGCCATGCAGTGTTCGCTTGAGAGGGAGCTACACTTGCATGCAGATGAGGAGCTGTTAGTTCCTAAGGAGGAGCTTCCGGATGTGGATCAGCCACAAGAGGAAGTTCAGGAGGTGGAAGAAACCACCCATGCGGCGCCAACCATCAGAGGGCGCATGCGCACTACAGAAGCTGAGCGACTGGCTCGAGATGCAGAGAAGGTTGTAGGACCACCTACAGCACAGCGCAGACAGAGGCAGTCACCGGATCGGTACACTGGATACATGGCTCTTGTGATTCAATGTGTCGTGACAGAGCCATCCTCTTTTGAGGAAGCTGTGGAGGAACCCGCATGGGTAGATGCCATGATCGAAGAATATGATTCGATCGTCAGAAACAGTGCATGGGAGATTGTCCCAAGACCGGAGGGGAAATCGGTGGTGGGTTCGCGATGGATCTACAAAGTGAAGCAGGCGGCTGACGGGAGTGTGGAGAAGTACAAGGCGAGATTTGTCGCCCGTGGCTTTTCACAGATCGAGGGGATTGACTATGAGGAGACTTTTGCACCTGTCGCAAGGTACTCTTCCATATGGACGATCCTTGCTCTCTCGGCGCAGATGGGGTGGCACATTCATCAGATGGATGTGAAGACTGCGTTCCTCAATGGAGTTATTGAGGAAGAGGTGTACATAGAGCAGCCTGAAGGTTTTGAGATCTTCAGCAGTGAGTCGCATGTGTGCCGACTCAAGAGAGCACTGTACGAGCTGAAGCAAGCACCTCGTGCTTGGTACACACGGATTGACAGTTATTTCACCGGGCTTGGATTTTCCAAGAGTGAGGCGGATCCTAACCTGTACCAGATTGTGGTGGAGGGGAAGCTGCTGATCATTGTACTGTATGTAGATGATCTGATTTTGACGGGTGATGAGCTATTGATACTTTCATGCAAGGAGGACCTTGCTAGAGAGTTTGAGATGAAGGACTTGGGCCTCCTTCATTATTTCCTGGGATTGGAGATTTGGCAGCACAGTGGAGGACTGTTTGTTTCTCAGGGTAAGTATGCCCGGGAGATACTGGAGAGGTTCAACATGCATGGCTGCAAGCCTGTTGACACTCCTCTTCCTGGTGGTTGGAGGAAGGAGGATGCTACTTTAGCGGAGGTAGTGGATGCCACTGTCTATCGACAGTTGGTGGGGTCGCTTATGTATCTGGTCAATACACGACCCGATATATGCTATGCAGTTAACAAGCTTTCGCAAGCTATGGTTAAGCCTACCAAGCTCTTTTGGAAGGCAGGCAAGCATGTATTGCGCTATATTAGAGGCACATCGGGATATGGTCTATGGTACAGACAGGAGGATGGAGCGAAGCTTTCTGGCTTCACTGATGCAGATTGGGCAGGGGGCCCAACGGACCGGAAGAGCACTTCTGGAGGAGTTTTCAGCATTGGGTCGACAGCAGTTTCCTGGTACAGCAGGAAGCAGAGATCCGTGGCACTCAGTTCAGCAGAGGCCGAGTACATGGCAGCTAGCTTGGTTGCATGCGAGGCTATTTGGATGAGGAAGATCCTCGCAGGATTGTTCAGGTTGCATTTGGAGCCTACAGTGATCTACTGTGATAACCAGAGTTGCATTAAACTCTCGACTAATCCAGTATTTCATGATAGATCCAAACACATCGACATCAGGTACCATCATATCAGAGATTGTGTTTAGCGGAGAATCATGATGCTTTCATATGTTCCCACGGAGGATCAGGATGCCGACATCCTGACGAAGGCGCTCACCAGGAGCAAGTTCGAATTCCACAGAGGCAGGATAGGGATTGCAGATAATCCATATCTTGCTGAGAGCGAGTGTTGAAAATGCAGCAAGATGATGGAGCTTAGTGAAATGAAGTCGCCTTCACTAAGTGGGCCCGCAGGCAAATTCTGGCGCAAAGTCTATTTTTAGACTATGTCTATTTTTAGACATATGGAGCATGGTCCAAGGGTTGTAGTATGTTATTCTTGGAGTATTTTTCATGTTGGTAAAAATATATGGACCTCTATTTTTGGACCTATAGGTCGAAGTCTATTTTTAGACTGCCTATCCTAAAAATAGGGAAGTCAAATATTATTTACCCTTAATAATATTTGGACTCTAAACTTCAATTTACTCTCTTGGAGCACTTCAGTTCGAGCTACAGAAGTGGCTCATGCATATGAAAGAGGAATTACGCTATTCCTAGGGGTTTGGTGAGCTCATGCATGGTTGAATTTAGTTAGGACTTCAGTGGCAGAAGTTTGGTGGAGTTGATGAGACAGTTGGTGGAGTTGTGTTCGGTTTAACTTAGTTGAACTAGTTGTGATTAGTTTAACTAGCTAATCAACTAGTAATGAGTGGAGTGAATTAAATATTATTTAATTCACTAATTATTAACTCGTTATTCAACTCAAGAACACATCAGTTCACTACAGTGCATGGACAGTTCAGTGGAGACCAGTGAAAGAGGTAGATGAAAGGGTTGAGATAGCTATCAGTTGTGACATCAGTTGTGCATGAGATTTGCACCACACTTGGAGGAATTTCCCATGATGATTGCATTTTCAAGCCAAGGAGATTCGAACCTTGGATCTCTCATTAGACCAGCCTTGATTGCGCAATAGAGGCAGGCAATTAGTGGATGTGTTTTGAACCTGTGACTTGTTCAAAACCAAGCTAGTTTGTGTGTAACTTTATGAGATAGTACTGAGTACTTGTGAGGAGTATTGTACTAAGTTTGTTACATGTTTTCTCCATTATAATATACACAATAGCTGCGGGGTTTTCAGCTATAAGCTTTCCCCATACATACTGTGTAATGTGTGTGATGTTTTGATGATCTTTTGATCACATACCGCTTGTTTTATTTCCGCATGTGTGATGATATAAGTGGAAGAGATTATGTGTTGCATATGAATTCAAATTGATATGTGATCAGGATAGTCTCGGTGGATAAATATCATTATTCAGAAAATTTCTACACGAATATAGCCTTAAAATAATGTATGGACCTTGAATATTGGTGTTAGGTGTTAGGCATATATTCTCTAAAGGTTTTAAAATATATCTCTACTTCTTATTGAATACCTATGTCCCCTTATGTTTATGTGTTTCTCACTTTCAATGTTGTTATTTTGTCTTAAATAATCGAGTTAAAAATTGTTTCTGGTCTGTGGTTTTGATATTCTCCTATTTTATTCCAAAGGATAGAAAACATTCTTTTTTCATGTAAATATGTAGGGTGCAAAGGATCCTAGGGAAGTTATTGTTCCAAATCCATCATTTAATCCTTCGCAAGGATTTATCGCATGTAGACTTCCTCTTAAGATTCACGAGGAAATTAGAGAGGCAAAGGAAGAAATTGTGAATGATAGAGGATGTCACTAAGAATAAAAAATGTTTTCCAAAATAGTTCACTACATTCTAGATAGGGGTCACACTTGTGAGAGGAAAAACCAATATTTACACACTATAGATCCCTATTAATGGATAAACACTCATATATGAAAGGTCCTACTTAAAAGGAATGATTTCATGGATGAAATTATATTGTGGTTGGATGAAATACAACTTGACCACAAAGAGATGGATAGGCGCATGGATTGAATCAAGGCCTCCATTCTGTATGGGAAAGTACCAACACCACCTAACAACCCTATTGATCCTATTTCCATTCAATTCCTAAACTTTTCCTAATTTTCTTAATGCTTGATTCAATTTTTTACTTTTGGTTTTTTAGTATGTTCTAGTATCTAGGAAATGATTCCTTAGATATGATTGTTTCTCATTTCATTTAGGTTATACCATGTATGCACCATAGTTATACTATTTATTTTTTGGAATTTTTGAGAAAAGCTCTTCTATTTTGTGAATGGTTTAGTTTCCCAAATTAAATACCAAGAACAAAGGAAAATAAATAACTAGACAATATGTAACTTCCTTAATTTTAGTGATATACTTTTAACTTACAATAATAATAATAATAATAATAATTTTCAAATGTTTTAATTATTTTTAATAGAATTAAACTAGTTATTTTTTGAGAAATAAAATTAATAAAATAATTATATTTATCCTTAGTATACTTATAAGTAATAAAAAGTGATTTAAATGATACTTTATTCCTGTAATCATAGATTACCAATATTTGATAACTTATAAAATGTAACACCTCTTTTAAAAAAAAAACACTTTTGAATTTACAAGTTACTATGACAAAGATTAATTAATTTTATTATTAATTATGCTCCACACTCGTAAACAAATTATATATATTCACTTGTATTAAACTTTGTGCTATATAACCTCATGGTATATATATATATATATCGTTATATTGAATTTGATATATGTTAATTCACATGCTCACTGAGGTTATGGTGCAGATTAGTCCTATTATAAACCTGTAAAATTGTAACTTAATTTTGAGTGTGGACGTTGGATGTTATTTTATTTATATAATTGTATGTTGATCTCGATACGCACATAGGGTTCAAAAATCCCTCTTATCAATTAGGCTTTTTCTCTGAATTTTCTAGACTTTTCCAGTTGTGATCTCATTACCTTGGGATTGTTTCACCTTGGGATTGGAGTTACGGACCCAATCAACAGTTCCTGAGACTAGGGTTTGCATCCATGACCAAGATGAAGCAAAATAGTTAGAGCGTAACCACCTCCCATCTCTGGTGTCACTATCGACTCATTTTCACTCCTCCCACTCGTAGGAGCAAGGTCTGTAACCCACCCCTTCTACTTATGACGATTCTTTTGCTCAATACCATTCCCATTGAAGACATTTTGTGTCATCTCACTAGGTAATTATTATACTCTGAAGGTTTAATAGGTTGTCCTTGTGTCGAGTTAGGGTTTTATATATAAATACTGACCCTTATCCTAGTTCTTGATGCTTCGCTTAAATTGGTATTAGTTATGTGGCGAACTCCAATCACATTTGCGGATTGGCCGCTCTATGCACTTCCCTTTAGAGATTGTTCAGCGTTCTGACTTCCTCTACATTTTTCAATCATATAGGAGCACAAGTACTTGTTTTGTATGAGTCTTTTCATCCATCAATTAATCCCTTTTTAGGTAATTATATGCGTTGTCCAGTGGATTCTAAATTTTCATTTTTATACAGGGTTGTGACGGGAATGGTTGTTTGGGTTACAAGATTGTTCATGTAAAACCTTAACCCCTTCTTCCCTGTTGCTCTTAAAGCATTATTCTTGGTAAATGATCATGTATTTTTGAAAGGATTCTCATTTCCAATATTTCAAGTGAGATTCCCACTTTGACAAGTTGAATTCGGCTTCGAGTGGTCAATTTTGGTTACATAGTTGCAACCCTCAAAGTTCTAATGAAACCCTTGCCTTCGTATATGTTTCTCCAGGTGCTTGCGAAGCTGTAATTCGACCTACGACCTCGGGTCTATGGAGTTTAAATTTTATATGCCACTTGGCTTAGTTTTTATAGGAATTAATATTGTTAATTGGTTACGGTCGCTCAGCTTTGATTTTCCCGTGAGACTTACTGCGACATTCTGCTAGTTTGCATATTCAATGTAATTATATTGTATTTGTTTTAGTTATAAAGAGATATGTTACATTTTCACTCTGTGTATCAATTGGGTTCTTTCCGTTCTCTAATATAGAAGAATTAATTTAATTCCCTTACGACCAATATCTATTGATGCACGAATCTATGTTGGGTATTTCTGATCGTAAGTATTTTTTTTTAATCCATATTCTTCGATTGTATTGAATTGACAGTATTTTTCCTACTCTTTTCTTTTTTATATTATTATTGGTCTATGCATTCTCATTTTGGTAATATCTCCTTTTGTATCTGCGCTAATAAAAAGAAAGGTTCACCATGAAGTTCTATGGAAATTTAGCATTCTATAGTGACATTCCATATAAGTTTTACAGGTATTTCCTTTGTAAGTGACAGAGGTCATTCCAACCTTGGAGCCTTAGCTCATTATTTCAACGTAATATCATAAATAACATTTTAACCAGAACGTATATGATTCTTTATTATTTTTGCAGCCTTAAAGGATGGCCTCATGGCTTCACACCCTAACCTGGGGTTTTATTGCCCAAGTATAGTTTGCTAGCCCTAGCAGACTTCTTAATTTTACTTCCCTTTTTAAGGCATAAAGTATTCATGCTCTTGGATTCTTAGAAGATTGTTATTTAAAGTTGACCATGGGGTTCTTACACACATAGGTTTAATTATTTATTAGTTTGGTTGAACAACATGTATGTATTCTTAGTTTTTGTCTTTGTTACAACTACATACTATCATATTCAACTACATACTATCATATTCATTTGCAGAAATTTCTTTTTGTACAGTAATACTATGATAAATAATTCTTAATGTTAATATATATATATATAGATATATACATATATATCAGTTTTTTTAAGTTAGCCTTTCAATCTTTTTTTCTTGGTTTAGAATTTTTTGGGGGAGACCTAGTTTCAAAACATGCACATCATATTCCAGGATTCCCTTATCGAACTTATGATTGTCTATGGGTTTTTGGTTGGACCATCTTGGCCTAGAAACTAACCTAGTTCACAATCAATAACTCAACATTACAATTTTCATTTTTTTATCAAAATTCATCCTTTAGGAAAATAAACATAACATGGTACAAACAGAAAACAAGTTTACATCTAGAAAAAAAACAATGTACACTAGAAAGTACATCCATAATGCTTATTTTTTTCTAATGTATGAGCCAACCTCAAAATCACAGGGGAAAGAATACTCCACCCAACCTATGAGAACCAGTATCCCTATTGACACTCCCCTCGATCCATCTTCACATCCAAAGTAGTTTTCATAACAAATACCATACCAGGTCTAACCCCAAACATTTACTAATCCTAACCAAGTCTATTCTAGGGAATTAACTGAGCACACAGGCTTTCGTTAGGAATTCCATCAGCCAACGAGCTTAATATTTCCTGACTTTGGCAGCATCCTACCTTCCCCAACAGTTTCCAATCTAAGGGTATCAAGGTTAGAGATTTATTCTCCTTTCTTGGTCCTATTGGGTGTGGAGCGTGATTGTCTTCATGATTGTTCATATATATATATAGATGTTGTGTCGTATCCCAATTCCTAACAGGGCAGCAATGTTGCCTCAATGATTTCCATTAGGGGGGTTCCAAGGGGGAAACGATGATTTTATGAGCACACCCGCTAGTTGGGGTTCGGGTTAATGCCCCCGAAGCTAAAAATAGATGAAAAAATATATTGTAAAATATTGTAATTTCATATTCAATTTGGGTCATTCATTAGGTGAATTATTTGATGGTAGAAGTTATGCTAATTTAGGGTTTTTTTTCCCTCCAAGGCAACCCTTCGTTTATATGAGGGAATTGTATTATGCTTTTGTATTATTATTCTACACGAGAAAGAGAGAGGATTGTGTGAGAGAGAAGAGGAAATTAAAGTGGATCTTTTGTAGGTTGTATGTAACACCCCCAAGTTCTATGCTTTTCAAATTAGACATTTGAACATAAATCCAAAGGTGAGTGGACCCCAATGGATAATTATTTGTGTGGATGTGGTTAATTATTTATTTATGAAAAATAAATAAAATATTGTGTATGCACTATGACCAAATGAGAAATTGAGATCACATGCCTAATCCATGAGGTTATGGAAAAGGTAAAGACTTTCCCCAAAATATTTCAAAAATCCTTGAAAGAAATTATTTCTAATTTAGATTTTTGAGGAAAAATCTAAATTCCCCAATGATGAGGAAAGTAGTTGGGAAGAGGTAAAAAGCTGGAAAAGCTGGAAAAGCAAAAAGCAGCTTTAAAAATCCCTAAATAAGGGAAGCCTAGGCAATCAGGAATAAAATCATCCTGAAATTCTGGACGCAGAATTGGAAACAGGTTTTGGGGAGAGCATAGCTTAAATAAGCTGCTCCAGAACAGATTGAGGTTAGTCTGTTCTTGGAGGATCTCAGCTCGGGGGTGAGTTCGGGAGATAGACGAACTCTAAGGTTGGGAGGACTGGTCATAGTATCGGTATGCATGCATAAATTTGGAGATTTATCTATGAATTTTTATATAAGGTTATATGAATTTCTATGTTATGATTTCTTATGAATAGTTTATATGAATCATTATGTTATGATTTCTTATGCAAAGTTTAGATTGACTGTTTGTTCAGTACCTCATGCAATTGCAAATTAGAGGTATTAGCTGAAAATCCAGTAGGTTAATAGCAGGAACAAATGGTTGGATTCCGGGGATAAGTACCCTGTAGTAATGAAGTTAGAGATGATAGATTACCTGAATGTCAAATCTAATAACAAATTTACAGGTGCAACTTGCTGTCTTTTAAAATGAAAATGGAGTTGCTGTCTGTATAAACCGAAAATTTTAACAAAACGGTAAATAGGAACAGCAAGTACAATCCAAGAGAAGAGTTGTAATATGCAACAGAGTTACAAGTATGCTGAATAATCTTAACAATAACATAAGAGAATAGCCCTATTGTTATATGTGGTAAAAGTATAGGTAAAGGAAGATTGTAAACATATTTAAAATACTGGGAAAAGATCGGCTATCCACTTTCAATATAAACTGCTGTAAAAGTAGTTGAAGCAAAGAAGGTTAACTGAATATAGATATATGTATATGTAGATATCTATACATAGATGCTGAAATTTTATAATTATAGAGGTTAGAAAGTCTATAAAGCTTGCTAACTGAAAAAGTTAGAGAAAGGGACATATTGATTTGTTGAGTTGGACAAAACTGCGAAAAATATTGTAGTAATAGATTTGGAAAAAGTATGGATAAGTGATATTTTTCTCATAAGGAAAAAGAAAATCTACCTTTAAAAATAAAAGCATGAGGGATTTACTATCATGTTTTCGATTTAGCTAAAAAATAAAAAAAAACGGTTATGGAAGCTTTATGGAATGCTTTTATGATTTAGAAAAGATGGAATGCTTTTATGATTAAGAAAAGATGGAATGCTTTTATGATTTAGAAAAGATGGAATTATTTTATGATTTAGAAAAAAGTTGGAATACTTTTAGGATTTATAAAATATATTCCATTTTAATTAATTCTATTTTATTATAATCCCATGAGAGAAATCGAAGAGGGAAAAAGAGTGCCTGTAATTACCAAAGAGAAATTAAAGACCAAAAAAATAAAAATATTAATGTATAGATGATGAAACAGAAAAAAAAAAAAAAAAAATATTGAATGGTATCAGGTGCATAAAAGTAGAGTATATCTAAGTTAATAGAAAGCTGGGTATGGGAGACGTGACAAATGGTATCAGAGCCCAAGTTGAGAAAACTGGGCAAGTTATGTGCTCACTCAAAAAATTTTATGCTGTTGATTTTACCAATGTTGGGTTACTGTACATTGAACAATACTAAGGGATACAGCTACAAACCATGATTAAAGAGAACAAGCTGTATGTGGATCTGGGTGGGGGGGAGGAAACATGCCAGATCCTAAGTCTATAGATGTCAAAATGATTAATGAAATATTAATGAAATATTAATGAGAAAACTCCTAAGATATTTACAAAATTAACTATAGGCATTTTTCATTTAAGGCTGAAGACAGTGAAGAAAAATTCATTTTCAGACTTGTGTAGGTGAGAAATGGAAGTTATAAATTGGTATGCACACCTGATCATTTAATTTACAGATTGCATATATTTTAACTATCTTTGGATTTGTTTTAAATTGAACGAGTTTGAAGTTTTAATGAAGTATGTAGTCCATGCATTTAACAGAACTGGTCTAGTAGAAAATTTTGAGTGCTAGAGTTGCATGAGAGAAGGCTGGGAAGAACCATCTCCCAAAATCTCTAAATCTGTGATGGATTTAAATCTGAGGATAGGTATCTTCCAGCATTTTTAATGAACATAGTCTTAAATAAAACTTCTAAAAACAAATCTAAGCTTTAATTTTGCATAATGGAATGAGAAAGTATTTCTGGTAGAAAAGTAGCAGATGTTTCAGGAATTACAAGTCTAAATGCTATAATATATTATGAAAAATTTAATGATAAAAATCTGTTAAAGTGGAGGTCATAACAGATAGTATAAATTCAAATAGCCAGTGGGGGAAATTTGTTTATTAGATTATTATACAGATGTAAATAAAACTTATATACTAAAACAATTGAAAATATTTCCCAACTTTCTAGCTAAAGAAAAGGTGGAAATTTTAAAGAAAACCAGTAGTTACTAATATATCAGAGTATGAAATAAGTGGTACTCGGAAGTTAAGAAAAACTGTTAAGTAACGGGATCTATATTCAATAACTATTCGAATATATATAAAGGAAGTTAACAGAAGAAAAAAACTAGAAATTTGATATACTGAACATGGGCATGCCTGTGAAATTTTATGTCTACAAAGAATTGATATTGAGAATAGACATATCTATATATGTTTAGCAGGTTTCCTAAAAAAAAAAAAAAAAAAAAAAAATAATTAACCGAAACAAAGTTAATAAATATACGAGGAAAAATACAGTAACAACTGTAATGCCCATGATTACCAGCAAGCTTATATCGCAAATAAATTGAGAATAGAAAAACGCTTTCTCTATATATCAGAAGCAATAGAGGTAGTGGAACCTGTGACCTCATTTTAAACATTTTAAAATGCAATTTTATATAAAATAAATAGTAACCGGTTCAAGATAAACTGGAGAATTGGTAATGTCCAAATTTTAGAAATTATTACAGACTCAAACTTTCAATAAAAGTCTCAAAGGAGATTTGATTGTGAACACTATCAATAAAATAGGAAAGATTTTTCCCCCAATTTTTACGCAAAAGGGAGATGTGGAAGGTCTCCTGTGGGTGAAATGCCAACTTGGGTAAAACAAGGGGTCCAATATTATTTTGGCAGCCATTCCAATGTACAATTAATAAAATGATTTGAGGGGGAAAGGAAAGTCCTTTACATACCTGCATCCATAACAGAAATATCATTAGTTAGTGTATATTCTAATAATATAAAACTATAAGGAATACATGTGAAAATGGAAAGGAAGAATGAGAGGGAAACCTATAGCTGTGAGATCCATGGAGGAATTAATTGCATATCTCTTGCTTTCCCTTTTTCACTTGGACAAATCCCATTTTGTTCCTATGTGGAAAATAAATACAATATTAAAATAAAACCAGATATTAAGAAATCAAACCTTCACTGGAATCTAATTCAAAGTGACTTTTCAAGGTTGAGAGGATATCTAAGAGATATATAAGCATATGAGATAATAAATAATGACTGGAATAAAACCTAGAAGTCGTTCTGAACAAATAATAACTTAAATGTTACAACCGTTAAACCAAAGGAACTAGACGTTAATAAAAACTGCCAGAGAAACTCTGTTCAGAGAGAACGACAGATTTTATAAGTGAAAAATGAGGAAAAATATCATTAGTGGAACTAACAAGTAAGCTAGAACAATATGGGGAAATAAATGATTACCTCGTTTCTTTTCAAGAATTCGAGAAATGAAACTCTATTTCCTGGTTCGGGACAAATATCTAGAATAACAGAAACTTAGAATACCTGCTAAGTTGAAATAAAGATGGATAGCAGAAAACGAAAAATTACGATAGAAAAATAATGTGTGGGTAAAGTCTTCAACACACCGGAGCTGGGAATGCACGAGGTGGCCATACCCGTAAATTTTGGACTATTGTAGGTCGTCAAATGGTGTGGCATCATGCAAAGATTTTCATCAAAAGAAGGATGGCCTTCTGAGGAACCAAACAGAGGAGTGAATGGTTTCTGGTGAATGAAATTCAGGATTTTAAACCCGGTTCATGTGCAAAAACCCTAGTAAATCTCATCCATCAACGTGGCATGATCTCAATTCACATCGCCAGGATCGATGACTAGAGATCGATGTCCAATAGGAACGTGTACTCTCTCACAATACAAAATTTATTAATTTCTGGAAGATTAAATGCGAATAGATGTAGCTAAGTACTATTGAAATTGTTTTCGTGATTGATTGAAAGGAAAAAGTTAAGAAATTGTAGGTCTTGAAATAGATTTCAAAATGTGGTAATGACACTTGGAAGGGCAAGTACAACACGTAAAATCTTCTTGGGCCCGAAGTAAATGAGTGGTCAATTCCCTACCTACAATGCTCCATATGGCGTTAATGAAATCAGGAAATGAAACTTAAAATATTTTATCATTTCCAAATTTAATTCTAAAATTCTAATTCGGGTACAATATAAAGATATAACAATGGGTGAATTATATACTTAGGAGAGCAGAAGGATGTTATTGTATGGGGGGTTAAAAACATGAATAGGTGTTATTGCTTAAGCCAATCCTGAAGTATGGTGATTAGAAAAGTAAAGTACCTTGGATGGGTTAGGTATATTTAGAAAAGTAAATTGTTAAGGAACCTAACTAATGATAATTAGTTCATATGCATAAACGTTGTAGAAAAAGAAGAAGATTAAGTTAGGTTAATAAAGTTATAAAAGAGGGTTATACATGTAGAGGATGAATTGAATAAGGTAAGGTGTTATGTGAAACTAATGTAAAAGTTTTGATAGACTACACAAATCCATTGAAGATATTTAAAGTTGGAACCGTTAACTCTATAGAAATTTAGGATTATATCCTGTAGACATAGCACTAAGCCCAAGAATGATATATATACATAGTAGTTGTATACGAAACCTTTTTGGTTAGGAAATCAATTAGGAATACTACCATACAAGCTAAGGAATAAACCCTTGTTATTAAAAAGGAGATTTTAAAATCTTAAGTTGATGTCATGGGTTTCTTATCTAGTACTTTTATTAATGATCAGTAAAAGGATGGCATAATATTATGGAAAATGAAGAACTTAATAGAAACATAAAATATCGTGTGAGGGTTGTGAAACATAACCCCCTATTAAGTTATGACTAGATGTCGATGTGTAACATGGCATGTGAAGTGAAGTATAAAAATAGATGAGTTAACCTATCGGTTTCACAATTATTATCGAGAAAGAATATCTCTAAGAAGAATGTTATAAATGAGGTTGGACAATTGGATGATCATTCCAACTAGAAATATACATAATGAATTAAGAGAAGAGGTGAAACGAGAAAGATTACAAGCACTTATGTAAGTATAAGTCAACGTAACAAATAAATATTCAAGGTCAAAAGTTGGGATAATAATCATATATAATTATTATAATGGCTTTGAATTAACACATAATTTCATATGTGACATATGAAATTTAGACTTAGTATATATATGGAATGATTGTTAAGGAATTTTAAAAGAAAAATTCATATGTAGAGTTGGTTAATGATTGAATGGATGAAAATTTAAAAGGGTAAATTTTACAATAGATAAAAAGGAACTTAATTCAAGTGAAGTGGATTCATTTAATTAAGCATATGTATGGTGATGGTATAAATTTAAACTAATAAATATTAGTCAAAGAGGAAAATGTTGACAGTTAGAACCATTACCTGTTGGTAAGGATAATTAAAAATGACATATATATTATAAAAAAAAAAAAAAAAAGGTTTATGACTTTGAGTGGGGAGAATATATATATATATATATATATATACATATATTTTAGTCATATATATACATATATTTTAGTCACCTATGGATTGGTAGAATAGTAAAAATGAAAACAAGGTTTCAACACTTGCGAGATATGAATAGATTATTCATATAAAGTGGTGATAAAAGTAAAGATTATATTAAGGGCATCAATATTGGTGTATTAAAAGACTTGTAATTCAATTATATCCAAGTGTGACTAAGGAGATTATAAAAATAAAATGTACGTAGGAAAATTCAATGAAAGTGTAATCCTACGATATCTCAAAGGGACCAGATGAGAAAAAAATTATACCCACAAGATTAAGGGAGAAGGACTAATTCACTAGGGAAAAATTGGAAGTGGATTCACCTTAAAAAGTTTATAAGTAAAGTGGAATGCCATATTTAATCATATGACTGGAATATTATTACTCTAATTATGGTTAAAGGAGTAAGAATTTTTTTTAAAGAGGAAAAAATGGGATGTTGGTATTTGGTAAAGTTACCAGGATGATTTTCAGGTCATGTAAAATTTAGTTATGACTAAAGTATTTGGTAATAAGCATATTTTAGTTCATGAATATGGAAAATAATGAAGTGGTAAGTTTAAATACGAATTATAAATACAGTTTAAATAGTTGATTTAGTAATTGTGGACCCTTCCATATTAAACAGGGTAATGTAAATTCATTTCATTGAATGAAGGACTGAAGGGATAAATCAAAAACTTTCCCTGGTAAGATATCTAAGGTAGAAGTGGAAACCTAACAATTGTTTTTTTTTAATCCATGGGAATTGATTGCTAATGATTAGTGAAATTCATATATAGATATAATTGGTGAATCATCATTGGAATTAGTAAAGCATGAACATACAATTAAAAGTAAAGGCATAAATTCTGGTGATTCTTTGAAAAAGGGGAAATTGTGGCAAATTCATTTTTGAAATTATCAAGTAGTAATACTTGTGAATGTGATGAATTATAGTAATTACATATATCACTATAAAAGAAACATGTACTCACACTATAAAATTTTATGGGTGTAAATTTTATTAAATTAAATTTTCCTGAGTCTTAAATTCAAGGACCAGGTAATAGTGTGAAATCATACAGCTACAAATTGGGAGAAAGGAGAATGAGCTGTATTTGGAATTGGGTGTGGGGGAAACCCATCAGATCCAAATTTATTCATATAAGTTTTGAACTAGTAAATACAATTCATAAAGAGGTTAGAAGAAAAAAAAAAAATTTCATGTCTGAAGTAAGAATTGAATTATAGACATTATTAACGAGTATAGTTATTACTAATTAAATTGATTGGCTAACACAAGAAAACAATGAGAAGGTACTGGAGGTACAGATATGAACTGAGAAAGGGTAAGCATAACCATGCATATGATACAGTTGTTTTCTTTCATTTATGAGTACTAATGAAAAGTTGTAAAATTGTTTAGCCAAGTGTGTAACAGGAAATTGTACGCTCTGGAAACAAGGAGAAAAAAAAGGTGAAGATAAGTGCAGATAAATCACCTAGAAAATCAAGAAAAGCTGAACTGGACCAAGTTTGCGTGAGGAAAGAATCTCACTGAAAAACAGGAAAGGATAAGTAGTGTACTAAAAGTGCACTAAACTATTATGAACCTGAACGGTTTGACTAATAACTGAATTCCTTGAAACTATTGAAATTCAGAATGTTATTGTGGATTATTAATTATATGTACCTGATATTACTTACATTGGTATGAATTATGGACAGAAAGAATGAAATAAAAGATTTTCTAGACAGACTTCTTGCAAAGAAGTAGGAAGAAAATCAACTGCATAAGGCATCAGTAAATAGAGTGGAAGCAGGAGAGTACTCTGCTGGAAACTAAGCAAGGACGAAGAAGAAATCTTCGTCAAAGTTGAAAAATCAACGTTAAAGTGTAACATCGAGGAAGGTGTTGGAAAGGGGGGAACTAATGGCTTATAAACTAGCCTTACCCTTGCATATTAAATTTCATGATGTGTTTCATGTCTCCTTGTTGGAAAAAAAACTAATAATTTTTGTACATGATGCTTCTCACATTATTGATTGGAATGTGATCCAGGTGGAACGAGAAGAGGAATTCCTTCCAGAGCCGCTTCAAATCTGAGAGCGGGAAGAAATTGAATTGCGAAATCGAACAGTAGCTAGAGTAAAGGTGCAGTGGAGCACTTTACTGCTGAAAAAGCTACATGGAAAAGAGAAGCTGAGATGATGGAAAAGCATTCATCTTTATTTTCAAAATAAACTAAGTAGATAGTTGTCAACACCGAGGACGGTGTTTGTTTTCAGAGGGGGAATATGTAACACCCCAAAGTTCTATGCTTTTCAAATTAGACATTTGAACATAAATCCAAAGGGGAGTGGACCCCAATGGATAATTATTTGTGTGGATGTGGTTAATTATTTATTTATGAAAAATAAATAAAATATTGTGTATGCACTATGACCAAATGAGAAATTGAGATCACATGCCTAATCCATGAGGTTATGGAAAAGGTAAAGACTTTCCCCAAAATCTTTCAAAATTCCTTGAAAGAAGTTATTTCTAATTTAGATTTTTGAGGAAAAATCTAAATTCCCCAATGATGAGGAAAGTAGTTGGGAAGAGGTAAAAAGCTGGAAAATCTGGAAAAGCAGAAAGCAGCTTTAAAGTCCCTAAATAAGGGAAGCCTAGGCAAACGGGAATAAAGCATCCTGAAATTCTGGACGCAGAATTGGAAACAGGCTTTGGGGAGAGCATAGCTTAAATAAGCTGCTCCAGAACAGATTGAGGTTAGTCTGTTCTTGGAGGATCTCAGCTCGGGGGTGAGTTCTGGAGATAGACGAACTCTAAGGTTGGGAGGATTGGTCATAGTATCGGTATGCATGCATAAATTTGGAGATTTATCTATGAATTTTTATATAAGGTTATATGAATTGTTATGTTATGATTTCTTATGCAAAGTTTATATGAATCATTATGTTATGATTTCTTATGCAAATTTTAGATTGATTGTTTGTTCAGTACCTCATGCAATTGCAAATTAGAGCTATTAGCTGAAAATCCAGTAGGTTAATAGCAGGGACAAATGGTTGGATTCCGGGGATAAGTACCCTGTAGTAATAAAGTTAGAGATGATAGATTACCTGAATGTCAAATCTAATAACAAATGTACAGGTGTAGCTTGTTGTCTTTTAAAATTAAAATGGAGTTGCTGTGTGTATAAACCGAAAATTTTAACAAAATGGTAAATAGGAACAGCAAGTACAATCCAAGGGAAGAGTTGTAATATGCACCAGAATTACAAGTATGCTAAATAATCTTAACAATAACATAAGAGAATAGCCCTATTGGTATATGTGGTAAAAGTATGGGTAAAGGAAGATTGTATTTAAAATACTGGGAAAAGAGCGTCTATCCACTTTCAATATAAACTGCTGTAAAAGTAGTTGAAGCAAAGAAGGTTAACTGAATATAGATATATGTATATGTAGATATCTATACATACATGCTGAAATTTTATAATTATAGAGGTTAGAAAGTCTATAAAGCTTTCTAACTGAAAAAGTTAGAGAAAGGGGCATATTGATTTGTTAGAGTTGGACAAAACTCTGAAAAATATTGTAGTAATAGATTTGGAAAAAGTATGGATAAGTGATATTTTTCTCATAAGGAAAAAGAAAATCTACCTTTAAAAATAAAAGCATGAGGGATTTATGGAATGCTTTTCCGATTTAGAAAAAAAAACAGATTTATGGAAGCTTTATGGATTGCTTTTGTGATTTAAAAAAAGCTGGAATGCTTTTATGATTTAGAAAAGATGGAATGCTTTTATGATTTAGAAAAGATGGAATTATTTTATGATTTAGAAAAAAGTTGGAATACTTTTAGGATTTATAAAATATATTCCATTTTAATTAATTCTATTTTATTATAATCCCATGAGAGAAATAAAAGAGGGAAAAAGAGTGCCTGCAATTACCAAAGAGAAATTAAAGACCTAAAAAAAAAATATTAATGTATAGATGATGAAACAGAAAAAAATAAAATAAAAATTGAATGGTATCAGGTGCATAAAAGTAGAGTATATACGAGTTAATAGAAAATTTGGGTATGGGAACGTGACATTGTATCTCTTTATTTTAATGGATAATATTAAAGGAAGGACTGGATATTTCTCCCTAGATGTAGCCCAAATTGGCTGAACCACATATATTTGTGTCTCTCTTGTTCTATGTGTTTATGTGTTTGTGTTTCCGCAATATTTATGTGTTTCATTTCTTTGTTAATTAATTTTGAACAACTGTATCAAAGACGAAGGTCTATTTGGTTGATAAACGCGCAAGAGAGAAGGGTTCTTGGTTCGAATGGGAGCAGTTGTTGAAGATGGTAGGTTTTGGTTTGAAAAATGTAATGGAAAAAACTACCAATTGTGGAACATGCAGATGGAAGACTATATGTATCAGAAATATCTTTACCTACCATTCAACAGAAAATCAAAGAAGCTGGCAAGTATGACGAACGAAGAATGGTATCTTCTTCACAAAAAGGCACCAGGAACAATATGATTGTGTATGGAAGCATCAATGGCATTCAATATTTCAAAGGAAATAATAATATAAGTTTTAAAAATTGCATTGGCCAAACTATATGAAAAACCGTTGGCCTCAAACAAGGTATTTCTTATGAAACGTTTATTTAATATGAAGATGTCAAAAGGTTGATTTATTGTTAATCATTTAAATGAATTCAATATGGTTATGAGTCAGTTAAGTTCTATAGGGGTAAATTTTGATGATGAAGTTAGGGCTCTACTATTTCTGTGATCAATGCTAGAAAATTGGAATGGCTTAGCTATGGCTATTAGTAAATTTTCCTTTGGATCTAGTGCTTTAAATTTTGATGGTGTTGTTGGTTTATCCTTAGTAAGTAAATGCGACAGAAAAGATCATGTGGGACAATAGTTAACTATTTTTCTACAGAGACAAGAGGAAGAAAAATAGAGAGAAGAAATATCTCGAGACATAAATGTAAGTCAAGGAAAGGATGGTCCATATTTGGACTGGGGATAGTGCGTTGGAAATGTGGGAATAAAGGACACTTGAAGAAAGAATGAAAATATTGGAAGAGAAAAGAAGGAGATGGACAAAAAGAGAAAAATCATGAAGTGAATGTGATAAATGATGTGTTGCAAGATGCTTTGATTCTTTAATTAGAGAATATTATTTATGCTTGGGTGGTAGATTCAGGGGCTTAATTCCATGCCACACCTAATAGGAAACATTTTCATGACTATATTCAAGGAAATTTTGGACACGCTCATTTGGGTGATGATAAACCCTATAAAAACATTAGAATGCATAAGGTTTTTATAAAGAATATTAAAGGAGGTAAGAAATCTTCTAGATCTAAATAAAAATATAATTTCAACAGGGAAATTGGGAGGTGAAGGATGTGTAACTACTTTTATAGAAAAAACCTATAAGGTGACTAAAGGAGCCCTCGTAATACCAAGAGGAGAAAGGGTTGGTAAAATGTATTTATGAAATTGTATTTATAATTATGTTAATGCTTTAACCTCCACATGAGCATATACAGCACTCGAGAATCATAGACTCGGGCACATGAGTGAGAAGTGGATGAAAATTCTTCACTCAAGAAATATGTTGCCAGGTTTGAAGCGTGTTGGTTTTGATTTATGTGAAAATTGTGTATATGGAAAACAGAAGAGAGTAATATTTCTTAGAGTTGAGAAGGAAATTAAGAGAGAAATATTAGAGCTTGTGCATACATAGGTATGGCGACCTTCTTAGGTATCATCTCTCGGTGGCTCAATTAATTATGTTACTTTTATTGATGATGAAACTAGGAAAACCAAGATTTATTGTATTTGGAATAAATATAATGTATTTGATACTTTCAAGAAATGGAAAGCTTTGGCTAAGAATGAGAAAGGAAATAATTTGAAGTTTTTCATATCATACAATGGAGGTGAATATTGTAGTAAACATTTTTATAAATATTGTTCAGAGAATCGAATTCGTAGAGAGAAGACAATTCCAGGAACACCACAGGAATTTGGTGTCAGAAAAGATGAACATGAAAATCATGGAGTGTGCAAGGTGCATGAGATTTCATGCAGGATTTCCCTTACGATTTTTGGTAGAAGTTGTAGATATTGTTTTTTATCTAACAAACAGAGGGACTTTAAGTTCCTTGAATGGTGGTATTCCGAAGGAGGCATGGACAGGTGAAAAGGTAAACTAGTTGTTTTTAAATGCTTTCGGTTGTGAAGCATTTTTCCACATTAATAAATAAAATGGAACAAAGCTTCAGGAAAAATAAAATAAATATACCTTTATTTGATATGGTGTTAATGATTTTGATTGTCTCTTATATGATTATGAAAATCAAAAATTCATTAGGAGAAGAGATGTCATATTCAATGAAAAGGTCTTGTATAAGGATCAGATGCAGGGAAAGAAACAAGAAAAGGAAGACAAAGAATATATGATTCTTGATGATATCATTGAAAAATTAAAGGTGCCTAAAAATCATAATTATCATTAGCCACGACAACAATAGCAATAGGCACCTCAAACACCTAAAAGTGTGTTAGAAGATTTACCAGGATAAGTAGAACCCTTAAATGATACTCTCCTTCATTATATTATGTATTGTTGAATGATTCTAGTGAACCAAAAATACATGAACAAGAAATGTAGGTAGAAAATAGGAAAAAGGGGAGCAAGCCATGGAAGAAGAGATGGAATCCTTAATGCATAACTAGAGTTGGGACTTAGTGATGTTTGCTGTAGGTAAAATAGCATTGCAGAATAAATGGGTTTACAAGTTGAAGGAAGAAGATGCAGGTAAACATAGGTATAAGGCTATACTTGTGGTGAAGGGGTTTGCACAAAATAAAGGTATAGACTTTGATGAATTGTTTTCTCCTGTTGTTAAAATGACTTCAATCGGAACTATTTTAAGTCTAGTGCTAGCAAAGTATTTACATCTTGAGAATTTAGATGTAAACACAACCTTTCTCCATGGGGATTTGTAGGAACAAATATATATGAAAAAACCACAAGGGTATGAGTTTAAAGGGAAGGATAAATTAGTGTGCAAATTAAACGATCTTGTATGGCTTAAAACATACTCCAAGGGAGTGGTATCTAAAATTTGACAATTTTATGTCTAAGAAAGGTTATATTAGATTTCACTCTGACCATTGTGTTTATCTTAAAAGGAAAAATGATGGAAGATATATTATATTGCTATTTTATGTAGATGATATGCTTGTTGCAAGGTCTAACATGTAAGAAATAAATGTGCTCAAAATAAAATTGGAAAATTCATTTGAAATGAAGGATTTGGGTGCCACAAAATAAATACTTGGTGTGAGATAACTATAGACAGGAGAAATCCAATATTAATAATGTCTCAAAGTAAGTGCATAGAAAAGGTGTTGGAAAGATGTAAAATGCAAAATGAAAAACCATTTAGTGCACCTTCGGCTATTCATTTAAAATTAAGTAAGGACATGTGTCCCAAGACACAGGACGAGATGGATTATATGTGTAAATTTACATATGCATCAACAGTTGGAAGTTTAATGTATGCAATGGTTTGCACAAGGCCTGTTATTTCACATGTAGTGGGAATTGTTGGTAGGTATATGAAGTATCTAGGAAAATATCATTAAATGATAGTGAAGTGGATTCTAAGGTATTTGAGAGGTACCATGAATCAAGCATTATATTTTGGAGGTTCAAGCATTATTCTATGGGGATATGTTGATGCATGTATGGAAGGTGATAGAGATAATAGGAGGAGAACCACAGGGTATGTGTTTATTGTAGCTGGAATAGTTGTTAGTTGGGTTTCAAAATTGCAAAACATTATTTCTCTTTCAACAACAGAAGTATAGTATGTTGTTGCTATAGAGGCTAGTAAAGAAATGATTTGGTTACAAAGGTTTATGGATGAATTAGGTACAAAGTAAGAGATGGGTAGGTTATATATTAACATCCAGAGTGTCATTCATCTTGCAAATAATTCATCATTTCATTATAATACTAAAAATATACAACTCAAGTACCATTTCATGTGATCAGTGTTGGAAGATGAAGAGTTGAAGCTCGAAAAGATACACACTAGCTAGAATCCTGCAGATATGTTTACAAAGATTGTAACTAGGGAGGAATTGAGCTCCTTCTCAGATTCAGTTGGCCTTCTAGAATGATGATGAAGATGAAAAGCATCCAAGTCCAAGTGGATTCATTGTCCACCAAGTGAAGCAACCATGGATTTTATATAAGCAGTCTCCAAGTGGGAGATTATTGAGTGTGGAGCCTAATTATGTCCATGATTGTTCAGAATTTTTTTTTTTCTAGCCGTGTTTGATCCATGTTCCTAACAGGGTGGAAATGATGCCTGTATGATTGCTGTTAGGGGGGTCTAGGGGGACAATGGTGATTTTATGAGCCTTGCGTGGGTTCAGGGATAACACCCCCAAAGCTAAAAATAGATGAAAATTTTCCTTCTAAAATATTGTAATTTCATAGACAATCTAGGTCGTTTATTAGGCAGATGATCTCATGGTAGAAATTATTTCAATTTAGGGTTTATTTTCCCTAGAAAGAAACTGTTGGTTTATATGATGGAATTTTATTCCGGTTGTATATTATTATTCTGAGAGAGAAAGAGAGAGGATATTGCATGAGAGAGAACAAGAAATTACAGTGGATTTGTTGTAGGTTGTATACCTTCATTTTCATGGATAGTATAAAAGGAAGGAATCAATATTTCTTCGTGGACGTATCCCAAATTGGGAAAACCATGTATATATGTGCCTCATTTTTTTATGCATTTATGTGTTTGTGTTTCCATAATATTTTATGTGTTTCATTGCTTCGTTAATTAATTTCTAATGTGGCTCCCTTCCAACCAGGCTCCAAGATAATAAGGTTCCATCAAGTTTTCACCTTCTTGCCCTCTTGGATCCCTTTTCCGTAACTGATATAGGTTATCTCTAGGGAGAGGAATTTGGGTAGACAACCACCCTTGCCTATAACTTCCTTTCAACTGTCTCGAATGTGAATATTTTTTCCAATATTACTTTTCAGGTGAAAATGCGAAGATGGGTAACACTTTTGTGACAATTCGGGGCAGAATTTTTTTTTCCTCCATAGTTTGGTCGAACTCTTGTCATAGCTCAATCGAACAATTCAGGAGTTTGGTCGAAATATTGAATATAGTTCAGCCGAATAGTGACGGCGTAGTGACGGCAATGGCGAACAGGTTTTTCGCCCGATTTTGGAAAACCGGCAATAAAAGTTCGGCCGAACTTTTAGTTCAGCTGAACTATTATTTTATAAATATATCACCCGCAACCTTTCATGGGTTTCTGTTCACATTTGTGTGCTTTTTTTTGTCGCGCGCTCTGATCTGTCACATTCTGTCGCGCGCTCTAATCTGTCGCATTCACGTGCATTCTTATCTATCATATTCTCATGTGCTCGTATCTGTCACATTCTCGCATTCTCGTGCTCAGCATTCCAGCTCAAGGAGGTAAGATTTAAATTTCTGTAAGTCTTTTTTTTGTTGTTGTTCTTAATTTTGTTTTAATTTGTGTTGATTTTGTAATTTGGTTTTAGAATTTGTTTGTTTTTTTAATTTCTGTTGATTTTTTTGTTGCAAAGGTCTTCCGCGACGTCTTCAACACCCTATATAGTGAGTTCATCATCCTCTGTAGTGATTTCAGCATCTTCATTATCTTCAGCGTCTTCAGCATCCAGGCACGTCTTCACATTCTTCAGCGTCTAGTAGGGAATTTATGAATGAGAGGCTCTGTGTCTGTTTTTTTGGCTGTCTCTATGGGGGAAGATGAAAACATTACTATCCACTTCTCAACCTACAAAAAATTGACAATGTGTGTCCTGTTATAATCAACTTGACAATGTGTGTCCTGTTATCAGCCTCTGTTATGACAATGTGTGTCATGTTATCAGACTCTGTTATGACTATTATTAGCAGCATCTATTATGACTGTAGATATACTTAAATGTATTGCATCTGTTATGTCCGAAATTTTATTCTATATTTATTATGAATTCCTTTATTGCCTGAAAATAATCCCTAAAACTGGTTGGAAAGTGATCTGGAAACTTTCAAAAAATTTCAAAACACTTTGAAATTTGGTTTACTCACCTGGTTTCTTATTCAGCTTAGGATCGGCTGCGGTGGGCTAGACTCGCAGCCATTAGGTTATGGGAGTTTAACCATGTGGTTTCACAGCAAAACATTAGAGGATGGTGGCTGCTAAGGCATGATGCTCCTCTTTTTTCATAGATCAGTGACATTGTCAGCATAAATGTGAGGATATTTTTCAGAATATATGATAGGATAGTTTCTTCATGTTTTTCCACAGCACAACAGTAGAGGCCTGTGTCCTTGGCAGCTCATCTTTGTTATATAACATCAACATTGCATCATAAATGCGGGAGAATCCCCGAAATATAGAACTAGTGTGTTTCATTATTTACTTGCAGAGAAAACAAGTTTAGAAGAAAAGAAAAAAATAGTTTGGAAATTAAAATCATTGTGATTCATTGAAGATTATATCGTTGAACAAGTAGCGTTTAAGCGTGCAAGCATGTTGTTCTCTGAAAAGTAAAATAAGTGTGTTTCATTAGAGATTGGAGGAGATCCTTAGATCCTTTCACAAGAAACAGTTAAGTCTCCAAGAAAATAGTAAAATAGTCGTCATTGCGTGGCTGATTGTTTGGCTGTCCTTAGATCCTTTTACAAGAAACAGTTAAGTCTCCAAGAAAACAGTAAAACAGTTGTCATTGCATGGCTGAAAATAAGTGCTTTTCATTAGAGATTAGAGGAGATCCTTAGATCCTTTTACAAGAAATAGTTAAGTCTCCAAGAAAATAGTAAAACATTTGTCATTGTGTGGCTAACTATTCAACTGTCCTTAGATCCTTTTACAAGAAACAGTTAAGTCTCCAAGAAAACAGTAAAACAGTTGTCATTGTGTGGCTAACTGTTCGCCTGTCCTTTTATTTATGAATGTATGAATGAAAGAAATTTTAACTTCATGAGAATAAAATTAGCTTATAGAACTAAGAGTTTCATATCCATGGTCTCAAACAATGAGAGAGAAAAAACCTTTTATATTCAGCATGTAAAACAAAAATTAGTCGTAAAAGTTTCCCATTGAAACCATAAGTGATTTGATAAAAAACATAGGTTTTAACCTAAGATTAAATGCCCCTACATATAGAATTTTTTCATTTTCATATCCATGGTCTCAAACAATTAGAGAGAAAAAAACCTTTTATATTCAACATGTAAAACAAAAATTATCCGTATCTCTCAAATAGATCTAAATAGAATTTTTTCATTTTCATATCCATGGTCTCAAACAATTAGAGAGAAAAAAACCTTTTATATTCAACATGTAAAACAAAAATTAACCATAAAAGTTTCCCATTGAAACCATAAGTGATTTGATACAAAACATGGGTTTTAAACTAAGAGAAAATGCCCCTACATATAGAAGTTTTTCATTTTCATATCAATGGTCTCAAACAATGAGAGAAAAAACATTTTATATTCAATATATGTAAAACACAAATTAGCCATATCTCTAGAATAGATATAAATATAAGTTTTTCATTTTCATATCCATGGTCTCAAACAATGAGAGAGAAAAAAACATTTTATGTTCAACATGTAAAACACTTGAAGTAGCCATAAAAGTTTCCCATTGAAACCATAAGTGATTTGATACAAAAAATAGGTTTTAACCTAAGAGTAAATGCCCCTACAAGTCATAACATGTAAAACACTTGAATTAGCCATAAAATTTTCCCATTGAAACCATAATTGATTTGATACAAAACATGGTTTTAAACTAAGAGTAAATGCCCCTACAAGTCAATCAATCTCTTGAATAGTTTTAAATATAGAAGTTTTTCATTTTCATATCCATGGACTTGAAAACAATGAGAGAAAAAACCTTTTATATTCAATGTGCATATAAATTATTTAGAAACAAAAAGTAATTTAATACAAAACATAGGTTTTAACCAATTATATAGTTTTTCATTTTCATATCCATGGTCTCAAATAATGAGAGAGAAAAAACCTTTTATGTTTAACATGTAAAACACAAATTAGCCATAAAAGTTTCCCATTGAAACCACAAGTGATTTGATACAAAACATAGGTTTTAACCTAAGAGTAAATGCCCCTACAAGTCAATCAATCTCTCGAATAGTTTTAAATATCTAGGAGTTTTTCATTTTCATATCCATTGTCTCAAACAATGAGAGAAAAAACCTTTTATATTCACATGTATGTAAAACACAAATTAGCCATATCTCTAGAATAGATCTAAATAGAATTTTTTCATTTTCATATCCATGGTCTCAAACAATGAGAGAGAAAAAAACCTTTTATATTCAACATGTAAAACACTTGAATTAGCCATAAAAGTTTCCCATTGAAACCATAAGTGATTTGATACAAAACATAGGTTTTAACCTAAGAGTAAATGCCCCTACAAGTCAAGTCAAAAATGTATCATTATATGTTAAAACACCATTTTCAGTTGTCACGCATGATGAATGATGAAAATTTTAATATCATGTTCAGGACCTCCGGTTCAAACAATGCAGATGGGTCTCACCATTAAGATATGTTGGCAAATGTTAGTGTTTTTTAAGTGATATTTTTAAAATAAATAATTGTGCACACATGTATATGTATGTATATATAATGATAAAATGTTTTAACACATTCTGATTCTGTCTGATGTTTTTGGGATGGCGGTACCTTCTTCTTCCTTGGGAGATGTACCTTCTACTTCCTTGGGAGATGTACCTTCTACTTCCTTAGGAGATGTGCCACATCCACAACAAGTATGGAAAATTTTTCACTTTTAAAATTTATGTTTTTAAGTTAAATATATATATAATGTGCCTCAAAAATTTCCATTAAAAATTGAGATATATATATCTATATCTTGAGTTATTTTAAATTTTTTGAATTTTAGGTTGTTGAAGATTTTAATTTGGAGCCTCTCTTAGGAGATTGAGATATATATATCTATATCTTGAGTTATTTTAAATTTTTTGAATTTTAGGTTGTTGAAGATTTTAATTTGGAGCCTCTCTTAGGAGATGTCCCAAATTCACCTGAAGAAGTATTCAATTTTTCACTTATATATATGTGTGTGTGTGTGTGTGTGTGTGTGTGTGTGTGTGTGTTTTTAATTTAGTTATAATTTATAAATTGTTGTTTATTTAAGTTTTATTATAAATTGAGATCTTGATCTTGAGTTATTTTATACTTTTAAAATTTTGAATTTTAGGTTCCTATAGAAGATTTATTTAATCCACGGACTCTAGCAATGGAGATAAGAACATCCACACCATTTCAACCATTTGAACAAGTTGTCTAAATTTTTTTTTAATATTATTGAAAATAAGTTTATATATGTACACGTGCATTTTTTATAAGTTTATATATGTATAAGTTTATATATGTCTGAAATTTTTTAATATATATATATATATTTAACTGTACATGTATATTGTACAGTTTACCGTTGCAGATGTTCCCATGGGGGGGAACTTTTAGCACATGAACAAATGGAGAGGGAACCTCCTGAGGTATTGCATGATTTTTTTTTATATTTTGTTGTTTACATGAAGTTCTATATATATTCTCACTCATTTTTAAAACATCAAATTTTAATGTTTGTACATGTGCATTGTGTACAGGTTTCCCATGCTTTGCATGATAGTGCATGGATTGAGACCCTGATAGGAAAGACACTACATCCATATCTATTTGATGGACATCATTTGTAGATTTGATTTCAAGATTTAGATAGTCTTAAATTTACTTTTTTATATATTATCTAGATGCACTATTATATATATATATATATATATATATATATAACTTGATACTTATACTTGTGAGATCTACAATTTTTGGACATATTTTATTACAATATTAATATAATTTGTTTTGTTCCAAAAAGTTAAGTTTTGGATGGTTTCAATCTACATTTGGCATGTCATATAATGTTAAATGTTTTTATTGGATAGTTGAACTATAATTGGCATGGCATGTGAAGTAATGTTACATGATATAATAAAAAAGTTTTTAAAACTCAAGTTTTGGATGCTTTCAATCTACATTTGGCATGTGATATTTAATGTTAAATGTTTAATGTTTTTATTGGATAGTTGAACTATAATTAGCATGGCATGTGAAGTAATATTACATGATATATATCAAAAAGTTTTTAAAACTCAGGTTTTGGATGGTTTCAATCTACATTTGGCATGTGATATTTAATGTTAAATGTTTAATATTTTTATTAGATATTCAAGAACTACAATTGGCATGGCATGTGAAGTAATACATGCATGTGAAGTAATGTTGCACGATCTATAATTTTGGATGGTTTCAATCTACATTTGTCATGTGATATAATGTTAAATGTTTTTATTGGATAGTTGAACTATAATTGGCATGGCATGTGAAGTAATGTTGCACGATATATAATCAAAAAGATTTTAAAACTTAAGGTCTGTATGGTTTCAATCTACATTTGGCACATGTGATATAATGTTAAATGTTTTTATTTAATATTTGAACTAAAATTGGATGGCATGTCAAGTAATGTTGTGATATAATCAAAAAGTTTTTAAAACTAAGTTTTGAAGTAATGTTGTGATATAATCAAAAAGTTTTTAAAACTAAGTTTTGGATACCATTTTAATCTACATTTTGCATGTGATATAATGTTAAATGGTTAATGTTTTTATTGGACAGTTGAACTACAATTGGCATGACAAGTGAAGTTATTTGTTTTGATATAATCAAAAAGTTTTTAAAATTCAAGTTTTAGACATCGTTGAAGTACATTTGGTAAGTTTTTAAAAAAAAATCACTCAAACGATAGTATGTAGTATGTAAATTTTTCATTAATGCACATAGAACATATTCGACCATTAGACAGACAAATTTTGTACTATATTTTCAATCAGGAATAGAGATGTGGGTCAAATCCCACCAAAAGTCGAAGAAGTGCTCTGAGTCTCTTGTCTAAAAGGAATCTTCGTGAAAAATTATACTACGGATAATTTATTTACATTGTGGATACTTTTTACCCAAAAAGCCCACAAGAAAAACTGTACGCATTGAGTTCGTGTATATATCTAGTACATGCAACATTTTTCATCAATGCACATAGAAAAACTACATTCAGTTAATTGCATTCTAGAACATATATATTGAGTACGTGAAACATTTTTCATCAATGCACATAGTAAAACTACTTGAACAGTTAATTTCATTCGAGAAGATATACATATATATCCAATATATGTATGCAACATTTTTCATCAATGCATGTATAAAAAATATGCTTTCAATTGATACTAGAGTGTGCATGTACCAAAACAATTTGTACATGTGCAAACACTTGCACAAATAACATAACAAGGCAGCTCAATTTTTAATTGAGTACTGGAAATTCTAGAACATATAATCCAAAGAGAATAAATTGTTGGGAAGTTCAATCAAAAAAATTCCAATGGAATGCCATCTTCAATAATCCGTTCATGATTGAATTTTGACATTTTCCATTTCTTAATATTCGTTTTTTTCTTTGATTGAACCTTGATCAACTTTATGCGTGTTGCACACACCAAGTGACTATATTGACAACTTATGAAATCAGGTTCATAGTCTTCAAAGTAAACAAAATTCCCACTTTGATTAGTTTGTCTGAAAAATTAACCTTTCAGTATAATAGATCCTCTTTCATATGGAAATATGTGATCATTATAGTCTTCTAATAATTTCATTTTTCATTAAGTGCAATGCATCAAATAATACTTCACATTTTCATCATTGTCAGTAGATGCAATTACAACAAAAACATCTCCTGTACAATAAAACAAACTTCACAAAATTATACATATTAAAATTTATTTCTAGATCTTTATCATTAGAAAGAAATTCAAATGTTACCTTCTCTAACAAGATCAGAAACTCGATCACTATCGGATGATATTGTAGTCTCCTCTGATTTCATTTCTTCAAACATTGCAACGGACATTTTTCCCTTTGTATTTAGCTCTGTATGTTTCCAATCTTTTACATACATTTTGTTTTCACAAACGTCATTGGATTTTGTGTTGTCTATGAAAATAGGACAAAAACAATAATATTTTCTTTTATCTAATGAAAACACATTTTTGGAAGACTTTTCTTTAATTGAATAAAATTTTCGAGTCCCTTTTATTGTTTCAACATTGTTTCCAATTGATCTATCTATGTCTTCAATCCCAATATGCAAAAAAAAACCTTTATATGGAAAATTTAAAGAAGAATGTAAATATGATATCAAAATACAATCAAAGACAATCATTGTGATAAATGTACACTTTTTATTTAATTATATATTCAATAAAAATTAAATTGAATGTACCTTCACACTTCTCTTGATCGGTTAGTCTCATGGCTTAGAGCAGTGATGCACCATTGAACAACTTATTTTGCATCCATAAATCGGCTTGCAGAGGGGTTCATTTGATATCTTCGAAGTGCTCGTTTTATGCATACCCCTGCACCGTCATGTTCTCCTTTTCCATGGCCAGTCTCAAAGAAATTCCAACAATGTTTAATGCAAGTTTTCTTATGAAGACAACACAACCAAAAGAATGATCGTGCAGATTTGAATTTTCCTGCACATCTGTCTGACCATATCCATTATTCATTGAATATTATTCCACAATTTTTCAAGGAATCATAAATTTTTCCAAAACAATGTTGTACAAAATATGTATCATGTGTACGATCGTCACTGATATAAAATTGATATTCTTTAATAATATGTTGATTTTCACTAGTGCTTTCTATATGATCGACGTTTTTTTCAACATGTCTATATAGAATATGGACGAGCATGGAGACTTGGTTAGAATGATAGTATTCACTTTGAATTTCTTTTTCTTGAACAAATGTGTAGTTTTCTGCAAAATCAATTACTGACAAAATGGTCCCTGTTGGAAAAACTTCACGAGATTTTTTGAATTGCAAGTATTTCCATCGAGCTCTATGGGAATGCTTGGTGTATTTGTAAATTTCTGCCTCAAACTTTCTCAAAAAGTCTATCACAAAAATTTCTTCTTCTCATAATTCAATTCTTTTAACACTATTTGCACCTTGAATCGATGTTATGGATATATTCATATCTCTTCCATTTCAATTTCATGTTGGACAATGATTGATCATTTATATCAGTACGATATTTGTTTTGAAATTTAGTCAAATTTCCACAATCATCACATTTTTTACCACCAACACATTTCTTTTCGTAAAATAGTTCATCGTTTTCTCTTTCACATAGAATTTGAGATATGAAATCACGGATAGTGGAAGGATGAGGTGAATCCTTCCAAAATATTCTACCAAAATCAAGGAATGTGTCATAATATAACTCAAATTCTACATGATAACAGCAACAACAAGTGTCGCGTACGGTGATAGATTTTACATGCCATGGTTTTTGTTGAAGAAAAGCACTGATAGAAACATGAATCTCATGATTATCTTCTTTGAACTTGTCGAACAACTCTATCTAAGTGGTTTCCAAGAAATGTTTTTCATGTTCTTCATACTGATTTCGTGTTATTCTTCTTCGCATCACATGCCTTGTAGTTGGTGAAACACGCAAATTGTTCTTCCAATATTCATATATTATTTTTTTAACATTTTCTCCAAGTCTATCTTTATATGGTTGCCTACAAATAGCTCTCCAACAAGCAAGTTCATCATTTACATCTATTTGCAACCGAAATTTCCAATTTTTGTACAAAGTTTTTCGCGAGGTTCCTAATGCTCGTGCCATAGATTTTACCAAGCGATTCTCTTTAGTACTTGATGAAACTACTGCCATATGTATTTCTCTACGTACAACTAAAACATTTTTCTTTCTAGATCTTTTCATTGAATTTATAGCACTATTTATATTTTCTATCACATTTTCCTTCATTTTTTTATCTTTGGTTGATTTTCGAATACCCAATAAAATCGTAGCTTCTTTTAATTTCCTTATTGATAGGAGACAATTCAACATTTGGGCTTGAACTGTCACATTTTCCTTTATGAAATACTTCTCAAAAATGTGGTTAACACGATATCATATATAATGGTCAGCTCTTTTATCTCCATATGTGTGAGTGTCAACATTTTCTAACATCTCGTCATTGACATTGATTTCATCTGTACATATTCGAATGAATAGTACATAATAAGTTTACATATTCAATAAATAACTAAATTAATAAATATATGTATAATTTCAATAATATGTGCATGTGTTCAACATATATGTGTGTGTGTGTGTGTGTGTGTGTGTGTGTGTGTGTGTACCTTGTGATTCAATTTCTTCACTTGAATTTCTTTCATCATTTTCACCATCTTCAATCATTGGTTCAATATCTCTTTCACTTTCTCTTTCAAAATTTTGTATCTTATCATCAATGTTTTGATGAATATCTCTCTCTGTTTACATTGCAAAATATCTTTCAAATTAGTTCATCAAATGAAAATTAAGCTTCACATTTGGAAAATTTATATATCAAAACCATAATATTTACATTTACATACCTTTTTCAACTTCTAGTTGAGGTTGATTTTCCCCTTCAATATTTGAGAGTGCTTCTATCTTTTTTTGCGAGATTGTCTCGTCTCTTCTCTACGTTCCTTAGGGTCTCTTTTTTAATCATATTTTCTCGTACAATTTCTTCGATTTCCCATGACAATAGAGTATGAAGTTCAAAAAATTTCTTTCAAAAATTTAGACAAAAACTTAATTAAAAAAAAACATCACAAAAGATTTAATTTAAAAAAAAAAACTCATTTTAAATTTTTTGCAAAAAATACATACTCCAATCCAAAACACGTACTTTAAAAAATTCAAAAAAAAAATGTCTTATAAAAATGAAACGAAGTTCAAAATATTTCCTTCCAAGTCCTACAAAAAATTTTCATTTAAAAAGTTACACAAAAACTCATTTTAAAAAATCATTATAAAATATTTACTTCAACCCAAAACCAAAAAATTTCCTTTCGAAATTAATCCCAAATCCATACTTAAAAAAAAAAAAAAAAACTGTATCACATACCTCCAAGAAAATTCTTTAAACCCAAAAAAATTCCTTGCAAAATCAGATCAAATGTACAAAAATAATGTGTCTCAAATAAAAGTCCTTTGAAGTCCTTTGAATTTACTTCCAATAAAAGTCCTTAAACCCAAAACAATTCTTTGCAAAATCAGATCAAGACTTTTGTAAAATCAGACCAAAAGTGAGAAATATGTGAAAATAATGAATGGTTTCGTGGTAATTTATATTGCTGCAAAATGTTTTTTTGGAGGGGCTCGGGGGTACTTTCCAGCCGATGGAAAGTTAAGTAAAAGTTCGGCCAAAATTTTAATAAATAGTTCGGCCGAAATACTTTGTCGTCTGATTTAACGTGCTGTCGGCGCAAAAAACAGTTCGGCCGAACTTTGTTTAAGAGTTCGACCAAACTAACGCGTCACCAGTGACGCAGAGCCAAGCCCTGAATACGTTTCTGCAACTTCGAACTGACTAAACTCCATGAAACATTCTGAATTAAGTGTCAAAACCAAGACAAGCATTTTCAGAATTGAATCTACTTTCAGGAAATACAACTTTCATGGAATTTCATAAATATTTACTAATTTTAATTAATTTTATAATAAAACGGATTTAAAAAATTTCTAAAGGTCATTGTGATTCAGTGAAATCAAAATTCTGTATCTTCCAAAATACATTGTAAAAAAAATTGAAAAAATTATCTTACATTACAATGGTTTGTTGTCTCTAATGTGTAGTTTTTAGATTTTTAGTTTATAACTTATATGTTAAGAAATTTCTTGCGTCGCGAAACATATTCAAAATATGCAGATTTTTATATTGGGCCAGTTCAAAAAATTCTAGTAATTATGATATGCATCCATTATCTTTGTAAATATGACAAAACCAAAGTAGACTTTGTCTAGATTGTTTTAACACATTTTTTTTCTCAAGAAAACAAATTTTCAAAGAATACAACATTGCGTATTAACATGACTTCTTATGAATCCATTGATTGTTAAAAAACACACACTCAAAGAAACGCTAAGTTAACATAACAAATGTGTATAAAAAAATTCCAAAAAATAAGTAATAGAAAGCTAACAAAATTTCTGACAACTTTTATTTTTATCACAAAATGAAATTCTAAATAGAAAAATTGTTTTAGCTTGCAGAAAGTTGAAGAACTCCAAAAAAAAAAAAAGGGGGGGCAAAAAGTGTAACCCAAATTCACATTTTCACTCTTCCACTATAATTTACATGGTTATCTATATAAAATATTTATTAATAAAAGTTAGACAAAATAATTATGTTTATCACTTACCCATATCAAGCCTCTAACATGGCCCACTATCTTCCATGTAAATTTAACGAAGTAATTATAATATTCACAAATTTACCGGGGTATTACAAAAAGTATGTTTTAAATTTAAATATTTAGGGAAAATAATAGTTAAAAATTTATTTTATCATTAATTATTATTTATCTTTTTATTTAGGATAAGTAGTTTTTATTTAGTTTGAGAGGGTTGGAAAAAATATATTAGCCTCAAATTCAATAAATTAAATATAACTATTAAATTAGAGATTATAATTTTCTATCATTATCAAATTTCAATTTATAATATTTTTACAGGTAAATTTTAAAAATATATTGTAATGGTTGTGTTGACGAGCAGTCTCCAACCAATATAGGGAGAGACGTGTAGGCGTAAATGTTTGTAAAATTTAAAATTAACATAAACATTTAACAAACAAAAAATGTAATGTTGACTCAATTAAAAATATAAACATATATCATATAAAATGCTATATAAGTGTTATCTCGATCAGGATGCAAGTCAGGAAAATCAATACAATGGGATCTGGGTCACTATAATGTAAAGTATGGTAATTAAGGAGGGGGGCTTGCATGGCCACCCCCACACATGCAAACACATGCACAATACACTGGGTGGAAATAAAGATCAAAGAGGGAGGTATGCGATGAGGTTCATGTACCAAGAGTTGAATGGTATTATTATCATAAGCAGATGCGAATACGAGAACAAGGAACCTCAGGTGAATCTCGGGAAGCTAAACACGGGCCAAAGGAGGGAGGTGTGTGCGGACCAAGGCGAGAGAAATATTTTTTCTTCCTGGACTGTGTCTGTAAGTTCTTGCAACTCTCCAACCTCTTTTGATGTATGTCCTAGATGGTTCTGCATTTTATATTACGTATATGGTTACATGCTTTGGCAACAAGGGTGCTTTGAATTCTAATTGTGGTTTCTTAGTTGGGTTATGAAGCTGGTTTGGTTTTATGGTCGATTGTAGGCCTTATTACACCATTAACACCATGTAGTTTGGGGGTTGGTCAAGCCAAGATCTATCCTGTGTCGTCACTATCATCATGTCTTTGGGTTCTTTATTATTTGTTAGGAGCTAGTGCATGGGGAACTTCTGGAGCTCAAAATTCTCCAAGAAAGTCAATTTGGGTGGGGTAGCGCTAAGTCGAGTCCTTTGTCTTTTGTGACTATGGGAATCCCCTACATCAGGGATAATAGTTACAATTGGGAAGGGAGGAGATGGTCTCCCATTTACATACTTTTCTCATTGGTGGAAGCCACCCAAAGGGAATTAGGGCTTAGGATTATTTTTCTATTTGTAGACCCATAGGAAACAATGGAAAAAGACACACCACACAAATATGGGTTGGGACAATTTAGTCCCTAATCGTCATTATATGGAAAATTTATGGATATGTTCAATTAAATATTTGTTTCTTCATGGAAATTTGTTAAATATCATAGGTATTGTTTCTACAAGGGACATCAAGCTTTATTTTGATTTATTTCAACTAGAATTGTCACATTCTCACTCCCTAGTGTAGGTCATAGGCATTAGGTCTATCTCAGAATTTTTTTTGAACATATGTGACAATAAGAAGTAGAGAGATGGTTAGACCAACATTACTTCGCAACCACAGTTCGGGAGATAGTAGAAGGATTGGTCGTCGACATACTACGACTAGCACCAATAGACGTGGAGGCCATGAGTGCACTCCTCACATGAGACATAATTCATCTAATGCATATAAAAATAGCACACATTCTCAGGCCAGAGATGAATTTGGAGAATGGGAATCTGAAATTAGGGCTGAGATGGACCCCAATGAGCAAGAATTGCTAACATATTTGGGAGAGAATATTCCAAACCTAGGAAAAACTCAAGGCCATCGCACCTTATTCCTGCAAACATTACATATCTCTTTGATGTTTAAAATTTTGTTGAAAAAGGCTCTGATGTTACCACTTACAAGTAGCTTGGGATTCACTGAGGATCTGTAGGCCATTCACAGGGAACTCTAGCTAATCCATTGTCAAATTCAACAACTTAATTCCATTTTGGCTCACATAGAGAGACACATTCCATGCCTTTTGCCGATAGAACAACCAGGATCCAGCATTAGGGACCCATCCCCAGTAATTATTCTGATGAATAGACTATTTTAAATGTGTAGGAAAGAGTTTTTTTTCATTTTCAATACGATATTAGGTAATAGAGGTTATCAATATAGTCTTGTTTTCTTAGATTTATTGGAAAAACTCAAACAATTTATATTTTTCACTGGCTATAGCTCAACCAAATGGTCAAAAAAACCTGGTTTCCAAATGGGTAAGTTGATATCATCTCGGTAAAGATACTCATGATGTATTACCAGCTGAAATTTGAAGAAATATAAAGGCACCACCTCACGCTTACAAAAAATATTATATAAATATTGTGTGTTTATTAATAAATAATATTTGTAGGTATAAATATTTGTAAACATAAACATTTAACATTTATATGTTGGTTCAATTAAAAAATAATAAAAGGTTTTAAAATGAATAGATCCGAGTATGAGGGAGATATTGTAGTGTTCATAAACTAATATAAACAAATTAAATCTTGGCTCTAATAATAATAAAAAGTTAAAAGTAATAAAAATAATAAAAGTCAATTTTTTATATTGTAATTTTATTTTGTAGGGCATATTAGACCCTCCAACTCAAGTTATAAATTATGCTCTAGGAAAAATTGCGTAAATAGTTATAACTTACATTGGTCAATGCTAAATAAATAGTGGTTGATAGAAAAATAATCATAAAATTTTTCTTCAGGAGGAACTAATAAGTTGATATGTTAAGGGAGGTATGGAGAGAGGTAAAAACAAATACATAGAGAGATAGAGGTGGATAGAGAGAGGGAGTGACAAGGTATATATGGAGAGAGAGTGAGAGAGAGAGGAGAGGAGGGATGAAAGAGAGAAGGAGAGGAAAGAGAGAGAAGGATATGATGGAAATAGAGAGGGAGAGAGACACAAATATGGAGGGGGGAGAGAAGGGGAGAGATAGAATAAGATATGGAGTGAGATAGTGACAAACTTGGAGGGAAGAGAGAGGGGGGGTGAAGAGAGAGGACATTAGAGAGAGAAGGAGAGAGGGAGGGAGAGAGATATGGATTTATATGGGGATAGTGAGGGAGGGAAGAAGAAAGGAATAAAGAGAGAAATGTGGAGAAAGAGAGAGAGGGCGGGAGAGAGTGGAAAGGGATAGATTGAGAAAGAGGGAGAGAAAAAGAAGAGAAAAATAGAGTTAGAGATATGGAAAAAGAGTGAGAGATTGATAGATATGGGGAGAGAGAGAGACAGTTTTTTTAGGGAGTGATATAGAGAGACTAAGGGAGATATAGATATATATTGTGGGGGGGGGGGTGGGGGGGTGGCGCAGGGGGAGGGGGGGGGGGGTGAATGAGGAAGAGAGAGTGAAAGAGAGGGATGGAGGGAGATATATATATGTGTGTGTGGAGAAAGAGAGAGTTTTTGTGTTTAGGAGGGTGAGATAAAGAGAAAAAGAAAGAGAGATGGAGAGAGATATAACCAACCTAGATCCATCTTAATACCTGATATATTAAGCTTTGAGAGTAATCAAATCCCTCAAGGTACAAACCTTTCGTCAAGTTTTACATTAAAAAAAGTGGTTTTTCCTTGAGATATTTAATCTCTCTCAGTACCTAATAGATCAAGGATCAAGATGGATCTAAGTTGGTAAATAGTTTGATAATTAATTTTAATTGTACTTTTATCCTTTGAAAAGAAAACTATAATAAAATTTAAATAATATTATAAAAATGAAAACTGAAATATTGTTGTGGGAAAATAAAAAAAGAGATAGTTGAAAAATGAAAAAAAAATGTGTATATTACAAATCAATAATGTATATATTGGCTTTGAAAAAGTTAATTCTAAATTGAAATGAATTTATATTGATTCCATGTGAAAAATCCAAGTTGAAGCCGAAACGAATTGCATTGAACTATAGAAATAAATGGAAGTAGTTTATTTAAAAAGAATATTGAAACACGACATTAAAATTTTTTAAACATATCAAAATTATATATATATATATATATATATATATATATATATATATGATACTTTATTTCTCGTGGATATTAAAATATTTTATTTAAATTTTATATGTTAAGTCTATATTGAGTAGATAATGAACTACACACCTTCTTTATATTAAACTATAAAAAAAAATTATTTAATCAATAATATTTTTTTACTTTCGAGAAGTCCTGGTTACCAGGTGCAAGCCCCAGAAGTGATGATTGACGCTATGTGATTAATTTCACTAGTTTCAATCTCACTTCTTCTCCCCTGTGAGCATCACTCGATGCAATGAGTGCTAGGTCGACTATTCAAAAATCATGAGAAATTAGTCAGTTACAAATATCTCTCATGGAAAATGGTCATAGATGAATGAGCTACTTAACGCAGTTGAATCCCCAAAAAATGATATCTATTATACAAATATCTATTTATTTATGACTAGAAATGAAATACCATTTATTTATTTGTTTGTTTGTTCCTAAATGTTGTGTGTGAAGTCCATGTTAAGAATTCACGGAATTATACAAAGCTCTCATATTGTGAGAATAAGAATATTTTTAAGGTGGATACTAATTTTATAATATTGAAATGTTATTTTGGCTATATTTTTAAGGTGGATATTAATTTTATAATATTGAAATGTTATTTTGGCTATTAATACAACTTGAGTGGGCCTAATGGTTAAGAGAATATTTTTCCTCCTAAAATGTCATAGGTTCAAAAAAAGAGGGGGTAGAGTACGTATGCCTTAGTAGACTTAATAGTCAAATCACTGAGCGAAGGTCGCATACACCAATTAGGTGTCTAGCTTGGCGAGGACCTTAAAATTGGATAATAATAATAATATATTTTTAAATTCCATGTGTAAAATCCATATTGATCATGGAAGGAATTACACATCTTCATACTAATGTATCGAAAGCATATTTTCCCTAAGTGGTGCATTATATAGAGTATGAGGGAGATATGTAATTTATTTCATGGTCAATCTAGGTTTGACACATGTACCTTTTAAGATAAAAATAAAATATTCCTTAATTGAAAAAACAATGTCAATTATAATAATTAAAAAAAAAAAATATATATATATATATATATATATATATATATATATATATATATACATGTTTCGTTATTTTAATTAAAGGTATTTTAAAACATTATTATTTCCACTCAATATTTCATTGATAATATTACAACTCATTATGAAGGAGTAGAAACATCCTAAAAATATTTAATTTAATTGTTGATACTAAAAATGTATGAAGGAGACAAAGATGTGATAAAAATATTTCTCACTCAACCATAAATAATCAAGTAATATAATTCCATGTCAACTTTATAGGGAAATACATTAATTAAAAAATATATATAATATTATATCTTCACTTTGTGAGTTTATAGGGAGATACAGTAATTAAAAATATAAATATTAAATCTTATATTTTCACTTTAGAGTGTGAGGAAGTTGTATGATTCCTATATTTTCTAAAAGTATTTTCGTACTAGACTTAAATGAACTATTTCAATATACGTGTGAATATATATATATATATGGAGAAAAGGTTCTCGAAAATTTATGTGTGTTCAACCTCGAGTTGACATTGTTCTCTCTAAATAAAAAAACAATGTTTAATATCATAAAAGAAAAATAAATATACATATTTAGTTACCTTTTAATATTAGCATAGTCATATAAATTAAATGGTCGATAAACATCAATAGGCATCAATCCATAATAATTATCAAACACGATACATCTCATGTTTCTGAAACTAAAAAATATACATAAATATTAACTAAATTATAACTTTATTTTAAATTGCTATTATTATTAATTATAAAAATAATTATAATATAATCTATACATTTATACATTTTAAATTACTATTAGGTTGAGGAGAAAATGGATCAGATTTTTTGCAAAGAAACCTACGTCTGTTATGAGGGTTTGGATAACCCTCACCAGCTGACAGTAGCTCCATCAACAATTTCAGATCGAGCTTGATCTATTGTTATAATGTAAGTGTGGAGGTTTTGGATTTTGATAGGTAAGTCTTTGTGTGGGGTTTTATCTGTCAAGTATCGAGAGGAATCTCACAGGCTGCAGGTCAAGATTCAATTACTAAGATGGATGAAGATCTTGTAAATTATTCAGCTGACCCTTATGAATATGTGTTGATTTGGACAAATTCTCCACCTCGGCCTATAAATATGGAATCGTAAAAAACATAAAGGTTACCGGTCTCTTAGGTTGTTGATGCTAGGTTTTCTCTAGAGGTGGATTTTGGATGCCCTATTTCTCATGAATTTTTAAATACCTTTGTAGTTGGTTAGTCCCCGCTAGGGCTTCAGAGTTTTGGGTTTATTGAGGATTCATTTTTTCAATCGCAAGTATATATCTCAATTCCTTTGCCATCCTCACTACAATTTCTTGAGACATGCATCAACCATATATCTTCATTTAATATCAATGATGGATCATTCTATCAGGGTGGGATCTCTGGAGGGACAATTTACTTCTTTGATCCAGGACCCTTTATGGTTTATTCATCGGTGGATAATGGTCATGAACATCCCTTAAATGTTGTAACCCTAATTTAGGATCTTCAGATTTCTACACCTGTACATACCTCGTGGTTTTTTTCTATAATCCATGTTATTTGTTCGGATTGTTAGTAGTTGGAAGCTAGGGTTAGTATTTCTTCATATTCACCTTCACAAGATCTCGAAATTCCAAATGAGGGCACTAAGAAGAAGCGAGAGAAGACATAAAAGAGAACCAAAGTTAGAGAAATAGGAAGGTTGATGGTTTTAGGGGAGGGCATTAGGTTGGACGAGGTCATGGACATGACATATAGTATTATGGTTGGAAGGTTCTATGGTAGATAATATTCAACATCGCATCTTAAGAAGTGGGTCTCAGATATTTGATGAAAAATCCTGGAAATATTACTGTCTATGGTGACAATGACCAGTGGGTGTTTTGCATTGTGGTTCTATAGAAAAGAATGTGTTACGTGGGTTCTGTCAAAATATTGGCACATCGAAATGATGTCTGTTATGCTGAAGTGATGGTCCCCTCTATTCGATCTGGAGAGAGAATAGCTAGGGGATAGGACCAATTTGGGTTAGAATGCCTGGTTAACCTCTTGAATTTTGGACTGAAGATTTATTTATATGTGTAGGGAATGATTCGGGGGTTTTCTTAGATTACAAGAAAGCATTTATAGAATCTGGTAAGATGGCATATGCATGCATCTTGGGGCATCTCGAAGGGCTGGTGGAAATGGTGGAAATGGTGGGGTAATTTTATATTGCAGAAATTGGACTACGAAGGAGTCCACTTTCTATGTCAGAGGTGTCATGAAGTTGGTCATAATTACAATGTTTGTCCTCTTCTTGAAAAATAAAATATGGCAGGTGATTTGATGGATGGGGAATAAGGGCATGGTGTGGCTCAAATGTATTGAAAGAGACACCTCAAAAGACTTCGTTTCGTAAGCCAAGAGGACATGATTTAGGCAAAGGGAAGCACACCTCTTGTGCTCATCCTTCATCTCCAAGGGTCGCTAGAGCTCATGCAACAACATCAGGTCCCCCTCCAGGAACTGTATCCTCTTTCCCATCTCTTGGTCCATATAGTTTGAATTCTTTGGTTGTATATTGTCAATATCATAGTTCTGGGATTATTTTATCTCGTTGCGATTTAAGTTCAATTCCTTATGCCTCAGCCTCTATACATGCTTGCTTCTAAGCGCCATCACCTACCATCCCTGTCGTATCTCAGGCCACTATGGTTGATAGGGGGGATACCTCTTCTTAGTCCAATACCATCCATAGATATTATTTATGATCTTTGGCCAAACAGTCTGATGCTATGGGGTGAAGCCTTGTTCTTTTGTCCCCTCCAAAATTACCAAAATCATCCCAAGGTAGACAATATTTTATATAAAAATCCATACATAAGGCTACTATGGATGTTGTTGAAGGTAGACAGTTATCACTTGAAGGGGTTCTTATGGAAAGAGGAAACCTAGGACCAATTACCTGATGAAGTGGATTTCATTTAATTGTAGAGTGTTGGCTAGCCCTGCTAAGAAACTAGCCATTACGAGACTATTATAATTAGAGAAGGTATAAGTGGTATTTATTCAAGAGATGCTTGGGAACAACTCTCATATTTGCATGCTCCTGGAATTTATTTGACTTGGTTCAAACTTTCATGCATTATATGTACAAGGTAGATCTCGTGGAATTGCTATAGGTATAGATGGTAGAACAATAAATATTTTAAATGTATGGGGGAGGGAAGGATTTTTAATGGTAGACGTTTATTCATAAGAATTAGGGATGGAATTCATAATAGTAAATATATATGGCCCCTATTAGAGTGACATGGATTTCTCGGATGTTGTCATGAGATATTCATTTATGCAAGTGGACAACATAATTCTGGGAGGTGATTTAAATTTCTCAATGGATCATGCAGAATCGCATGGAAACCATGCTCGGGTAAACACCCTCTCATATTTCTTTGCACAGTTGCTAGAGGATAATAATCTGATTGAAATTCATGTGGCACATCATGAACCGACCTAGAGAAATTGGAGAACGAGGGATTCCATGCTAGTTAGATGCCTTGATAGTTTCCTTATCAAGGAGGCTCTAATGGAAAAATTCGAGAAGATTAGGAAATGGGTCACCTCAGGAGGAATTTCTGATCATTCACCTATATTTCTAGAGATAGTTGGTATATCTCCAAAACCAAGGGCCCAATTTAGATTTAACTATACATGGCTAAGAGATGAGGCCTATCAGCATATTGTCAAAGAAACTTGGCAGGAGAGATCTCTGACTGAAGGATAGTCAATGTTTGAAATTTTTTCTCATAATATTGAGTGTCTCAAGAATATGACGATAGAATGGGAAAATGAAAATAAAAATAAGGATGAAGAAGCATTCAAGGACATATAAGTTGCACTAGCCAGATTATAAGGACCAAATGGAGGAGGATTCGTATCTACTGAAGCAAAATCTCAGGGCATTAATCCCAAATCTGAAAGGCTTGGGATTTTAAAAGAAATGGAAGAAAGTTGGAGGCTAAAGAGTAGAGCCATATGGCTTCGCGTTAATGATGAGATTTCTAAAATTTTCCAGTAGTTTATGAAAGGGTAGAAGGCTAGCAATACTTTGTGGTCATTGGAAAATGAAGAGGGTTCAATTGTCCAATCCTTCAGGATTTTATCAAATTTGGATATTTCTCATTTTGGGTATTTGTTTAAAGCCCCCAAGGAGGCTTCTCTTGCTGAAATTATAAAATTTGTTGGTATCTTTCCTAGATTTGTAGATGAGGAGGCAGCTGAGGCCCTGAATGAACCTATGTCTATGGGGAAATTTAAATTCATGTTTAAATGGTTTAAGAAAGATAAGAGTCCAGGCCTCGAAGGTTGTCCTGTGGAATTTTATTTGGCTTTCTTTGAGTTGATAGGTCATGATATTCTTGGGGTAATAGAAGAAAGTCAAAATAGGAAGAATGTATGAAGCTTCCAATGCCACCTTTGTAGCCTTAATCCCGAAATATGATAATCCATGTTCATTTAATTATTTCAGACCTATATCTCTTTGTAACTGCATTTATAAGATTATTTCGAAAATAATTGCAAATCCCATAAAGCCTATTTTATCCCAGCATATATCACAAGAGAAACTTTTCTTTTTATAAAATATCCAGATCCATGAAGTTATAGAAATAATAGAGGAAGGACAACATTAGTTGAAAATTAATAAGTTTAAGGGTATGATTTTCAAAATTTATTTATCTAAGGCATATGACAGGACCAACTGGCTATACCTGCAGATGTTACTGACTCACCTAGGATTTCTCCATGAATTTATAAATTGGATTATGTGATGTATATCCTTTTTATCTTACAGTATTATCATTAATGGATCAACATCCAATTTGTTTCATGTAGAGCGTGGTCTCAGGCAGGGATGCCCTTTATCAATATTACTCTTCCAATTGGTTATGGAAGGCCTGGGTAGATTGATTACTAAGGAAAGAATCAGGGGGGATTTAAAGGAGTAAAAATAGCAAAAAATGTCATTCTGCCTCACTTAACTTTTGTGTATGTTGTTCTAATATTTCTGAATTGGTCGGTTAGTAATTCTACCATTTTCAAAATCATCCTAAATTTATTTTACAAGGCGATAGGGATGGTTAGAAGCATAGAGATGTCAACCTTGACAGCTCTAGGTTTTTCTTAGTATGAAATAAATTATGAAAATCAGATTTTTCCTTACAAAATCCTGGATTTTGATGAATGTCTCAAATATCTGTATTTTCAGCTCAAACCCAATACCTATAAAATTGCTGACTAGACATGGTTAGTTGCAAAGGTTGAAAGAAGAATAAACATCTAGCTCCATCGTTGGTTATCTCGTGTTGGTCAAATTTTCCTAATAAAATCAGTATTGGAAGTTATTTATGTATATTCGATGTCTCTTGCATGGATCCCAAAAGGAATATTATCTAGAATCCAACAGTTATGATTTTAAGTTCCTCTGTCGTGGTAGAAAGGAAGGTATAAATTTTGCATGGGTAAGATGGGATCACATTATTTTGCCTAATAAATGGGGAGGTTGGGGGATGAAGAATATTCTATGATTTTCTAAAGCCCTTGTAGCAAAATTGGGTTTGATACCCTTACTACAAACAATTTAAGGTCAGAGTTGATTGTTAGAAAATACATTAGTCCATAGAATATATTTGAATGGATCAGAAGACTTAGCTAGAATATAAAGGAAATTTCAACCATCTCGCAATCTATTTTGAACTTTATTGAATTCATATGAGCAGGTATAGCTTGGAAAGAAGTATCATGCGAAAAGGTTCGCATTGGCTTGGATGCTTGGTTTGGGTGTGGGATTACTCACATTCTTCCCCCTAATCTCATATGATTTCTAGAGTCTTCTAACATAAGGACTCTAAATCATATTTTGGATCTATATAATTTCACTATATTTGGTCAGGCATGGAAATATGCACTGGATCTTAAGATCCCTACAGCGTGGCAATAGGAGAGGAAATTTTGTATTAATGCATTATCAGAAGCATACATTAGGATTCGAGATAGGGAAGATGAATTATCTTGGGTTATTTCTAAACAGGTAAATTACACTCCTAAATATGGATATCCTTTTATCTTCATTGATCATGAGCCTCATAAGTCGGTATGGTGGTGGCACCCGTTTTGGAAATTAAAGGTCTTGCCTAAAGCTAAGATCTTTTGGTGTGTATTATGAAACAAAGCTCCTACAAGAGAAAATGTGTAGCGTCGTTCCTTTCAGGGTCCCTCCTGGTGCATCCTTTGCAAGAAAAATGAAGAATCAATTGATCTTTTATTTCTCCATTGCCTTGTAGCATCTGATCTCTAGAACCAGGTATATCAAATGTCGGATATCAACATTAGGTGGTTAGGAGATTCTATACAATATGCATGGGAATCCTAGTGGAACCAATCCCACCCTACTAAAATTCACAATCTTCCTCTATTGGTTTGCTCGAGCATTTGGATAGAAAGGAAAAAATTCATTTTTCATGAGAACACATCAAATTGGATCCTATCCATTTCTCACATTTTTCTCTTTTCAATATGATTTTGGATGATGATCCTAGGCAACAACATAGGAATGTTGTAGCTGAAACCATTGATAAATCTATTCCTTGGGCATATTTCGATCGATTCTCACAACAGATAGGATGTGAAGGTCGTGTTTTTATATATATAAATTACGATCATTTCCTTAATATGAGGATTGGATTAGGGAGAGGCACAAATAATTTTTCAAAACTAAACATTCTTAGACAAATTCTCATTTTTTCCCTTGAGAAAGGATTTTGTCAGCTTCAGATATTTGGCGACTCAAAAAAAGTCATTAACTGGTCCAATATGGAATCTAAATGTCACGTGCCCACACTCAAAAATTTGTTGGAAGAGGTTTTATCCTTAAAATAATGTTTTTACTATATATCATGTCGTCATATTTATAGGGAAAGGAATCTCTTTCTGATAACCTTTCCAAGGAAGCAGCACAAAAACCTCTTGGTATTGGATGATGTAGGAGTAGAATGGGCATGAATTCTATCATTACTCCCACAGGCCTCATGACTTCTATCAGATATATGTATATTTTTTATTTATATTATGCACGAGGGCTTCACTGCGGGAGAAATATCATAGCACGTGGGTTCATATTGGGGGATATATAATGAGGAAAAAAACATAATATATTGGGGGATACATAGAGGATAAAGCATTTTTATATTGTCAGGTATAAAAAATGGAGCTCAAATTTAATGAAAAAATATTAAGGGGTATAAAAAATGTTCATAAAAAATTGGATACCTACAATATATAGTGAAAGTAGGAGCTTTTTAAATTCAGAATGTGTATTGGGTTTATATTGGTAGGGGATTAAATAATGTGAATTTTAGGGGTATTTCCCAATATGTACTCAAATTAAGGGTATTGTTTAATATTCTATGACCGCACGTGATATGTTAGAGTTTTATTGAGTGAAGCCCCCGTGATGTTATGTTGTGTCAGCTTACCATCTACAAATTGTACAATCCATCATAGACATTTCTCAGTATGTGGCAGCGCCACCAGTTTTGGCATATGCACCTATTGCAACATATATAACATGTAATTTAAAATATTTTATATAATGAAAGTTACTATTTTTCTTTGGGAAAATAAAAATAAAAAATTATTATTATTATTAATTATAAAAAATATTAATACATAACTTAAACATTTATACATTTAAAAAAAATTGGAACAAAATTATGGATATTTATCATGTCCCCTTTAGCATGGAGATTCTTTATATATAAATAGGATTTGTTAAAATATCATGGAAATGCCATAACTAACCTCATATGCCTATTGTTCATATGACATTTTTTTTAATTAACCAATTTAATTAAAATGGAATAACTACATTGGAGATAAATAAAAATATTTTATTTGTGTATATTACTATGAATATTCTAGAATATTCCATGGAAGTTAAATCCCTACCATCCACTTTGTTGAATATAATTGAGAATCTCTTATTTTAGTGAGTTGGTTCACGAGACCTTAGGATAGGAATTAATTTCTATTTCTTAGGGTCCGGTTCTAACTTCCCTAGATCTTGTATGCTATATAATGCCTGAATTGTATGGAGAATGTAGAGCATTCTGCAGAAGCCAGACTCTCATGGTTCAAACTCTCTTTCGTAGAGATAACCAGTGGTATTGTTTAATAATCCATTCAAACATCATTTTTATCTTGGTATCGGAGCTGTTGTGTGAGGAGGAGCCTTGCACTGCCTGCCTACCTATTTGCATACCATTTTTTTTATTTGCTTTTTGAAGGTTTGTTGCACCACAGTGGTGCTGATGAGCGCTAACTACCTGAGCGTTGCCTACCTCCAATGCTGGGCTGATGTGTGGCAACATTGCCATCCTTTCGACCCTGCCATCCGTTCTTTCCATTCAGGTTGTCATTTCTGGCTACCCTCAGACAAGAGACAGCGTGAGGAGGATCCTTGCTGGCTGCCTACGCTGAACCAGGAGACATCATTGTACTGCCACCATGAGGAGAAGAGCGCCCATGTGGAGGAACGTTGCTTCTCCCTACCTGATTTTCCCACCTCTGAGGCATGGTTGTCGATTCGAAGGCTCTGCCACAGCGGTGCTGAGGAACGTTACCAGAGAGTGCTGCTGTGTGAGGAGAGTTGTACTAACACACATTTGTTGAGTCATCTGCATGGACTGGAATGATGTTGCATGGACTAGGCTGCAAATTTTTAAAGCAGTGCACAATGCTGCCACTTGCTGGGTTGAGCCAGCATGAAGAGGCTCAACAGGAGTACTCAACGCTTCCATCCAACACCCAGGAATGCCACCACCATTGCTAGGGTCTTTGGTTCAAGTTGGTTTTTTGGTTGGCAGAAGTGGCCGCAAACCAGAAGATGTGAGTTGCAAAAGAACTATCCAATCCTCTTAGATATTGCCATTGATAATTCTGTGTAGTCTTTCTTCTTGAATTTGAAAGTTTTTTAAAAGGAACCATGCTCTCATAAATGATCTATTCTTAAAAGGAATTTCTTAGGGGGAATTCCAAGAAATTTAAAAGGAATCTCTTACATGAACTTTTTCATGTGATTTAAAAGAGCATATGATTTAATTTTTTAAGGGAATTCATCAATAATTTTTTTGATGGGTGGATTTTTTTAAAGGTCCTTAAAAAGTGATTTTTGAAAAGTTTTTTTTTTAAGTGCCGAAGAGAGTTGAGATAGATTTGAGCCAGTGTATTCTTTAATCATCAAGATGAATAATCAATTAATCGAATCATACTTGAATGAGAGTAACAAACTTAATGGCTCCAATTACTCAAATTGGAAATTTAAGATGAAAAATATGTTAGAAGCACATAATACTTGGACAATTGAAAATGGGGATGAGCCGAAGCCAACAATGGGAGAAGCATCGGTCTCAGATTGGGAGAAGAGAGAAGGTAAAGCAAAGACGGTGCTGAAGATGTCATTGAAAGATTGCATCATACCGCATATCAGAGAATGCAAATCAGCAAATGAAATCTGAACTATATTGAAGGATTTGTACAAGTTCAGGAATACAAATCACCTTTTGTTATTGAAGAGCAATATTTTGTCCATAAATATGGAGGAGAATGAAATAATTGCTTCTTTCATATCACGGATCAAATATCTGAAGAAAAAATTGTCAGACATCAGTAAGGTAGTTGCAGATGCAGATTTGGTCACGATTACCATGAATGGTATGACTGATGATTACCAAATGTTGATTACTGGGATAAGTGCAAGAGAGAAATCCCAAAGTTTGAAGAACTTACAAGAATATTAATGCAAGAACAAGAAAGAAGATTGACCCTGAAACCCTAGAGTGCAGACCTGGCGCTAATGGCAAAGAATAAATTCTTCAAAGGAAAAGGAATTCCATCACGGAAAAATGGAGGAAACCCACAGAAAAGCCCGAAACAAACTCAAGGTATGCATCTAAATAAAAACAACTCTGTAATTAATTTTTTTTATTGTGGAAAACTTAGTCATATCGCTAAGGAGTGCAGGAAGAATAAATTTCATGAAGAACAACAGAAGCATAAAAGACATACAGGTTATTTTGAAAATGATGACCATGTTCAGGACTTCAGATTGTTCATGGCAGACTTTGGTGACAATGTCGATGCAGACACCTGGTTTGTAGATTCAGTAGCATCCACACATATGATTGGGAACAGACAATGGTTCGAATATTTTAAAGAAATCAACAATGGAGCACAAATATACCTTGGTGATGATAGATGTTATCAGATGAAAGGGTGCAGAAAAATTTATATTATTTTACCTAATGTTAATGTTAGATATATTAATAATGTAATGTATGTGCTCGAAGTGACAAAGAATCTGATTTCTATATCCATGATTACAGATCAGGATCTCAAGGTTGAATTTTTTAAATCTAGCTGTTATATTAAATATCTGTTGGATGGCATGAATATTATTGCTTCAGGAATTCAAACAGGAGGTCTGTACAAATTGGATGTGAGAACAACACTAGATCAAGCACTGAGAGCATCGAGTTTGACTACAGAAGAGTTGTGGCACCAAAGACTTAGTCATATCAACTACAAGGACTTGATGTTACTTCAGAAAACGAAAATGATAAGAGATATTCCTATATTAAAACAAGTGCATACTTATTGTGATGCTTGTGCATTAGGAAAGATACGTAGAGAATAATTCCATGTTCGAGTAGAAAGGAAAAAGAGAGACATACTTGAATTAATGCACATAGACCTTTGTGGACCCATGCAAACAAAGTCATTAGGAGGTGCACTATAGTTTTTACTCTTCGTTGATGATTGCACAAATTTTTCTTGGGTATATTTCATGAGTAAAAAAAATTACACATTTGAATACTTTAAGTAGTTCAGGCATATGATTGAAAAGAAAACAAGGAAGCACATAAAAATTCTCTGCTCCAGCCAAGGGGGAGAATACAGGAAGGAGGAACTCACAAAGTATTGTAAAGACCATGGGATATTACAGCAACTCACAGTACTCCATACTCCTCAGCAGAACAGAGTAGTGGAAAGAAATAACAGAACATTGGTGGAGTGTGTTAGGAGCATGTTGAAAGGTAAGGATCTTTCGAATTGTTTTTGGGTTAAAGCATTGAATACTATAATTTATTTGAAAAATAGGAGTCCTACAAGAAGTCTCGAGTTTAAAACTCCTTTTGAAGCATTATATGGATTTAAACCTCTAATAAAACATGTAAGAGTATTTGGGTCTAAAGCATTTTCCCACATTCCAAAGGAAGACAAAAGAAAACTAGATTCAGAAGCCATCAGATGTACCTTTGTAGGGTATTTTTCACAATTTAAAACTTATAGATTATTTAATCCCTCTACTCACAAGATTTTTGTTAGTAGAGATGTCATATTCCATGAGCAGGCTTGTGATGAATCTAATAAGCATAATGAGGAATGGGATATTCCATTTTTTGTGGAAGAAAGTGAAGAAATAGGTAACAACCAGGATTAGAAGAAAGAGGCAAAAGTAGAGAATCCAAATACAACAATCAAGTCGAGTCCGTGAGAGGAAATTTAGAATGGGTTGGAAGCTACACCAATGCTCAGAAGATAAGGTAGGAAGATTCAATTTCCTACTAGATACAAGGAAAATTCCTTTATAACTATTATGATGAATGTTGTTGAAACTTCTAGTTATAGAGAAGAAAACCAATGTAGTGAATGGAAAACAGCTATGGAACAAGAATATGAATCTATTCTCAAAAACAAAACTTGGGATCTGGTTGAACATCCTGAAGGGAAACAAACCATAGGGTGTAAATGGTTGTATAAACCCAAGATTAATGCAGATGGAACCATGGATAAATTAAAATCTAGATTGGTAGAAAAGGGGTATTCACAAAAATAAGGTATTGAATATGAATAAACTTTTGCCCTCATAGCTAAACTAAATACTATCAGAATGTTGATTTCTTTAGCTACTAAGAAACATTGGATGATTCACCAACTAGATGTAAAATCTACATTTCTGAATGGGGAATTGAAAGAGGAGGTCTACTTAGAGCAACCTGAGGGGTTTTTCCAAATAGGGAAAGAACATTTAGTCTATAGATTAAAGAAATCTCTATATGGACTGAAACAAGCACCCAGATCATAGTATGAAAAGATTGAATCATTTTTTCTATAACATGGTTACAATAGAAGAAAAAACGACCCTAATATGTAAACCATGAAAGATGAAAAGGGGTGCATAGTGTTTTTTTCTTTGTATGTAGATGATCTAATTATTACAGGTGATGTTATTGATCTAATCAAAGAAATCAAGCAACAAATGTCACAGATGTTCAAAATGAAAGACCTTGGTGAATTAAGATATTATTTGGGCCTCAAGATATGGAGAGATTCAAGAAAAAAATTTCTGGCCCATGGTAATTATATCAAAGGTATCAAACTTCAGAGTGAGGATGGCTCTAAAGAGGCAAATGAGACACATTATAGACAACTACCTAATCTACCTAACCACTACTAGACCAGATTTGGCTTATGCAGTAAGTGTGCTAAGTCAATACATGTCGAAACCACTTGAGAGTCATTGGAATGCAGCAAAAGGTGTTTTAAGGTATCTACAAGGAACTGTAGATTATGGTATTATTTATACTGATTCTTCTGATGTTAGATTGACAGGATTTTCAAATTCCGACTGGGCTGGAAATGTAGACGACCAGAGATCCATAACAGACTATGCATTTAGTGTTGGATCTGGGGTGATTACATGGTGCAGTAAGAAACAGAACACAGTTTCCTTGTCTTTAGCGGAAGCAGAGTATCAAGCCATGTGTGCAGCAACATGTGAGGCAGTTTGGTTGTGGAGACTTCTCCTAGATGTCGGGGAAGAACAGAGAGATACAACAACAATCAAATCCAACAACCTGAGTTCAATCAAACTTGCTAATAATCTGGGGTTTCACAAGAACACTAAACACATTGATACACAATTCCACTTTGTCAAGGAGAAAGTTCAATCAAAAGAAATTCATCTTGTATATTGTAAAACGTGTGATAATGTTGCAGACATTTTCACTAAGCCTCTTGGAAAAATTAAGTTTGTAATGTTTAGAGAGCTGTTAGGCATATTTGTGAACCCCTTTTCAATTAAGGGGGAGTGTTGAAGATAATGGAGAATCTTCTATTTTAGTGATTTGGTTCACAAGACCTTAGGATAGGAATTAGTTTCTATTTCTTAGGGTATGGTTCTAACTTCCTTAGATCTTGTGTTCTATATAATGTCTGAATTGTATGGAGAATGTAGAGCGTTCGACATAAGCTGGACTCTAGTGGTTCAAACTCTCTTTCATAGAGCTAACCAGTGGGATTGTTTAATAACCCATTCAAACATCATTTTTATATCACTTAATAATTATTTATAATTAAATTAAAATTCTAAAATCACTATTCCAAAATAGACATGATATTTATGCATTACAATATAATATAAAGAATATGTGGTAAAAATATTTTACTTTCACTTGGATAAATAAAATATTTATGCCGTAAGGCGTTCTTCTTGAAAAAAAACTCCCCGAGCTGCCACTCACTGTGTATTATTTTTTACCATAAGATCCATTGTTAGATCTTCTTTGAAAAAAACTCCCCCAACTGCCACTCACTGTGTATTATTGTCGACCATCAGATCCATTGTTAGATGATTGAACAATAATCTACCATCACATTAGAAACATTAAAATAAAAAAACATTATTAAAATAAAAAAAGAAACATCCCAAGCTTCCACTCTACACAAGTATAGCCTGTCACATCATATATTAAATGATAGAGAATTCTCTAGCCATAAATCTAATTTCTTCAATCGTAAACCACTCTTGATTTAAGTCAATCAAAAATAATATTAAATATAAAGAAAGCTTCATCTAATCTTCCCCAAATTTCAGATAATGAAAGCCAACCTAGGGTTCAATTTATTTCTTAATTGTGAACTATGGAATCCATGGCCTTCAGGCCGCTCAACTAATAGGAGAGGATCAACAAGCACATTGACTAACAGGAGAGGATCTCACCACATCGAATAACAAGAGAGGATGAACAGTCCCTCTGCGATGGAATTATTAGTAGGGAATGTATGCGATGAATAATCATCCATTATTAGTATATGTGAGGTACAGTCCCCTTGAGCATGGCACTTCTGGAAGGAAGTGGCACCTTATTTGAATGGAAAACCGAACTTATTAATTATTAGTATTTGGTAACAATCATATCTCATGTTATTCCTTCTATTTGGTTTTATTCAATGGTTTTATCTTGTAAAGTTGCAATTATGGGGTCGTATGTGAGCCTTTTTAGAGTGATAAATGACATCGTTATGATATCTTCCTTCGCATTGGTGTGAATTGGTGTGAATAACATATGATCATATATATCCTTCACTTTTTTATTTTTTTTCTTATCATATGATCTGGAATTCATATCCTTCACTTATTTGTTCTCTTTTCTTATCATATGATCTGGAATTCACCACGGTTTGCTTAATTTATTAGCGTACTTAGCTCCATTGCCTTTTTTTATTAAAAAACTCTCTCAATTTTCTCTGCAATGTTATTTTCAAATTTGTTGAAAACTTTAATTATATATATGATTATTAGATACAACCTTAATAAGTTTACTTTAAACACATGTATTTACTTAAACACATGTATTGAGTGACATATTTACTTGTTACATTTTTTAAAAAGTAGAGGGTTACCATTTTTTTTTTTTATTAAATTTAAATTTAGAAAAGTAGAATGCATTTTTTAAGATCGTAAACTTTGCTATATTTTTTAAAAAGAAAAAGCTTATGTTTTTTTATAAATTTAAATTTTGAAAAATCGAATGTATTTTTTAATGTCAAATTATTTTATAGAAATAGATAATTTATTTCATAAATACACATTTAATATATCAAAATAATATTTTTATATATTAAATTGATGTTTAATTTTATCTAAACTTTAAAATTAATGATTTTTTATTTGTATGCCTATCACTATGTTCATGTCTGAGTCATTGGATCAAATGTTACATGATTGACATGTTTTAGGTCATTAAATTCACAAGTAAATAAATTTAAATCATAAAATTAAACCACGCAAACCAATTAATTTATATTACATGGATAAAAAAAACAACATAAAAAGGGAAAATAACTATCTATATATTTAAATATTACATTTTTGTGTCACGATGTGATGCTCTCCAGCAAAGTATGATAGAAATGTTGTAATGTCATGTTTAACATTTTGACTATGTCAAATTACACAAATAAATAAATTAAATTAAATTAAATAAAAATATTGGCATAATGTAATGAACATTTCAACTAGGTCAAAATACAATAAAGAATAAAAATAATAAAATAAAATAATAATAAACTATAAAAACAGCGCATGGTATTGACCCATGGTATTCATGTGGAATATAATTTATTTAAAGGGGGGAATTAAGATGGCCTAGATCAATCTTAACTCTGGATCTACCCAAAGCCAAAAAGGATCAAATGTATTGATATGAAAACCCTTTTTAGAATGAAAAGAAAATTGATCCATCTGATAAATAATATAATTCTAAACTAACTGTTTAATGAAATTATTTTTAATTGTTTATAACCATTATTCTTTTAAAATTTTGCTTAATAAAATGTATCTAAATTTTCATACATCCAAATATACATAGTTTTTCTTGTTCTATATTATTTGTGTTACAAATATTTTATTATTCCAAAAATACATGGGTTTTTTGTTATATATTATTTATGTTACAACTATTTTATTATTCATGAGTACTATTTCTTAATATATAAAAAATTAAATTAATAATGAAATTTTTTAAAATATGTGATCTTTTTTTAAATTTCCAAATTATTTCACAGGACATAATTTATCTTAAGAAATAATGATGAACCTTCATAATTCTGATTTCTTAAATAACACTAATTTTACCTTTAATTACTTAATTGTAATAGTTTGTAACTACATACATACTCTTTCATATTTTTTTTTGTTAATGAATATAAAATTTCTTCTCATATATATATATCAAATTTCTTCTCATATTTATTATGAAATTTTAAGCAAAATTTTTTAGTACATAATTTTAGCTTTTATAATTTTTTTATTTTTCAATTCCAAAAAAAACTTACAAAAAAAAAACCCACTCAATTTTATAAAATTGACATTGTGATTAACAATAGAGTAAGTTGAGACAACCCTGAGGGTTTTTTTGTTACAAGTTTTATCATGACCTTTCCATCCATTCAATATATAATGTAGAGTCTTATGAAGAGAGATTGTATTCTAGTTTATAACCTAATCCAAAATCATAGAAAATGGCTAGGGATTTCACAAGTTATTAGTTTGTAACCTAATCCACAATCAAAGAAAATGGCTAGGGATGTCACAAGTTATCATTCACACAATTATTTCACAAGTTATTAGTTTGTAACTTGATCCGCAATATAAAAAAATGGCTAGGGGTGTCACAAGTTTTCATTCGCACAATTATTTATTGACGTTCCGAGTTGAAATGGATGTTATTAGATGCATGGTGGTCAAAGAGAGTAAAAAATTCAAAATAGATATCTTTTATGACATCCATGTTGTCTACAAACCATCTAAATTTCCCATATTATACAACAACTTCTAACTATAACCCCTCAATTTACTCTCCAATTTTTGAAATCCCCACCCATGTTGGGGAGCTCACAATGTAAAATCAAATGTTCCTATGGTTTTTTTAAAGGGTTCATAAACAAAAAAGACAATGAAAAAATCAATATTGTGGTATAATTATTTATTTTTGAATCATTGTGTCAAACAAAACATCACATTAGCTCACATAATATATCTAATACTATAAGGATCTAAGATGATAACAAAGTTCTGAATCATGATAACTAGGTGACAACCAAAACTAAGTTTTAGCCACAAGAAAAAAATCGCAACAACTCATAGAATATATCCAAGGTTGCAGTGAACCCCATTCATAGTGACTGACATCATGGAATTTTAGTGCACATAGAATACCACCCTAAAAATCTATGCTCTTACCAATTTAGAATAACCTAAGATGTCTAGATTGGATGTCGAGGTGGGTGGTACAATAATTGAGGATGCTTCTTAAAGGGTAAGAGAATTTAGATACTCTATCCTTCCACCAAAGCTATAAAAATTGAGACTTGTAGATTATAATTTTACTAAATTGACACTATGTTATTAATAATAATTTATTGATAAGTATATATAAAATTTATACGTAGTAAGAAATTTTTAAACAAAATTATTCACTACATAATTTTACCTTTTATAATTTTTTTTATTTTTTAATTCCAAACAAAACTTACAAAAGAAAAAACTCACTCAATCCTTACTGTAGATTATAGTTTTACTCTACTACATTTTGAGGTAAGGAACACTAGGACCCCTTCACTTAATTTTCCCTAATGTGTTAAATCTCTATGCAATTCACCAAATCCATTTAGTTCCAACCTAGTCTTATTTTCCAAAAAAAAAAAAAATATTATCATCAAATATATATCTTAAGAATATACAATTATGATTACATATAATTATAAAATAATATTTTTAAAAATTAATGTAGAAATTTGATTGTGAAAGTGGTCTTTTTTTAATGATATATCTAGTAAATCTATTATCCATTTTTATTTTTTAATCATTCAATTAAGATTAACATTTATATGTTGTCATGAGGATATTTTTTATTTTTCATATCAATTACATTCTATAACTCTAGGAGGTTCTTAATATTGCCTTTGTTTTTAATAAACGGAACTCAATTATATATTTAAAAAGATGATTAGGTAAGAGAATTTTAGGATTATATTTTTTTTTTTTGTCAAGTTGACAATGTGGATGTTTATTTACCTAAAGTTGGCTCCCATGTTTAATACCTCCCCATGGGTTTTAAATATAATAGGTAATGGAAATGTCTATAACAAAATTTTCTCTAGTTGATAACTGGTATCATCAATATCTTTGAAACCTCCATGACCTGCTTCCATGGAAGCAAAATTTTCCTTTCATTCCTTCACGATGGCTTCTTCTTTGCAAAAAAAAATTTCTTCTAGGCTTCTCTTTCCTATAATATTTCCTTATGTCATTTCTTTTGCAACATGTGGTGCAATTGCTAGTTCTAAATATTCACAAGTTTATATTTTTTTCCCATCTCCTTAATTTGATTGAGTGGTTCTATGAAATTAAATGTTTCCATTAGAGACCTTTCCCTTTTAAAGATTTTTTTTTCACAATTTTGTTTAGATTTAATTTTAATTTAATTATTATTTTTATTATTTTCTCAATTTTGAGTGTTTAAGTAATTTTTTTAAGTTTGAATTTGTATTTATGTAATTTTAGGGTTGGAAGTGTATTTATATTGTTTCAAGTAAGGATTAAGTTGAATTGTGTTAATACTAATATGACCATATAAATTAAATGATGTGTATTTATTCATAGGCATTAAAACACTTTCCTATTGATAGGCGTTAAAAGACTAAAGAAATCCATAAACATAAACTAAATTATAACTTTGTAATTATTATTAAAAGAACAATATATGAACTAAACACATGTACATTTAAAAAAAAATATTTGACAATATTCTCAACCACACTAATTCACTTTTATTTTACCATAAATAATCATCCCTAGCTATAAATATGCTTTGTTCCAAGATCATTGATCAATATTATGATTTACCAATACCATATGCCCAATAAATTATAACTCATGTTTATATGACACATGTTGATGTACTATTTTTTTATTAATTAATTTAATTAAAAACATAGAAAAAAATAACTATTTTTGAGATAAATTTCCACATTTCATTGCTACTAAAAATAGTCTAAAATATTTCTATTAATAATAAAATTAAAATTATGAAATCCTTATTCCAACATCAATGCACCTACAAATAAATATTATAAATAAAAAATATATAAATTAAAAGTGTAATATTTTTTCTTCCACTTTTTATAGTAAATCCTCAATATATTTTTATAGATTTTTATAAATGTTAATTTAAAATAATTTTATGAATAATATAAAATAAATTTTAATTTATTAAATTAAAATCATTTATTTTACAATAAATTAAAATATATTAAATTTTAAATTTTAAAATATATAATTATTTTTTTAAATAATAAATTTAAATAAAAATGAAAATCTAATAAATTTTTAATATTTATTTCATTTAAAAAAAAAAACAACATTTTAATCTTACTTCAAGATATATCTTTGTACAATTCATTCTTATTCTACGTTCTTATAGAACTTAATATATAATGAATGAACGATAATAAAATATTTCTCCAAGACTACTAGAATTTATGGACCACTTACATCTCAATCGCTATGGTATAATATGTGTTGTTATGTTTAGAGAGATTATTATTATGGAAATTAATTTTATTATTACTAATTAATTAGTTTACCTTATCACTTATTTTTACTAATTAACTTTATTATTTACCTTTTATTAATTATCTATTTTATTAATTAGATATTACTTAGATTAATTTATTATAGTATAATATTTAACTTTATTTTTAATATTTAATAAATTATTTTGTGGTTTTGTTTATTATTAAATTAATCTTAATATTACTTTTTATTAGCTTATTATATTATAATTTTTTTAAATTAAATTAATTTTATTATTAGATTTTATTAGTTTACTATATTATTAATTTTTTAAATTGCATCATTTTCTACTATTATTCATTTGAAGGCCGACATAAAATTTTAAGTAATTTTAGGTTAATTATTATTTATCCACGTAGGTTGATCCACTAAATAAAAATTTAAGATGAGCTATGATACTTGCCTAATAAAAATACCAGTGAGACTCCAAACTCTCTCCCAACATTGTAAAAGCTAAAATGAATTTGAAAGTATTTTATAATTAATAATTTCAAAATTAAAACAATGCATTTTATCATATTTTTCTTCTAAAAATGATTCATTACCCTTTGATAACAGGGATATGTTTGAAAACATAAAAATTAGCCTTTTTCACATTCAGAACACGGTTATGAGTGAATACCTAATGTAGAATCACAAAATAAAGGAATACTTTTTTCTTAATATTACTTTTAACTTCAATAAAACCATAGGGAGCTTGAACAAAGGTGGTAAAAAGGTACGAAAATAAGTGAGGGGGAAGTGTATTATAATTAAACTAGCAATTGCACTAAATGTTGCAAAGGAGGCAATTTCAATAATCGTGACATATAGAGAATCATTGAAAATAAAATATTTTATGGAGATTAAACGTGCTTGTAAAAAGTATAAATTCTCATTTCATCAAAACATAGATAAAACAATAACAATAAATTTATATCACCAATTAATTTTAAAAAAGAAATATTGTCATAATTTAAGAGGTTTCTAAGTAATATGTCCATTTTCCTTAAATCTCCAAGGGAAATAATACCATATCACAACATTGCATGTCCATCAATTTCCTTAAATTTCCGAGGGAAATAATACCATATCACAATGTTTCCATCCAATGCCATGTATATATCATCGATCACACCAATAGTAATAGCACAAATATGGTATTAGTCAAATTTTTGGCTTGTGTAACTTGAGTTGTGCAGTTTTGTAAGGCCATGAGGGTACACAAAGCTCATTTTTTTTTACATAAGAAAAATCATATCAACTAGAAAAACCATACAAAGAAAGGACATAATGAAAGGAAAATTATTTCTAAGTTTTAAGTGAAAAGTAAAATGACAAAAATAAAAAGAGTAAACATTGGAGGTCATAGTTTTATACATCTTATTGTCAAACACTCATTAGTTATTGTTTGCAAGAGATATGAAAGCCAATATTATAATTCTTTCCAGTATAATTAGTTTCCAAACCAATTTTATCCAACAAAGAGTAGACACAATAGGAAAATATTATCTTAGTAATTACACTGAATCTTTAAGCACCAAATGATTAAGAAATAACACAATTTAGAAAAGAAAGCATTGTTATCATCACCAGACCCAAATAATAAAAGATTATACGTAATGCTTCAAGAAGGATTCCACAGTTGTGTATTTGACATATGGATAAAGCTCCAAGGCTTCTCAATTTTTAGGTCCAATCTAAAAATGTGCAGCACAAACTTCCTAGAATATTTGATGGGCATGGGAAATTGCAACTTCCAATCCAACAGGACTTGCAACCAAAATTTTCAAATTCAAAACCCAAAAATTCTACATGATAATCTAATATCATCTCTTAACATAAACCATAAGCCCATCAATATGCATCTCTTTGTGAATTTATTTATAAAAAGATACAAACATTCCATAAACTTGATCCATTCTTTGAATGAAATGCTCTTCTTCACCAAAAGGTGGCCTATAAGCCTTCCCATATCTCCACAACCTCCTTTTGTGAGAGGATATTGGCTGGTGGGAAGATGTATATTGTTTTATTTAGGGCCTAAGGAGCAACACCTAGTTTTGAATGCTTTGTACACAATAAGATATACTTGAATCAAACAAATCATATATTGTTCAAATGATCATAGAACATATACATTTTAATTGAGGGGTTTGTAATTTTATTATATTTTTCATATTTTTTGATCTAATTATGTTGTTCTTGTCTCCCATTAGTAATGAATCATAGTGATAATCAAAAGCTCAATCATAAAAGTGCTTTTGAAATCCATACATTTCAAAAATTAGTCATGAAAATGGTACATTGTGGGAGTTCAACACAAATTTTTAAACACCCAATTTTTTTAATCTTACAATAGGCCTTATTGTTCAGGGTGGACATTAAAACATGAAATACTAATTAAAAAGGGAGATCAATAATTTCAGTTACTTGTATATTTCACAATGCAAAACAGGAGGGGAAAAAATACAAAAAAAGAGAACACCTTGACATTTCCAGCTTCCTTAATAGAATCCACTAGTTTTAGTTTTTGAATAATCTCATTGCGAACAATAGCTCTTGCCACAGATGATATCACAAGATACACTTGCTTCACAGGAGTGACCATGATATCATGATCATCCAATGAACCCTAAAGGTATTCAATGAGTAATGTACATTCCCTTGGATGAATACTTGCAATTCATGTATACAAACCCTAAGAATAAAAATAAAAATACATACTTGCAGAAGGTGGGCACCATATTGTTTTAAGAAAAGGAGGAGCTCTAATTTGTCAATATTTTGAGTTGTTGCAGGACAATACAAAACGTAAGTGGGATGACCAATAGCTAAGCTTTCCCTTACAAATATTTTTTGTATGTACCCTGTACCTCCCGCGATGAGAATTGTGCTCTTTTGGGATCCATTATTTTCCATTCCGGAGAGCACACAATTTTTTTGTCTATTTATCAAATCCATAGCTAACTCAAATCTCAACTATATTATGTTTTTTATTTAAAGAATTAAAAAGGAAATAGTTAATTAGTATGTCGTCTTCAACAACGAAGAGCTTTGAAAGGAAAAATTGCATGCATAATTTTACTTTAGAGTGTTATTTTTCACTAGTATTGACTCGGAGTTGGTGGGTAGTTTTTGTTCGCAGTTTCAAATTCATAGAGAGAATTTTAAGTTTTTTAAAAAAGTAATGGTTGGTACAACCTATTTTTTCCGACCACCTTTCTTGCTTTCTATTAAGATGAGAACTTAAAAGAATTAAACAATGAGGAGAAATTTCAAAGTGTGACACTTATTTCTGAAAACATTTATCCTGTTTTGAACAACATAGAAAGACTAAAATAGGGCATAAGGTGTTCATATTTTACAGAAGTAAGAGTTGCTAGAATTACCTTGTGTTTGGAACTTTAAATTTAAATAATTCTATCTAGACAGAATATTATCCCATTATACCATATAAAAATGGTCGATTCGGGATGAGTTTCATTGGAAAGGACTATCATGCTATTGTGGAGGAACTAGTGATAACTCGACCAAAGGGATATCAATCTGATAAGCTCATAAATATGAAAATAAAAAGAAAACCCCAATTCCATTCTTCATTTCAATGTTTGTAATTTAAAAGAGGGCACCCTGCAACTAAGTTACATCCACCCCTGATGTAGAAATTATATGCACTAAGCATGCATATGTCCTAGATTCACCTGATCTCACAATATTTAACTTCTTGCAAGATATTGAATCAATTCCACTTGTTAATATTTTGCGGAAAAATTAATTGCACACACATGTAAAGCATAAATAAAAATAATCGCACATAACATAGTTTTTAACCGGGAAAGCCTGAAGCTGAAAACCCCAACTATATATTATGTGTCATGGAGATCATATGACAATCCTCATACAAATCTTATCAAGCTCTCAGTACAATACAATCGTCATACACTAATCAAGAAAAATCTTGCAAATCCATGCACCGAACTCTGCCCCCTGCTAGCCTGCCTCCACTATGCAATCCCTGTTGAAGAATAGCTCTGAATGAATTTGAATTAATCTTGCCTTGATTGGGAAATCCTCATTGGAAACTTTTATGTGTGACTGATGCAATCAATGCATCACTATAGTCACAACAAATATTCCATCTTGCCCTTTCACCTATCTCTCCATTGGGTCTCCACTGAAACTGCCATGCACTGTAGTTAACTGTTGTATTGTTCAGTTGATTAATGAGTTATTATTTGTGAATTAATTAACTAGTTAATTCACTCCACTCTCACTAGTGTATCATTCAGTTATACTAGATGCAACTAGCTCAACTGAGTCTAACTGGGTTAAACTAAATACAACTCCATAACTACTTCTTCCAACTGTGTCATAACTCTACCACTTGAGTTATAACTGAGTCCTCCATGCATTAGCTCCAGTAAACCCTTGGGAATTGTGTAATTCCCTCAGTCCACTGATGTGCCACATCTGTGCACTAAAACAAACTGCTTCAAGAGAATAAGTTGATATTTAGTGTATGATTAATATTAGGAGCTAATAATAATCGACATGCATCTATTTTTGGATGAGCGATCTATAAATAGACTTCGCCCAATATTCTAAAAATAGAATTTCATCTATTTTTCCAACTTGACCAACCATCCAAAAATAGCATCGTGCAACTTCCCATATCTCCACAGCCTCCTTTTGTGAGAGGATATTGGCTGGTGGGAAGATGTATATTGTTTTGTTTAGGGCCTAGGGAGCAAAACCTAGTTTTGAATGCATTGTACACAATAAGATATACTTGAAGCAAACAAATCATATATTGTTCAAATGATCATAGAACATATACATTTTAATTGAGGGGTTTGTAATTTTATTATATTTTTCATATTTGTTGATCTAATTGTGTTTTTCTTGTCTCCCATTAGTAATGAATCATAGTGATAATCAAAAGCTCAATCATAAAAGTGCTTTTGAAATCCATACATTTCAAAAATTAGTCATGAAAATGGTACATTGTGGGAGTTCAACACAAATGTTTAAACGCCCAATTTTTTTAATCTTACCATAGGCCTTATTGTTCAGGGTGGAGATTAAAAGATGAAATACTAATTAAAAAGGGAGATAAATAATTTCAATTACTTGTATATTTCACAATGCAAAACAGGAGGGGAAAAAATACATAAAAAGAGAACACCTTGACATTTCCAGCTTCCTTAATAGAATCCACTAGTTTTAGTTTTTGAATAATCTCATTGCGAACAATAGCTCTTGCCATAGATGATATCGCAAGATACACTTGCTTCACAGGAGTGACCAGGATATCATGATCATCCAATGAACCCTAAAGGTATTAAATGAGTAATGGACATTCCCTTGGATGAATACATGTAATTCATGTATACAAACCCTAAGAATAAAAATAAAAATACATACTTGTAGAAGGTGGGCACCATATTGTTTTAAGAAAAGGAGGAGCTCTAATTTGTCAATATTTTGAGTTGTTGCAGGACAATACAAAACGTAAGTGGGATGAACAATAGCTAAGCTTTCCCTTAAAAATATTTTTTGTATGTACCCTGTACCTCCCACGATGAGAACTGTGCTCTTTTTGGATCCATTATTTTCCATTCCGGAGAGCACAAAATTTTTTTGTCTATTTATCAAATCCATAGCTAACTCAAATCTCAACTATATTATGTTGTTTATTTAAAGAATTAAAAAGGAAATATTTAATTAGTATGTCGTCTTCAACAACGAAGAGCTTTGAAAGGAAAAATTGCATGCATAATTTTACTTTAGAGTGTTATTTTACACTAGTGTTGACTCGGAGTTGGTGGGTAGTTTTTGTTCGCAGTTTCAAATTCATAGAGAGAATTTTAAGTTTTTTAAAAAAGGAATGGTTGGTACAACCTATTTCTTCCGACCACCTTTCTTGTTTTCTAGTAAGATGAGAACTTAAAAGCATTAAATAATGAGGAGAAATTTCAAAGTGTGACACTTATTTCTGAAAACATTTATCCTGTTTTGAACAACATAGAAAGACTAAAATAGGGCATCAGGTGTTCATATTTTACAGAAGTAAGATTTGCTAGAATTACCTTGTGTTTGGAACTTTAAATTTAAATAATTCTATCTAGACAAAATATTATCCCATTATACCATAGAAAAACGGTTGATTCGGGATGAGTTTCATTGGAAAGGACTATCATGCTATTGTGGAGGAACTAGTGATGACTCAACCAAATGGATATCAATCCAATAAGCTCATAAATCTGAAAAGAAAAAAAAGAAAAAAAAAACCCAATTCCATTATTCATTTCAATGTTTGTCATTTAAAAGAGGGTGCCCTGCAACTAAGTTACATCCACCCCCGATGTAGAAATTATATGCACTAAGCATGCATATGTCCTAGATTCACTTGATCTCACAATATTTAACTTATTGCAAGATACTGAATCAATTCCACTTGTTAATCTTTTGCGGAAAAATTAATTGCTCACACATGTAAAGCATAAATAAAAATAATCACACATAACATAGTTTTTAACCGGGAAAGCCTGAAGCTGAAAACCCCAACTATATATTATGCATCATGGAGATCATATGACAATCCTCATACAAATCTTATCAAGCTCTCAGTACAATACAATCGTCATACACTAATCAAGAACAATCTTGCAAATCCATGCACCGAACTCTACCCCCTGCTAGCCTGCCTCCACTATGCAATCCCTGTTGAAGAATAGCTCTAAATGAATTTGAATTACTCTTGCCTTGATTGGTAAATCCTCATTAGAAACTCTAATGTGTGTCTGATGCAATCAATGCATCACTATAGTCACAACCAATATTCCATCTTGCCCTTTCACCTATCTCTCCACTGGGTCTCCACTGAAACTGCCATGCACTGTAGTTAACTGTTGTATTGTTCAATTGATTAATGAGTTATTATTTGTGAATTAATTAACTAGTTAATTCACTCCACTCTCACTAGTGTATCATTTAGTTATACTAGATACAACTAGCTCAACTGAGTCTAACTGGGTTAAACTAAATACAACTCCATAACTATTTTTTCCAACTGTGTCGTAACTCTGCCACTTGAGTTATAACTGAGTCCTCCATGCATTAGCTCCAGTAAACCCTTGGTAATTGTGTAATTCCCTCAGTCCACTAATGTGCCACATCTGTGCACTGAAACAAACTGCTTCAAGATAATAAGTTTCTATTTAGTGTCTGATTAATATTAAGAGCTAATAATAATTGACATGCATCTATTTTTAGATGAGCGATATATAAATAGACTTCTCCCAATATTATAAAAATAGAATTTCATCTATTTTTCCAACTTGACCAACCATCCAAAAATAGCATCGTGCAACTTCTGAAATATGATCATCATGTCTAAAAATAGACATAGTCTAAAAATAGACTTGCACCAAAAATAGCCTGCGGGCCCACTTAGTAAAGGTGACTCTTTTCACTAATCTCATCATCTTGTTGAATCTCAACACTCCCTCTCAACAAGATAGGGATTATCCTTCACCTCGATCCTGCCTCTATGGTATTAGAATTTGCTCCTGGTGAGCGCCTTCATCAGAATATCTACATCCTGATCATCCGTAGGAATGTACTGAAGCAACATGATATTTCACTCCACACAATCTCTGATATGATGATACCGGATATCAATATATTTAGATCTATCATGAAACACAAGATTAACCGAGAGTTTAATGCAACTCTGATTATCACAATGTATCACTGTGGGATCTAAATGTGAACCGAACAAACCAACCATAATCTTCTTCATCTAGATAGCCTCACATGTAGCTTGTCTTGCTGCCATGTATTATGCTTCTGCTAAACTGAGTGCCACGGATCTTTGTTTCCTGTTGTACCAAGAAACTGTCGTAGATCCGATACTAAAAATCCCTCCTGATGTGCTCTTTCTTTCTGTTGGGCTTCCTGCCCAATCTGCATTCATGAAACCATGCAACTTCACCTCATCCTTCTGTCTGTACCATAAACCATACTCAGATGTGCCCCTGAGATATCTCAGGACATGCTTTCCTGCCTTCCAAAAGAGCTTGGTAGGCTTAACCATCGCTTGTGAAAGATGGTTCACTGCATAGAATATGTCCAATATTGTATTGACTAAATACATGAGCGAACCCACCAACTATCGATAAACAATGGCATACACTACCTCTGCCGATGTAGCATCCTCTTTCTTCCAATTTCCTGGAAGAGGAGTGTCGATAGGCTTGCAGCCTTGTATGTGAAACTTCTCCAGTATCTCCCAGGCATACTTGCCTTAAGACACAAACATTTCACCTGCTCACTGCCATATTTTGAATTCGAGGAAATAATGAAGGAGGCCCAAGTCCTTCATCTCAAACTCCTTTGCAAGATATACCTTGCATGAGTGTATCAACTGCTCATCACCTGTTAGTATTAAATCATCAACATAAAGTACAATGATTAAAATCTTACCCTCCACCACAATCTGGTACAAGTTTGCATCCACCTCACTCTTGGTGAAGCCAAGTCCGGTGAAATAGCTGTCGATACGAGTGTACCAAGCACGTGTTGCTTGTTTCAGCCCATACAACGCTCTTTTGAGCCTGCACACATGTGACTCGCTACTGAATATCTCAAATCCTTCAGGATACTCAATGTACACCTCTTCCTCAACTATCCCATTAAGGAACGCAGTCTTCACATCCATATGATGAATGTGCCAACCCATCTGCGTTGAGAGATCAAGGATGGTCCGTATGGAAGAATATTGTGTGACAGGTGCAAAGGTTTCTTCATAGTCAATCCCCTCGATCTGTGAGAAGCCCGAGACAACAAATCTTTCCTTATACTTCTCGATGCTCCCATCAGCAGCTTGCTTTACCTTGTAGATCCATCTCGATCCTACAATTGATTTTCCCAAGGCCTTGGAACAATCTCCCAAGCACTATTTCTGACAATGGAGTCATACTCCTCCACCATGGCATCTACCCATGTGGGCTCCTACACTACTTCTTCAAAAGAAGATGGCTCTGTCGTGATACACTTGCTCATAAGAGCCATGTATCTAGTAAATCAGTCAGGTGACTGTCTCTGTCTGTGTTGTGATGTAGGGACTCCTACATTCTGTGCCACATCAAGCTTCAGTCTCTGAGCTTCTGTGGTACGCTTTCTTCCTTGTCTGATGTTTGGTTCTGCATGAGTGGACTCCTCCACTCCATAAATCTCCTCCTATGGCTGATCCACATCTAGAGGCTCATCTTTTAGAACAAGAAGTTCCTCCTCCACATGCAAGTGTAGCTCCCTCTCAAGTGACAACTTCATGGCTTTCACCTCATTGAATTTTATATCTCGTCGCACAACAATCATCTGACTGTGTGGCAAATACACACGATAATTATGGGGTGTTTTTGTGTACCCCACAAATATCCCAACTTCTACAGTCGGCTCCAGCTTCTTCCTGGTGTCCTTTGTCACATGAATGTAAACAGGTGAGCCAAAAATCTTCAAATGAGAAATATCAGGCTTCTTACCAGTAAAATCTTCTTCAGGTGTACTCATGCCAAGTACTCTATGAGGACAACAATTTTCACATAAACCACAATGTTGCATGCTTCCGCCCACAAGTGCATCGGTAGGCCTTGGTCATACAGCATCGCTCGTGTAGCACCCACGATCGTTCTGTTCTTCCTCTCCGCAACCCCATTCTGTTGTGGGTTATGAGGCGCTATGAGTTCTCTTCGAATTCCTTCTTTGCTATAGAAGTCTTTGAATTCGCCTGAGATGTATTCACCACAATTATCGCTCCGTAGAGTTTTCACTTGCTTCCCCGACTCCTTCTCCACCAATGCCTTGAACTCACAGAACTTTGAGAATGTTTCACTCTTCTTCTGCATGAAGAAGATCCAGCATCTACGATAATAGTCATCAAAAAATATAACATAATACCTGTGTTTTGTTGTTGAAGCAACCGAGAAAGGTCCACACATGTCTGTGTGAATTCTCTCCAGGATCACCGAAGCACAGTTATCCTTCTCATGAAAGGTGGTCTTCACAAACTTACCCATAGTACATCCCTTGCACTGATCTGACTGCACAAGAGTACCCTTGGGAAGTCCAGTATAAATCTGCTGCAAAATATTCAAATCGCCATGGTGAAGATGGCCCAATCTCCTGTGCCATAATTCACCCTCATCTTGGCTCACCACTTCTTTCTCTTTGCCCACCATTGCAGCACAGCCATCTACCTCTAGCTTGTAGAGATTCTTAATTCGAACCCCTATCTTCTTGGTTTGACCCATTATTTTATTTCAAAGGAAGGCTTTTCCCTCACTGAAAACAACATCATAACCTTTGTCTTCCAGCATTTCGATCGAGACCAAGTTAGTTTTCAGACCTGGAACATGCATAAAATTCTTCAACAAGAATAGATTACAAGACTCCCTCTCAAAGGTAATGGTCCCAATGCCAGTCGCACTGTACCGACCATCGTCACCCATCTCTATATGCATCTAGAAGTCCTTCTCCTTGAAGTCACTAAACAACTCTTTGTCTCCTGTCATATGGAAAGACACACCACTATCAAGATACCACACCGATCCCATGCAGCTTGAAACCAAGCATGCGATCAAGGATAAATCAAGCTCAAATTGTGAGGCTAAGGCCTTTCCAACTGCAGATCCAGCAACCTTCTTGTTCTTCTTCTTCTGTGGACAGTTAGTGGCGAAATTTCCATGTTCGTGATAGTGAAAACACTTCACTTTGGACAAATCTTGCTTCTTTCCTTTAGCATCGGATTTTGAAGGATGTTTCTTCCCCTTCCCTTTCCTTGCTTTGGCAGTAAAAGTTCAATTCTCTTCATCTTCATTCTTCGATGAAGATCCATCCCTGGTACCTCGCCTTATCTCCTCCTACACAAGATCTGACCAAAGTTGCTCCCATCCCGACAGTTTCTCCCATCCATTAACAAAGTCTTCGTAGCTATGCCAACTCTTCAGAAGCCCAAGTAGATCCAAGCTCACCAAGTCTTCTTCATCAACAATAACCCCCACACTTCCCAGTTCATCCTTGCAGTGGACAAACTTCGTGAGGTATTTTGGAATACTGTCGCCCTTCTCCATTTTTATTTTTCTGACCTTGTCTTTAAGCGCCAACTTCCTCTGGTCACTTATGCTTTGGAATAAGTCTATAAAAGCCTTCCAAATTAAGAATGGAGTGGCTTTCTCCTAAAGGCTGGACACAATATGGTCCTTCACACCTTCCAACAGAATTATCCTCATCTTTGTTGTCTTATTTTTCCATGGGTCAAGTAATGCAGCATCGCTAGATCCCGGCTTACGAACATCGCTATCGATGAACTCCTTCAGCCCATTATCCTCTAGCACCGCCTCCATCCTATTCTTCCAGGCTATGTAATTCAAGCTCCCATCAAGGGCATACTCCAATCGTAACCCACTGAAATCCATTTCAATGTATACTCAACTTCTGCACCAAGAATCTTTTGTAGCAAATTCGAATTGTCCACCAGCACAAACTCACTTTACAATTGCAATCTTCAATCAAAAATGCTCTGATACCATGTATAAATTATATGCACTAAGCATGCATATGTCCTAGATTCACCTGATCTCACAATATTTAACTTCTTGCAAGATACTGAATCAATTCCACTTGTTAATCTTTTGTGGAAAAATTAATTGCACACACATGTAAAGCATAAATAAAAATAATCGCACATAACACAGTTTTTAACCGGGAAAGCTTGAATCTGAAAACCCAAACTATATATTATGTATCATGGAGATCATATGAAAATCCTCATACAAAGCTTATCAAGCTCTCAGTACAATACAATCGTCATACACTAATCAGGAACAATCTTGAAAATCCATGCATCGATCTCTGCCCCCTGCTAGCCTGCCTCCACTCTGCAATCCCTGCTGAAGAATAGCTCTGAATGAATTTGAATTACTTTTTCCTTGACTATGAAATCCTCATTGGAAACTCCAATGTGTGTGTGATGCAATCAATGCATCACTATAGTCACAACAGATAGTCCATCTTTCCCTTTCACCGATCTCTCCATTGGGTCTCCACTGAAATTGCCATGCACTATAGTTAACTGTTGTATTGTTCAGTTGATTAATGAGTTATTATTTGTGAATTAAATAACTAATTAATTCACTCCACTCTCACTAGTGTGTCATTCAGTTAGACTAGATACACCTAGCTCAACTAAGTCTAACTGAGTTAAACTAAATACAACTCCATAACTACTTCTTCCAACTGTATCATAACTCTGCCACTTGAGTTCTAACTGATTCCTCCATGCATTAGCTCCAGTAAACCCTTGGGAATTGCGTAATTCCCTCAATCCACTGATGTGCCACATTTGTGCACTAAAACAAAGTGATCCAAGAGAATAAGTTGATGTTTAGTGTCTGATTAATATTAAGAGCTAGTAATAATCGACATGCATCTATTTTTAGATCAGCGATCTATAAATAGACTTCGCCCAATATTCTAAAAATAGAATTTCATCTATTTTTCCAACTTGACCAACCATCCAAAAATAGCATCTTGAAACTTCTGAAATATGATCATCATGTCTAAAAATAGACTTGCGCCAAAAATAGCCTACGGGCCCACTTAGTGAAGGTGACTCTTTTCACTAAGCTCATCATCTTGTTGAATCTCAACACCTAACTTCTTATCCACCAATTTATAACGGTAGATAGTTACAAAAGTTAGTATTATTTGAGAAAATTGTGAAGTAGATGTGAACATATATTCTGTAAGAGATGTCAGATTATGGTTTGAATCAGCCACATGAACAAAATTTAGTGTGGGCTTAGAGCGCTCTTGATCGTAGCTTCCATGAAGAAAAAAAATCAACTTCAGGCTCGACTGACAGGCTTGAAACTGTCAATGATAGGATATCATCCAGGTTTCAAAATATTACTCCATCAAATTTCTTCCATCACCATTATGAGGTGGGAGAGGACTTCCACTAAGGTAGGAGATGATGGTTATTTTTTTTTGCCCCATCGTTCATCTATATTTTGAAAGGAAGCCCTTATTTTCTTGAGCTAGGAAACAACATATTTCATGTATGGTTTGTCATCACTCTTTGATGCTAGACATATAAAGGTGAGTTATGAAACTACAGTTACCATGACCTTAACCTTATATTTTTTTTCAATATCTAGTTGAGGATCCAATAGTTCATACAAAGCCACTTCTTGTATCTTCCATATTTCCACAAAGACAAGGTCAATTTCCCCTCGATTCCAATTTATGTCCACTACTAATTTGGCAGTGATGATCTCCACCAAAAAAATCTCGAAGTTGTAAACCTCTGATTTCTTTGTTAGTTGATAGTAGTGATGGTACTTTGGGTCCACATACCCTGGTGTTCTTTATGGGAAAGTAGTCACATTCGAGGAATTTACAGGCACTACTTTAAAAATACGAAAATCCACGACCTTGACATTGAATTTCTCATCGAAGAGAATATTAAGGGATTTGACATCTATGTGGAATATTGGTGGATCAATGTTGTGAAGGAACATGAACGCCATGTTTATTTGAATGGAAATATTCAAGAAAATTTTCCATGGTAATCCTTTTGGGAATGAAAGTTTCTCTTATTCATTAAATGATTTCGATCCCAAAAAAAAGAGGGCCATGTAGTGAAGAGGGCCTTTAGGCACTCACGTCAAGAGGTTGAGTGCATTCCCAACTTAGTTTTCTCTCACTGCATGAAAATGATAAGCGTTTGAAAATTTTGTGTGCATACATACACGTACGGGTCGATTGAGATTCCAGACAGAGAGTAGACCCTCGAACTATGATTGATTTTCATATACACTCCATCGTTGGAAGTAGAAACCAATGAAACATTCAAATACTTTAAACGACATTGACCCTATCCTATTAGTCGAGCATCCTTACGACCATGGAAATATTTCACAGTGAACAAATAAATTGAACCCTGGGTTCTCTTTCATTATTGGAAATTTTGGGAATATTCAGTGAAGAATTCCTTATATATTTAATATTATTTTTCGTTCAGTTAACTGTCTTAAATCCAGAATCATTTTATAGTTGAAGCAATGAGATCTACGGCTAGAAAATTTTCAATTGTTTAATATTTGATCTAATGGTCTAGACCAGTGTAAAATAGCAGCTGAGAATTTGAGAATTTTGAGATTGGACCTAAAAAGGGAGAAGCCTCAGAGATTTATCCAGATGTAAAATACACAGTTGTGACATCCTTCAAGAATTATGTATAAGCTTTTATTATTTGGGTCTTGGGATCATAATAATGATTTATTTTCTGAAGCATAGTATTTCTTATTCATAAAGAGTTAGTGTAATTACTAAGTTAAAATTTTCCTATTCTGTCTACTCTTGCTGGATAAAATTGATTTGGAAACTAATTCTAATGTTAAGAAGTCTAATATTGACTTTTATAGCTCTTGCAAAAGAGAACTAATGAGTGTTTGACAACAGGAAGCATAAAACTATGACCTCCATGTTAACTCTTTTGGTTTTCTTCAATTTACTTGTCACTTGAAACAACTTACAGATAAATTTCATTTCATTCTTTCATTTCTTTGTATGGTTTTTCTAGTTGATATTCCTATAACATAAATTACTAAGATAATGTGGATTTTTTCTTATGTAACAAGAAATGAGCTTTGTGCACCCTCAAGGCCTTACAAAACTACACAACTCAAGTTACACAAACTAAAACTTTGAAGAATACCATATTTGTGCTATTACTATTGGTGTTGTCGGTGATATATGCAGGGAATCGGATGTCACCATGGTGATATGCTATTATTTCCCTTGGAAATTTAAGGAAAATAATGGACATATTACTTTGAAACCTATGAAATTACGACAATATTGATTTTTTTAAATTAAATGATGATATAAATTTATTTTTATTGTTTTAAAGTTTTGATAAAATGAGAAGTTATAAGTTTTATAGGCACACTTAATTTCTATAGAATATTTTATTTCATTGATTCTTTATATGTCACTATTCTTCTTGAATTTCCTTATGACCTTTCCTTTGCAACATTTGGTGCAATTACTAGTTTTATGTTTATGTAAAGAAACATAATTTTATGTAAACTTTAAAAGGTAAAATAAGTGAAAGTAAAAATATCTTATATTTACCTTATAAATATTTTAGTATAAAATATTAAAAAAATTGTTTGAACATCCATGTTAATTAATGTATTCCAATATATATATATATATATATATATATATATTTCAATGCCCAAAAAGAGGAAGTAATCAAAAGTCAAATAATTTAATTACTCTTTCATAATAGAGATATGTGTGATTCAATCATTTGTTAATATAAAATTGATACATGTCATTCAAAAAATATTAATAATAACAAAAATATTCTATGTGTATCATAATTAATACTGACATATATTTAAAAATTTTGATAATGGAAAAAAAAATATAGCCAATGTGTTCTATGAATATATGAATATATTATATAAAAAAAAAAAAAAAAAAAAATTAAAATGAATTCCTATAAAACATTTCAGTAGTCTTCAAGTCCCATGTCCCAAATATCAGCTTAATACATACTACATAATGCATCTTTATAATGATAATATATTGGAATTAAAATTTGAAAATGATAAAAATAAACAAATGCATTTACCATTGAGTTATGTGTGTATGAAACATATCACCCAAGATTTAGAAGGTGACAAGTCATAAAAGTGTAATTTCCATGGATACAGATAGAACTGATCACATAGATTCCAGACATATTCTACACAGGTGTCACATTCCTATGGGTGATTATTATTGATTGCAGTGATTTGAATATAACTGGGGTACACGTGTTAAATATATTCCATTAAACATAGTAAATAATTTATTTGTTTTTGTCTGACAACTTGGTTCTTCATAGAACACGATGTGAACTAGACACCTTGTGATGTACTCCATCCGCCAAACACCTGGTCTCATGTGGTCTGTTTATCTGCTGGCGATCTCCACGATCTCATCTGAAGGTGGAGAGACGCTGGGATGGTTTGGTAAAAAAATTTATGACTATTCCATGCCTTCTCCATCATTCTTTCGCATGTCATTAGGGTTTCAAAGGAAGTGCTCTGCCATTTCTTCTCTATGGTTTTTCATCCATTGATCTCGGCTTCTATATTGGTAAATAATTCACTAGTATAATTATGAGTCAACCCATTATCATTTATTCTCCAAACACTAATTTATTTTAATATAAGAGGGAAATATCTATGTGTCTTACAGATAGCTACAATGTCGTAGTTTCTTCTTGACATCAGGTTTGGGGAAGCTACCCTCCAATATACGTGGGTCTGCAATCTTACCGGTTATTGTGTTTTCTTTTGATAGTAATTTACGATAATGTCACAAGCCATTATCAAAATCTAGGTACACACATTCATTGCAGGTTGACTACTCCTTCCATTTCAAACTCTCTTTCCCTAATAAGTATTTTTTTTGTATTTGTCAAATTTGTTAAGTTTTCTTTTTTACCACTTAAGCTCAATTATTAACCCTTGTTATTTTTTTATAGGTTAGCTTCATATCCCCATCTCGATGGTTCCATTTCTATCGACTTTGTCCGACATATGACTATAATTCTCTTTGGGGTTTTGAGTTTCTTATCAGGCTCTACTCAAATATCCTCTTTCCACTCCGGTTTCTATAGAAACCCCTGTTCCAGTTTTGGTTTTTTAATATTGTTCCATAGAGTTAAGTGACTAGTTTATTCAGCCGCTAGGGAGTCATTATAGGATGAGTTCTACTCAGAATTTTATAGGATTTACCATTCATCTCTGTTGCATGCAACTTCAGTTAAGAGTCTGGGCATTGTTTACCTATTTTGCTTAGAAATATTGTTCTAAAATTGGGAGCCCATCCTTATGGTGCAAATACCTGAAGCCTATTTTTTTGGGTGAACCAGTTTAGCTTCTGGGTATCATCATAAATATTTTAAGAACAAATGGAAATTATTTCCTCTCAGTGATCAACTTCTATTGACATATTTATAAAAGGTTCTGGGTTGAATATGATTGTCTCTTAAGTTTTTATGCAAGTTGTACATGTTCATTGTTACATTGGAAATCAATTATTTTATTATTTTCTTCTACTTGAATTGTTTTCTTTCGACACTGTTGTCAATGATACTTGTCACTTTTTTGTACGAGAATGGTTACTCTAGCTATATTGTTTTTAATGGGATCTAAAACTTATTGATCGATACTGGTTCAATTCATATTTTTACTTTTATGTTAAATGAAAGTTAAAATGTTCGTCAAAGAACGGTTCTGGGTATTCTGGAACCATGCCTCTCCCCAAGGATATATGTAGATAAATTTTTAATCCTGTAGGTTTTTTGGATCATCTGTAGCTATTCCCCGACTCAATTATCGGACTTAGCGAGATCCTTGTGCAATATTTTAACTATTCCTCATTAGTTAAACTCGCAACCGTTTTTCTACCATTCAACATGTAGTTTTTTTATTTTGTATTCAAAAAGAGAAGATAGTATTATTTACACTACAATAGATTTAACAACCACATATCATAGTTTTTCCAGTTTAGCTTGGTTGACCATTTAAAGAAAAACTAGAGAAAAATGTATTGTTCAACATCTCTTTTTTGACTCTAGAAATTAAATTCTACCTGTACTATGGTCATGCATATAGTCCATTTCTGGTACACACAGATAAAATAACCCATAAGATACTTATCTGATCTATCTCTGAGTAAATTTCACTTAGTAAGAACAACTATTAACGGCTACATAGCATGTAATCTAATAATGAAATTTAACCAAAAGTAACATTATTGCACATAGATTACTATTAATATATGCAGAGCTCGTAAGAAACTTATATGTGTTTGTCTTCACTGATTTTTTAGCACCTAAGAAGACCAAGTTGCCCAGCTACTAGACTCACTATGGCATCTAGACTCTCCCCTATTCTTCCTTAATCTAGACAGTTATAGTATTGGACCACTGAGTCAATCCATTATGAACCTCAAGACTTACTAGTCCATCTCAGAATTTCCTTTTCTCCATATTTCATATTCGAGGGGTCCACTAGCTTGGTGTCTAGCTCAAAAACACCTCAAACCTTGAAAAACTCTGCCCCCTCCCCCCCCCTTATAGAAACTTCTGTAGGGATGATATTCCTACATTTTTCACTTCCCTTTTCTCCATCTTGTAGCTACCTTCGTCATTCTCATGTATTTTTCCCTCTCTGGGAAGAGAGAAAGCGATAATTATTTCTAACTATTTTTCCGATTTTCTAGAGGTTTGGAGTTCTTTACTCTTAATCTCTCTTAAGGTTTTTTTTCAACTTTTTTTATTTCAAATCAGCAAAATTTATTAAAAGGTTCCACTAGGCTCTTCCACCGAGCCACAATTTCCAACCAACATATACAAATCAAAAGTACTATGATAATTACAATAATAGTAACCATAGTAACTTATGATCAAATAAAATTAATCAAACTTATGATCCAATAAAATTAACCATATTCACTTATGGTAAAATAAAAGTAATTAAACTTATGCTAAAACAAAATTAACCATAGTAACTTATGCATTTCGGGGTGTTATGCCCCTCCCCCCACTTTTGCGCAAAATCATCTTAGGTGTTTAATCGATCTCTTTGGAATGGGTCAGGATATGCTTTAAGCATAAATTATTCATATTTCTAGGTGGCCTCTTCTGGGCTAAAGTGCTTCCATTTCACTTTAACCTAAGTGATATCTCATCTCTATAATACTATTTCTCTTTTCTTGAGAATATGTTCACGCTCTACCAGAAATTTATCGTCTGGTTCAACCTGTACCACAATCACAATTTAGAATTAGTCCATGCCTATCATAGTGGGTATTTTTATTTTAAAAATCCAAATAGAAAAATTTGATCTCATTTTATCTTCACATATTTCTAGTTAATCACATGTAGAGGGTCATACACATATTTTTTTTAGTAGTGAAATGTGGAACACATTGTGAACCCGAATGTGACTAGGTAATTCCAATTGATATGTGACTGGACCAATTATTTCTAGAACCTAGAAAGGTCCACAATATTTGGGTGTTAATTTTTCACAGCTACCCCAATGCAAGGTAAGTATTTTAGGCTCAACTCTGATGTAAACATGATCCACTACTTGGGACTCTCTATAAGTTCTCTTTTTGTCTACATAGTATTTTTGCCTATCCTGAGGAGCTTTTGAATTCTAGCGGACTTTCCTCACTGTTGGTTCCATTATAGCTAACAGGTCAAGTCCTAACATTAATTTTCTTGAAAATCGCAACAAGAAATATTGAAAATGACATCAAAAGGGATTCTATTTTAATATTCCCTTAATTAAATTAGAAGGAAATTGTAATTCCACATCACATGACAGCTTGTACGAGCTAACTAAGTTGGGAAGACTTAGTTAGCTCAGTTAATTTGAGTTGAGGGTAAAACAAGAGGCATGTACATTGTCTCCAACTTTTTAGGAGCCTTGGTTGAGTTTATTTTGAGTTGTAATTGATTAACTTAGTTTATTTCAGTTAAAATCAGTTTAACTAGTTCTAACTGATGGATGAGCTAGTGAGAGGTCCAGTAAATTAAATTATATTCAATTCACATGGAGTGATTAATAATATAACTAATAATTCACCCTAAATAGATGGTTCTTGTCATTTCTAGGAAAGACTCAGTTGATATTGGAGTTAAAGGGAACTGTATTATCAGTTGTGTAATTAGAAAATTGTACAGGTGGTCCATGGATTCTACAGGATGCCTTGTATGTATTGCACAATCAATTAGTTAAAATTTCTTAATTAATAGGTGCTCAAATCCCTAAGGAATGCATAAGCAAGGTTGAGCAAACTAGAGGCAAGTTTTTGGTTAAATACTGGACCAAACTTGTTGGGATCAGTGTGAGATAGTCAGAGATAGTGTAGAGAGATCTCAAGCCTGAGAGAAGAATTATATTGTTTCATATTCTTGACTTAATGCAATATATATATAGAGGGGTTTTTAGCTGATGCTTTCCCCATATAAATCTTTGTGTTGTGTGATTGAAATTCTTTCTCTTTATTGTTCATGTGATTGTGCGATTGTAATTGGTTTCTGCAATTTGTCGAATATATTTAATTTTTTTTTTAGCATATTACAAGATCAATTGAATCTATGTACATTTTCTACATGGTATCATAGCAGGGATCACTATAGAATAGAATAAATAAAGTTTATTTTGAACATGTGAACCAAATTCTCATATTTATTCTTCAGGATCAGTAGCAGATCATGATGTCTTTTTGTGGATTGAGACTTGAACATTCCCTTGAGGGTAGTTTGAATTACATGGCATTGAAGGAAAGGATGGAGGTAGTTTTGGAGGACAACGGACTAAAGGAATTTATAGATAGTGATATTCACAGGCTCGTAGCAGCAGATGCTCAAAATCCTGATTCATGGAAGAAGAATGTAGCAAAGGCAAGAAGGGTTATTTTAGAAGGAGTTCAAGATCATATTGTCTCGAACCTCCATGGAAAGGAAACTCCACATGTTATGTGGAAGGCCTTAACATATTTTTTTCAGAATAGCAGCAACCACATGAACCTGGATCTCAAGGACAAGCTTAGAAAAATCAATATGGAGGGTGGCAAGACAATACCAAAATACTTGACGAAGTTCACTCAATGTCAAGATGAGCTTGGAAGTGTTGGTGTTACCATTCCCAAGCATGATCTGGTGAATATAGCACTTCTAGGCATTCCCAATAGCTAGCACAACTACGAGGATTCGGTAAATAGGAGGGAGAAGTTACCAAAGTGGGAGCGATTGTGGTCCGACTTGGTACAAGAGGAGATAAAGCATAACACTAGAGATGGGACCTCTTGCAAAGAAAAAGAAGATATTTTGCATTAGTTGGAAAAGGAAAGTAATCCTACGGAAAGAATTCCCAAGGTGAAGATGGCAAGAAGAAATAATTTTCCAACATCAAGTCTTTTCATTGTCACGAGTTCGAGCACTATGCCACGAAATGTCCACAAAAGGAAAGCAAGAAGGAGCCTGAAGTAGCAGTACCAGGTGAAGCTCTAGCTTCACAGTCCAAATTGATTTCACTCTCATTCCATGCATGCCCAACACTGTAATGGTATACATGTGGTATCTCGACAGTGGTGCCTCATTCCATATGATGGTGAATAAAGATCTCTTCAATGACTTGGAGGAGAAAGACCTCAAGAAAAACATAGAGTTTGGAGATGATGGGAGGTATAGTGTGACCAATATCAATACAGTTACTTTTCATAGGGATTTTGGCTACCCTCTCAAGCTCATAGACGTATTATTTATTCCAGGACTAAAGAAAAATATTGTTTCCGCAAAGGTATTGGAAGACCATGGCTAGGATGTGATATTTAGAAAATGAAAGGTTTTCCTTAGACACATCGCCATGGGACATGTGAAACATATCAGTGTGCGAGCTAAGAACCTGTATGAAATTGAGGTACCAGATGCATCCAAAGCTTTTAGTAGTAAGTTAGAGTTTATAGGCTTGATGGTTGAGATGGAGCATGAATTACCTCTCAACATGAAGCCTTAGAAGAAGCCTCAACAACATGTGGAGCAGCCACAATTAGAGAACAAGAGAGGAGACCAAATGGAGGCATCCACTCAAGTAGAGACCTCTAGTAGGGGGAATTTTGAGCCAAGTGGACAGAGGGAGCACATCCAACCATAGCTTCAGGTGAGAGGTGGGCTAATGTGAAGCAATAGTCCCAAGAGTGCAGAAATCTAGGCAGGGTCCATTCAGATTTTTTGTCTCATGGATCATTACCTTGCCACAGGAACCCAGAGTACACAGTAGCGGGATGAATCAGTGGTGGTTGATGCAGTCAGATGTCAGAGTGATAGATTTAGAGACTAGAAGCAGGCATATATTGGGGAGTGCAAAGAAGAGTTAGAAATAGTGTAGATGGTACAGTGCATAGTCAGCATCAACACAGAGTTTTCAGTAGAAAGTGCAGTAGCTAGTAGCAGTTAGAGACTCTGGTGACATATGCATCATACTAATTCAAGTTTGATGCTTTCCAATTTCATAATTTGCACTAGCAACAACACTAGAGAGAGTTGTTTCATGCATAAAATTCCAAAGGTACCGGATCGGGATAGAGTTGAATTCATTTCTTGTTGAGAGGGAGTGTTATAAATGCCAACAAAAAAATATTGAAAATGACTTCAAAAGGGAATATAATTTAAATTTTCCTTAATTAAATTATAAGGAATTTGTAATTCCACATCACATGAGATATTGTTCAAGTTAACTGAGTCGGGAAGACATAGTTAGCTCAATCAATTCGAGTTGAGGGTCAAACTAGAGCCATGTACATTGTCTCCTACTTTTTAGGAGCCCCAGGTGAGTTTATTTTGAGTTGTAATTAATTAACTCAATTTATTTAAGCTAAAATCAATTTAACTAGTTCTAACTAATGGATGAACTAGTGAGAGGTCCAGTGAATTAAATTACATTTAATTCACATGTAGTGATCAATCAGATAACTGATAATTTACTCTAAATAGTTGTTGCATGCCAGTTCTAAGGAAGACCTAGTTGAGATTGGAGTTAAAGGGAAGTGTACTATCAGTTGTATAATTAGAAAGTTATACAAGTGGTTCATGGAGTCTACAAGATGCCTTGGATGTATTGTGAAATCAATTAGTTGGAATTTCTTAATTAATAGGGGCTCAATTCCCTCAGGAATGTGTAAGCAAGGTTGAGCAACCCAGAGGCAAGTTTTTGGTTAAATATTGGACCAAACTTACTGGGTTCAATCTTATACAGTCCAAGATAGTGCAAAGAGCTCTCAAGCCTGAGAGAAGCATTATATTGTTTCATATTCTTGACTTAATGTAATATACATATAGCGGGGTTTTTAGTTGAGGCTATCCCCAGATACATCTTTGTTTTTTGTAATTGAAATTATTTCTCTTTCTTTTTCATGTGATTGTGAAATCTAAATTGGTTTTTATAGAATAGATTCAAGTATTTTTTTTTTGGCATATTACAAGATCAGTTGAATTTGTGTGGATTTTATATAAATTTATCCCCGATTTTATTCCAATTGGTGAGTTTTTGGCATATTCTCCCATAGAGTACTTAAAAGGGAAATATTCCCAAGGATTCATAGTAGTTGTTATTGTAGGAAAAATAAACTAAGTGGAGATATTCCTCCCACCTAGTTGGTTTTTGTATTACATACATATACATAATATCTTCTACCACCTGATTAACAGGCTCAGCTTGCCCATCAGTTTGAGGGTGATATGCAGTACTAAACTGAATTTGTGTACCTAAAACCAGAAAAAGGGCTTTCCAAAAGGCTGATGTAAATTTAACATCCCTATTCTAAATCACCACCCGAGGTATACCATGCAATGAGAATACCTCCTTCATGAATACATCTGCAGTTTCAACAATTTTCAATGTAGATTTAACTCGCATAAAATTGGTTGTCTTTCTCTATTTTTCCACCACAAATAAGATGGATTAATTTTTCCTTTTTGATTTAGTCAAACTTGTAGAAAAATCCAAAGTGATATTGTCCCATTTCAATTTAGGTATGGATAATTGAAGAAGTAAACAATAGGATTTTAGTGTTATGCCTTCACTTGCTAGCACTCCAGGTACCTTGCCAAATATTCTGTAATATATTTTCTCATTCCTGGCCAAAAGTATTCTTGTTTGATTGCAGAAAATAATTTTTTATAACCTGGGTGGGCATCATATGGACTTTTATGAAATTCATCTAGCATAAATTCCTTAATAGAGTTTTGGTTAGGAACATATATCCTACCTCGAAAGGTCAACATCTCATCACTATTTATGCCATAATCATATTTCTTATCTAAGTTTCGAACTTGAATTTCGTGTTGCTATAGGAATTTGGATTCGGGGTATTTATGAGTAGCTTTCTTGATTTTATTAGAAAAAATAGTTTTTATTTGACTATAAGAAATTTTATACACACAATGTATTTTTATGCTTAACGCATCAGCTACCTAATTTTCATTCTTCTCAAGGTGTCCTATATTGAAGTGGAATTCACTCAGAAAAGAAGTCCATCCAGCTTGGCGAGAATTTAGATAGGCCTATTTATAAAAACTTGTTAAAATTCTATGATCATTCATTAGGAGAAAGTTTTTACCCAACAAATAATGTCACCATACCTTTAGAGCATGAACTACCGCAATTAGCTCCAAATCATAAGAAAAATATCATTACTCCTAATCTTTAAGCTTAAGATATTTGCAAGCTATCACTCTTCCTTCCTACATCAACACTCCTCCAACTCTCTCTTGACAAGAATCACTGCACACTATGTACTCTTTTTTCCAGATATTCTACTTTTAGCATAGGAGTTGTAGCCAATGCATCTTTCACTTGCTCAAAACTTTATTCAAGCATTTAGTTGTCCAATTATAAAATTTTCCTTTTTTCTAAAGTGAAGTTATATGATACACAATCCTAGAGAACCCATCTACAAAACGATGGTAATATCCTGAAAAACCCATAAAAGACTGAATATCTACAACATTTTTAGGAACAAACCATTTGATGATGGTTTTAATATTTTAGGATCTATGACTATACCTTCTTATGAGATAATGTGTCCAAAATATTGGATCTAATCCTTGTAGAAATCAAACTTTTATTATTTAGCATAAATTTGATTATCACGTAATGTTTGCATTATTATCCTTAAATGTTCCTTATTCTCCTCCATGCTCCCTGAGTAAATTAGACTGTCATCGATGAAAATCAAGACAAACTTATCTAAATACGCATGAAATATGCCATTCATAAGACTAATAAAGGTGGTGGGGGCGTTGGTATGCTCAAAGGCTGATACCACGAACTCGTAATGACCATAGCGATTTTTAAATGTTGTATTACAAATATATTCATATTTTATACAAATATGATGATACCCTGCGCATAAATCTATTTTTGAGAACACACTGGTTCCTCTGAAATGATCGAATAGGTCATCAATTCAAGGCAGGGGGTACTTATTTTTTATGGTAAGCTTATTTAATTTCCTATATTCTATACATAATTAAAGTGTACCATTTGTTACACAGCAATTTGTCACCGTCCCAACAATCCCCGTCTTGCACATTGGAGGGCTCATTTTGTGACCTGTGAGCAGTGACATAACTTGAAAATACTTTCATGGAATTCCCTTGAATATGTACTTTCATCCCCCTGAAGACATCTCCTGCTGTAAAACCCTAAAAACACCCCTTTTTGCATTGGCGTGGGCAGCCAATTCAGTACCCGCGCCAATGGGGAAAATCCTTCAAAGAGGTCGCACCAATTGGCACTCTGTCCCAGAGCCGCACTCGTGCCATCCAATTTAAGGATTTTTTTTTTTAAATAAATGGCGGAAGTTTCGTCCTAACTGATCCAGGAACTGATATCTATCTTGAGTTGGGAGGTTTGGCTACGGATTTCCATAGAGAGGAAGTGGTTTTCCACCTCTCATGGAAGCTTCCTTAATGATAGGGCCAATCCCATGATTATAGGGATCCCAACTCCCTTTCCTCCATATATAAAAGCTTGCTCATCTCCTTTGCAAGCTATTCTTCAAGTTCCCAAATTCCCAAGAGCCTTATGCTGCAAGAGCCTCCATAACTCCCTTAAGGCCAAATCCAAGCAAGGAGACTATTGTCAAGATCCGAAGAGAGAGGTTTGTCCCATCCTTGATAGGCTTTTCGAGACGTGTTCAGGTCGAAACCCTTCAAGGAGAATTTAGCATGAATCCATGGTTGTATTCTTTCTTTGATTGATTAATAATAAATGACTATTGGTTATGGTTCCACTCTTGTTGTTGTTTATAATGATGAGTTATGTCCTTTTTGATTGACATATAGTTGCATCTACTGGGTTTTACTCTTGCGTTTGTTTTGTTTCAGATCCAAAGTCTCATCACTGAGATCGTGTGACTTTGATCTCTGCCAGTATTATAAATAGGAGCGCTACCTCTTTTACAAGCAACAGCGTTGGATTCCAAGTAAGCCTTCATCGCTAGTTGGTTTATTTGCAATTAGGAACCTGCGATATAGCGTGAATGATTGTTGCTAGACCCGGTCTGGGCTAGTAGGGATCGCCTCTGTTCGCGGAGGGGATTTACCTCCACAACAAATTGGCGACTCCACTGGGGAACGAGTTGTATTTTATACTTTTTCGGACTCGGTAAAAACACGAAAAAGTCATTTTGGAGTCATCTTTCAGCTCTTTTCTGACTCTCTAAACATGAAAATATTTCTGAAGCCCTTGTCGTTTCGATCTCGTTAAAGTGGTCATGAAACGACATCTACCCAGTATACATTTACCCCTTTTTCGGGTTGGGATAGATTATTTACGAAAAAGGAATACCCTAGCCTATCGCGACCAGGAGGTTTTCTCAGACATAGTTTTCTACCTTTTCGGATCTGAGGAACTATTTACAAAAAGGGACCATTGGAGTTTACTTTTCAATTGTCTTTTCAAACTCTCTAAATATGAAAAGACACCGAGTTCTTCCTTTGTCAGACTCGTTAAAACCTGATGACATCAGATTCAGTCGTGATGACGCTCTTTGAGTCGCTCCTTCCTAGGGCTCGTTAAATGTACAAGGATGGATTCGTCCAAAGGACGAACTTATATTACAAGCATATGTTATCCCCTTCAAGCTTGTTATCAAAAATAATTGGGGTACTCGCCATAAATGGTGGGGAAAAATGGAACCAGCATCATTGTCGTGTCGGCAGTATGTCGCTCTTGAACATGGCACTTGTCTACATTCATGTCGGGTTGGGGACATCTCATCTCGTTTTCACTTGCCTCCATGGGTTTGGGTAATCCCTTTTTACCTCTCATCTGCTCTTTGCCTCGTCACTATGACCTCTGATCTTTTGATGTCAAATACTACCAATTCCACTGTCGTGTCGTTCATATGTTCAAGAGAATTTTACCTCTGCAAAGTACCAACCTTCCTCTGATTCTCATCTGATCGTGATTCACAAAAACACTATGTTCCTCTGTGTCGCATCGATGATGTGGGAAACATTATGGCCCACCTTCGATCAAGGTCAGTTCCTGTCGATTTCAGCTCATTATCCAGGAAGTTGATCTAGAGACTCCCTTCTGGTGCCTTGGAGCCTGCATGCCTCAATGGTAGGTTCTTCGCATTCGACGCGAGGTTTTCATCATTGGCATCCGATCGAGTGATTCTATGGGTGTTCAACAACAACTCATTGATTCACATGCCTTAGATTGTACCTGTAGTACCTTGAGGGCCATTTTCATTATTGGTGGTACCTCTCGCGTCTGTTAACAGCTGTCATCATTGGCTGGTAATCAGACGATGTTCCTGCATGTTCGACTTCAGCTCACTTATTTGCATGCTTGAACTTGTGTTGTGTTCGGATTGAGATGGAGCGCAAGACCCTGGATTGTGTCTGTTGTAATCCAGGCTGCGATGTTGTGGGTTATTATGATTATTTACATGACTCACTTACTGGATGGCTGCGACCATACCTGAGTCTATTTATCGATCCTCACTGGATGGTTGCGTCCATGCCTTGGATATGGATTATTGTATACTCTATTATGGATGGTTGCGCCCATACCACATCTATATCATGTATTTGAGACATCAGTTGTACTTCTTCACACAGGTTTTCCGACGACGGAGTTTTCAGTTGGACACGTTCTCGTAAAGCATTTAACCCCTCTCTCTCTCTCGGGCCTCATGCTTTAGGGGGCATCTGTTACACAATTTTTTCATCTGCCTCTCAACTTACCCGCACATCGAGGCCTATTTTGCACTGTGGAGTAAAGATGATAACTGTAGTCTTAATTCTCTAATATGTGTACTTATATCCTCCCGAAGACATCTCCCTGCCTGAAACCCTAAAAAATTCTTTTGTATTAAAAGGGCAAACACCCAGACTTTCGCCGATGGGGAAAATCCTTCAAAGAGGTCGCGCCAATTGGCACTCTGTCCCAGAGTCGCACTCGCGCCAGCCAATTTAAGGAGTGTTTTTTAAAAATAAATGGCGGAAGTTTCGTCCTAACTGATCCAGGAACTGATATCTATCTTGAGTTGGGAGGTTTGGCTATGGATTTCCATAGAGAGGAAGTGGTTTGCCACCTCTCATGGAAGCTTCCTTGATGATAGGGCCAATACCATGATTATAGGGATCCCAACTCCCCTTCCTCCATCTATAAAAGCTTGCTCATCTCCTTTGCAAGCTAGTCTTCAAGTTCCCAAATTCCCAAGAGCCTTATGCTGCAAGAGCCTCCATAACTCCCTTAAGGCCAAATCCAAGCAAGGAGACTATTGTCAAGATCCGAAGAGAGAGGTTTGTCCCATCCTTGACAGGATTTTTTAGACGTGTTCTGCTGGCGACCCTCTGAAGGAGAATTCAGCATCAGAACTATGGTTGTATTCTTCCTTTGATTGATTAATAATAAATGACTATTGGTTATGGTTCCACTCTTATTGTTGTTTATAATGATGAGTTATATCCTTTCTGATTGACATATAGTTACATCTGTTGGACTTTACGCTTGCATTTGTTTTGTTTCTTGCATGTGCAGGTGTCCATCACAGAGATTGTGGGGATCGTGATCTGCCAGGGCTAAGGAACGGGAGCGCTACCTCTTTTACAAGCAACAGCATTGGATTCCAGGTAAGCCTTCATCGCTAGTTGGTTTATTTGCAATTAGGAACCTCCGCTATAGCGTGAATGATTGTTGCTAGACCCAGTCTGGGCTAGTAGGGATCACCTCTGTCCGCAGAGGGGATTTACCTCCACAACACCATCCTTTTTCCTTACAAATAATAAAGGAGCTTCCCAAGGTGACACACTCGATCGAATATAACCTTAATCTAGGAGCTCTTACAATAACATTTTAAGTTCTGTTAATTCAGGTATACTCATACAATAAGGGGTTCTGGACATTAGGGTTTCTTCTAGAACTAATTTAATGGTGAAATTTATGTCTCACTTAGGTGGAATCCTAGGTATTTCTTCTAGAAATACATCAAAAAATTATTGTATGATTGGCATATTTTCCAAGGAAGGAGTCTTGTTTTTAGAATTACTATAGCCCATTTGCACAACATAGATTTGACAACCCTTATAAATACATTTTCCGAACAGATTAGTTGTAATAGGTTGCAGCTTAGCAGCTATTTTCACCCCTTGAATCTCATGTCTAAATCCCCCTTCATTGAGGAAACTAAAAGTTTTCGCTTTACAATTCACTAGAGACCAATGGCTCTCTAACTAGTCCATTCCAATTAATACATCATATGAACCTAGGGGTAACATATTTATAACCACTTGAATTTTATTCTCTCCTATTTTAATAGAATATTTCTCAATCATAGCATTCACTCTATGCTTAGCTTCTGTAGTTAATTGCACCAACCAGGGATTTTTAAATTTAATAATATGTAAATGACATTTTTCTACTATTTTTGTTCTTATGTAACTCATAATTGCACCTGGATATACTAAAATAGAAATAGAGTGGCTGGATATATTGCCTTCCAGTTTAATCATGGTGGGTTTATATTCTACTTTATTATCATCCAGAGCTTCATTTATTATATGTATGCTTCTAGTTATCTCTCTCATTGTAGAGGCTTCTTTCACATTATTTTCATCCTTCGTTCGGGCATGATGAGGAAATTTTTATAATAATGTGTCTCTCCACATCCCCAACATTGCATGGGAGGTTTTTTTTGTTGATAGTTTTCTGGTTTTCCTACCGCTTATGTCTTCCTCCTATTGGTTTGTAATCCAGATTTCTCTGAATTCCTTCCATAAAAATTGGTATGTTTTTTTCATTCCACATTCTTTCCACTAATATTTTTTACCTTTTTACTATTTAGAAAGTCTTTTTTCCCTTTCTAAAGGGACCGATCCTACTTCTTTCTCCTTTTTTCATCATTTTTTGATAACATGTTTGAGCTTTCTGAATCACTTTATCTATTTTTTTTGGATGATCAAACTCCAACTTTTCCTTCATGAAGGAAAGTAGGTTTTTCGTAAAATGATACACCTTAGCCTTATCCTCCTAAATATATGGAACATACCTCAAAAAGGATGTGGACCTTGTTACTAACTCATATATTTTCAATTGAACCAATCTCAAGTCATGAAACTCCTTTTCCTTTTCATCAGAGAACCGTTATGTCAAATATTTATCTTTAAAATGATTTTGGATGTCAATCCAAGTTACTTCATGTTCCTCAATTTTCCAAAAAAAATTTATATCTTCCCACCACAGGGTGGATTTACTGTGTAATTGGTGTATTTCCCATATGGCTTTAATGTTTTCACAATACTTATATATCTAGAAGTACTTGTTCATATTAATTAACCAAGATTTAGTTGCTTCTTCAGCCTCACCATCAAAGGTTGGGAGTGTTATCTTCTTGAACTCCCTTTGAAGTTAAATTTTTTGCCTCTTGGTTCCCCTATCCCCGGAAATATTATTGTATATCCCTTCATCTTTGTTTTGTCCTCCTTCAAATTCTACATGATATTCCCTTTGTCAAAATGCATCAAACTTGTTCCCATCGCCAGAACTCGAGTTTGGCTCCCGCTGATTTTTCTTATCAGATAGGCTCTTCAAAATTATTTCTTATTCTTGCCTTATTTTTTCATTATAACCCCTCAAATTAACCATCTTAGATTTTAATTGTTGAACAATTTCCAACAATATTTCATTAGCTTTCCGGGACTCTTCACCTAACTATACCCACATCTCCAGATTGGCTTCGACAAATAATGCCTCTAGTCTGGTTAGTGGTCCAATTCCTCTTTTCATCTTGTCCCTATTCTTCCTCTATGTACATTAACATAATAATGGTTTTCTAAGTATCCTATGTTGGCCACGGTTTCGAAATCTTCGCTCTGTTAACACTTTTCACAAATATCAACTTAATACATACTACATAATGCATATTTATAATGATAATACATTAGAATTAAAAAGTGAAAATGATAAAAATAAACATATTCATTTACCATTGAGTCTAAGGTTTATATATATATATATATATATATATATATATATATATATATATATATATATATATATATTACCCAACATTTCGAAGGTGACCGGTCATAAAAGTTTAATTGCAATGGATACAAATTAAATTTATCACACAAAGTCCATGACATATTCTACATAGGTGTCACATTCCTATGGGTGATTACTATCAATTGGAGTGATTTGAATATAACCGAGGTACAAGTGTTAAATATATTCCATTACATTTAGCACAAAATTTATTTATTTTTGTCCCACAACTTGGTTCTTCACAGTCACCACTACAAGGAAAATACTGTGTAGAAAATGTTTTTGAGGAAGCCCTTATAAAAATATCCCATATATCTATTTGTAGTGGAGGTCTCTAGAGGAGGTTGCCGGGTGGAGGTTTTTGCAGTGCGTTTCTCATCATAAAATGCACTGGTGCATTTTATGCAAAATGCACCAGTGCGTACTAAAAATTGACACACCAAGACATTGTGCTCTCTATATAAACCCACCTAGTGCATCTAGGTACTCTAGTGCACCATTTCTCTATGTATAAACCGGCCTAGTGTGTCTCTGTAATCCAACACACCGTAACGGTATGCAGTGCGCAATTGATAAAATTGCCCAGTGCGTCTCAAAATCTTGCACACCGAAAAAGGTATAATTAAAAATATATATATCAGCAGTAAAAACCTCATTTTTTCTTCTTTAGTGCTCTAGACCTCTCAAGCACTGGTGTGAGTTTTTCTTTTGTGAGGTGCCTTGCCATCGATGCACCAATTGCACACATTATTATCATTCATTGCGCAGTCTGTGAAGTTCGAATTTCAAAAAAGGTGGTAAAATTTGGTCTTTTCAATTCCTCAGGAAATATGTCTCCTTGACATGAAAATATTCAGGTAATATACTTGTCTCTCAATAAAAAAACCTTTTAGCAGATTAAATTTTGAAATTAACTTAAAATTAACTGTTAAAAAAAAGAAAATTGTGTAGTGCGTTTGAGCCGTTCGGCTTGCACCGTTCCTGGTGCTGCCTGTAAATTTACAGGTTGCACCATGAACGGTGTTAACGAAAACCACATCGGGTTCCGGTGCAGTAACGAGAAAATGCACACCAATATAATTTAAAAAATAACATGGTAGTGCGATCGTTTAAACGACCGCACCTTTGATTATGTAATATTGTCGGGAGGTTGGTGCATTGACCAAACTAACCGCCCCGAGGCGGAGAGTTAGGTCACCACACCACCCACCCTAGAGAATTACATAGTCAATGGTACTATCGTTTACATGACCGCACCATTGACCATGTACTGTTGTTGGGTGGTGCGTTGACTAAACTATCCACCCTGAGCTAGATAGTTTGGTCAATGCACCGCACAAAAATATTCCTTCGTTGGGCGGTGCATGAACATTTTCCATGTGCACCTAGCATGCTGCGCGATAAATAAGTACGCACTGGTAATGGTGCATTAATTTTTTTTTGGGTGCACTGATGTTTTTTTTTTCAATAAAAATTAATTAATTATATATATATATTTGTAAATACATTTCTCATTTAGTAAAAAAAATGTATTCACTATGTGAATCATTCAGCGATATCAACAGAGAGAGCAAAGAGAAAAATAAGAACATATGGAGTACCGTTATAATGCGATTTAGTTGTGGGAGGCACAAGAGAGGGAGAGACCTTTGTAACATCGCCCTATTATGGAATCCACTCAGTTTCTCCTAAGGGAGGTAGGCCGCCTCAAGTTCTTCGAGGAGGCTACATCCTTGAAGGGCCATAGTGGGTTATTGAGACAGTTTATCTACTGTGGGATGCCCAACGACAGGCTTTCCAGGTCAGCCCTAGCCAGTGGTAAGACCCCACTCAGGAGGACATATATTTTATTATTTCCCTATCTAGGAGAGGGCAGGATTTTCCCCAGTTCCCATATGTCCCCATCGACTATGCAGTAGGGAGTTATTTGGTGTACTTCCATAGATACATTGGGGATGATATAGTTTCTCCTGTAGAATTCCAGGTGTATGGTGGTCAGTTTCACATTTCTTTGTTTGGTCCAGAGGAGGTGAGGTGCCTCTCACTACTACTGATGACCATTTCACACTATACTAGTGACGGGCAACACATTGGTTGCCCACTTTTATTTTATGGTGATTATTTATTCTAGGTGCCATGACTTGTGAGATGGTCCATGATTCTTTTGTGAAAGTTTTGTACAACATTACATAGATGTCATTCTAAGGCATGTGGGAGGTTGACCTTCCCTTTTGCTTCAGAGTTATTTTGTTTATTTTTTGGGAGGTTTCTGAAGATGAGGCCTAATTGTTTTCGGCAAGCTTGTAGGTCGATGTTGCATGTATGGATGCAGATGTGGGGCTAGATGATTCCCAAGAGGGGACTGTCTGACTTTCCAGCCAGGATATCTACTCATGCATTGGATTTTCTAGCCATTGTTGATGATCACTCGTTTGTGATGGTGTTGTGTCTGTATGCCAGTTTTTATTAGTGAGGGTGTACCAACATCCTCTTCACAGAATACGAGCCACCAGATTCCAGAGGTAATATTAGTGTTTTATTTAAATTAATATAGCTTCATTTTATTGTCTTAATTAATTAATTATAATAAAGTTTATTCTAACATGTTCTTTAACTTAGTTTATTAAATTTTTTAATGAAATTTTCTAATTATCGTTGTGTACTATATATTTCGTAGATATTAGGACATTCGTTGGGGACATGATTCCACCCCCACTAAATGATCTGGGTGTAGATGTTGACGAGGAGATGGTGAAGGTGGTAGATTAAGGTGACAAACATGATCCTTGGGTGTAGATACCCACGGGGTTGCGGCGTCGGGCGGACACCAAATTTAGGATGGAGTTGGGAGACCGAATATGTTGACTCCTGGTTGATGAGAGAGTCCTCCCTGCTATGATCAAAGAGATCCAGGATGATCGTAGGCTCACAAGTCTCTGGAGATATATTCCCCACGATATGATGACCCTCATGCATCATATAGTTGGAGCTTCCAGATTACTGGAAGCTAGGAGGGATAGGCATTGTGGAGATGCACTACATAGAATCTCATCTGATGATCATGATCATGAGAGGATTGGTCATCATGCTAGTACTCCACCTCCTCCTCCTTCACCTCACACTAGATATCATGAGTAGCCAACATCTATCCTGATTAGCAGGAATTTTCTAAGCATTCTACACCATCTAAGTAGACACCTATTCCTAAGCATACATGGCCATCGAATAAGCAGACACCTGATCCTAAGCAAGCAGGTCCATCTGAGCAGGTCGCACCATCAACTGAGCAGGTTTCACCTTTGAAGACTCATCAGTAGGTAGTTCTTGAGCAATACTACACCATCTGATTAGTAGGCACCTGATCTTGAGCAGACATGTCATCTATCTAAGCATGAGGTTGCACCATCGAGTGAGGAGGACTCGACTAGTACTAGTATTTATGTAGTACCACCATATATTTGATATTTATATGCAGTTATATTATAGCTGTATATTTTTTACATTATAAAGTTATATATATATATATGGTCCATGTATTTTATGTTCATGTTGATGCACTTAATTTACATGTTGGCCTTCATCATGATGTGTATATTGTTAGGTCATGTTAGATATGTTCATTTAATGTGCTTGCAGATAGATCTGTATGTGATAGCATTTATTTGACATGAGATGTATATTTGATGTTTGTTTTGTGATGACGTTATACAATGCTTGTGTTTTGTTTTTTTTTTTCTGAATAATGCTACTGCTATATTGATACAAAATATTTTTACATAGAGGCCGAAGCCTCGAGAATTCCAGCCCATTGATGCAGCATTCTCGCTTTGCTTACTGGACATTGATCATCACAAAATTTTGGAAGAGGACTCTGAAAATTTTGTAGAACAATACGACTGTCTGTTCCTAACAAGTATTGGACTTCTATGACAGAAATTAGAACAGACCTGAAAGTTAAGACCCCTGTGGAGTAGGCCTTAGTAGCCAAATTTTTACAATTCCATGTCATATTTAAACAAAATGACTATATAACCCTGTGACAAAAAAAAACTTGACCTGGACACATAACATAGTGGACATATAACAGCAAGTAGTTCCCACGCAGGGGAGACCATCCATAAACCAAAGGGAAACCCATGAAAGCAGTAGCAGAAGTAAACATTGACAAAGTGCTGAAGAAAGACACCTTTGAGTCGGCGGAAACCAAAATGCAGAAGCGCGGCCCTGGTACCACATTACTGTTCAGTGGGAGGATCTTCCTCTACAATGAGACATCCGTATTTGTAGGGGTCCTCATCAGCAGGAGGTGGAGCCCCATGGCATGTTTGATTCCCGTCAGGTGGAGCCGAAGGGATAGCCTCCACATCCAAGTTAGCAGCAATGTCCGAAGAAGGAGCGTTCTGCAAAGTATCCGCCTGAAGATTGCGGTGCTCTGCCTCCACAATGGGCTCCTGAGAATTCACCGAGACGGCGCGAAACTGGTTCGAAGTAGCTTGATCAGAGGGGGTTGCCCGGATGTCAATGGTGACTGTAGCCAGGAGAGAAGTGTTGCTGACGCTGCAGGGGAAGTGGAAGCGAGCATGGTGGGATTGAGCTCGAGAGGACAGGCGGAAGTGCCCTGCAGGACTGAACCGATTCCGGCCTCGGCCACGGCCTCTGCGCGGAGCAGGAATGCGCATAGGACCAAATTCTGAAGAATACGAAGAGGAATCGGAATTGGAAGTTGAAGACCTGTTTATGGCGCGTCCAACCACACCAGCGCACCTGCATCGCATCCGTGGGCGTAAACGAGGCATGGAGTAAGCAATATTGCCTTGTTGTTGACAGGAATCAATGGAGGGCGAGCACAGAAGTTTGCAGGAGTCGTTGTTTGAGAAGTGTAAACCTGGAAGAATGTCAATACAACAGTTGATAGTGCAGCGAGCCCCCGTGCTGGTGCGCAAGCTGCGCTCAGTTGCAGCAGAGGAACAACTAGCTCTGAGGGGCTGGACACACAAAAAAGTTCCCGAATCCTCCATCGTTGAAGTTGGAATGCGCTGGTATCGGGGATTGAGCTCCCCTGGTTTCTCATTTAATTGTCGGACGGAGTCATTTAATTGTCTATGCATGCGAGGGTGGGTGGCGGTGGTAGTGAGCCACGCGCCGACCCATGTGCCCCCCTGTGCACCATTAATCGCCCAATCCACCTGCATCCGGGAAATGCTTGTGTTTTGTTATATGATCATGATCATGATGATTAGATGATGTTAGCGAATTTGAATGTGTACCGTAAATATTGTTAAATTACCATAATTGTAAAATTGTAAATTTGTAAATTTGTATGAATATAAATAATTGTAAAATAATAAATCTAGAATAATATGAATTTTTGTAACATAATAAAGTTTATAAAATAATGCAAATAAATTCATGTTTAGAATTATCATTATTTTATTATGATCTTACATACCAAAATTAACATAATAAATTTTGAAGATATAATTCACACACATTTAAAGCAATCAAGTAGTTGTATTATTTTAGGAATTGACATAAAAAAAGAACTTGAAACAATGAATTTTTTTCTAGATCAAAAGAATTGCAGATTATCAAGAGAAATGATTTTAACATTAGCACAATGAGAATCAATTAATTCAAAAAACATATTATAATGTTTTGAAAAAAAGAGTCTTATTTATAAGGTTAAGTCCTCTTCTTTATAAAAACTCATATTCAAAAGTATAAATGATGAAATAACACATGTACCATATCACTTTTGTTCCCATGATCACCCTCATTATCTTCCTTCTCACTTGGCATGATAACACTATTGTTCTAAAAAATATTTTTGATCTAGGTTCATGTCTCAATACGAACCACCAATCCTTATCAAACATTTCTAGGTAAAAAAAAACCTAGTTGCAATGTTTGGGAAAAACATAAGGCTCCTTAGCTTCATCCCACATCTTTATATATTTGATACATATCAGTATACTATTGCTATCTTCCTTTACATTATTCCAATCAAAGGTGTCCCACCACTTTCACCTAAAAATAACACATTGGAAAGAAGAGAAGTCCACTTCAATGATTTCTTGTATCTTTCCAACGTAACCTAACGTCCCTCATACTAGGTTTTGATCATTGTGTCTAGCTCGACTAGATTGGTCAAACTCAACTTCCACTCCATAGTCTGGTGTCATGTTTCCATAATGGACATTTTATGTGTGAAAATAGTGTCCATATGCCCACATATATGGGAACAAATTCACCTATAAAAAATTTAAAAGAATCATAGTGTAATGTGTCTTATAATAACCAAACTGTTGAAATATGAAATATAGATGTTACATTTCAAAGGTGAATTATTAAGTTTAAAATGTACATAAATATATTATTAGCGAGTGGGTGCACCCAATCCCTACATTTAGTGCATCCTCTTCAGCACATGGGTAACGACCGGTTGCACCATATTTTTCTCTGACTTGGTCAACAACCCAACTGTTGGGGCATATAATTGGCATATTTTATTTTAAACGATCGGGATAAGTCACACTTCTACCATTAAACCTTCTAAATTCTTTCCTGTCACTATCCCATTTCATCCTCTTTTGTTCGTACAATGCAACCCATCGTTGCGTCACTTCAGAATTGTAAAGAACGAATTTATTGATTACTTCAATTTTTTCATTCGCTAATGAAATAAACCTAACATATAGTACATATGAGATAAAAATATACATTATATCGAATTTCAACGTGAAAATTTATGTTGTGTAAATTTTAAAAATTATAAGTCGCTTACTCTTTATCAAGCGTATTTTTCCATTCGTTTGGAGAAGCTCCCCTTCTATTTTTTCTTCATCCCTTTCATCATCCCAAATAACCACACATGGTCTGTGTTTTTATATGCTTGATGTACTCACTGGCATAATAGAAATACTCATACAATATGTACCCCTCTGCCATAGACCCCTCGGGTTTTTTCCTTTGTCGAACAAAACCTTTTAATTTCTTCATGTACCTCTCTAAGAAGAACATCCAATGAAAATAAACCACCCCAAATAATTCAACTTCATCTACTAGGTGTATTAGAAGATGAAACTACAAGTCCATGAAACTCGTCGGTAGTTCCTTCTCAAACAGACAAACAATCTCAACTATCACCTGGCACCACCGTGGAATGCTAGCCACATGAATCTCCTTTGACATGATCGAACGTAAAAATACAGATAATTTAGATATGGCACGTCCTAGGTCTTGGGGGGAAGTCATTTTTCACACACACGTGCACGAACAAAGGATAATACCACTGCAAATTTATAAACACATGCAATAATATACAAAATTAGTTATGTTTTATGATGCCTGCATGGGATAAAATTTATTAATATAAAAAATCATAAAATCATTCTTTTGAAATTATACGTACTCTTAGAAGATTCAAATTGTCATGCGATTTCAACCCCGAAAAATGGTCAACCATGATGAAGCAGCGTCGTAGTGAATACCCATTTGAAGATGGAACCCTCACACCCATTAAAAATTCCTTTGCCAAAGAAAAATCAAATTTTTTTTAAATCTATGGGACATCACCTTCTTTAAAATACCAATTAGAGGGACCAACTGCCTCTGATCCTGTACTTTCTAATCATCTTGGCCAATGTTTATTTTTAGTTTTTGAAGTAATAAGATCTTTCCTAACAACCAATGTGTCACTTTGTTTCGATGATATGTGCCTCCATAAATAAGATGAAACATTTTTAAATATATGCATGGGATCTAATAAGTGAGTAATCTTAAGATGCTCCCAATATGGGAGGTTATAAAAGATAGATTTCCTTTCCATCCTAATGGGAAATTTCTCAACATAGGTGTTGAAGAATTCTGGATCATCAAACATAGGCTCCCCATTTGAATCGAAAATTTCTATGAACTCCTTCTCCTTCTCTCTCTTATATTCTCTAAGACATTCAAATGGTATCACCATTGCACGCCTTTGGTTTCTCTCTTGTTTACCATTGAAATTGGATGTTTCTCTTCTGTAAGTGTTTTATTCTAGGAGGAATTCCCTAGAGCAGTCATACACTAGCTTTCATAGGTCGTTGGACCATCTAGCTTTCAGATAAGGTCTACAACATTTACATCCATAATACCCTTTTGTTATAAGACCTGTGAAATTATTGTAGACAATACGCATGGCAAGCTAAAGAATATCATGAAGATCAAAACAATTACAATTAATTAAATAACTAATATGTGAAAGAATATTGTTACGTATATAAACAAACCAATAAACATACAATTTACCAGAGCAAACCCCTAAGCCTAGATAATCATGTGTCGTGTAATAACATATGCCATACAACGTAAAACTCTTCTCTGTTGCGATGGGTCTAGATACATCGTATACATTTATCCCATCCCATAATTTCTTCAATTAATCTATGAGTGGTATTAAGTAGACATCCATATTCTTCACTTGTGTTCTCCCAGGGACTATGATAGCCAACATAAGATTTTCATTCTTCATGGAAAACTATGGGGGGATATTGTTATTTATCACTACTACAGGCATAAAAGAATAGTTGGTGTTCTAGAGGGAATATGAATTGACGCCATCCATGGCTATGTTGAGTCGTAGACTTTGTACTTCATTGTTGAATTTTTCGAGGCATGTATCCTATATATGTTTCATGGCTATTGAATATGTTGGGTTTCGCATAACTCTAAAGTCACTTCTCTTTGAGGCATGTCATCCTTGAAACATAGCTAATTCTTTTCAATGAAAGAGCCTTTGAATCCTTGGGATTATATGCATGTGCGTAAATATCTTAAAAGGAGGACCACATGATTTACCCTTCTTTTTTTATTTATCATACTTGTCATGCCCACATTTTGGACATATCTCTTTGTTTTCATATTATCCTCTATATATAATACAATCATTTGAACATGCATGATATGATATGTACTTAACACCCGACATTTTCAACAATTTATTTTCCTCTTCGCAGCTATTGAGCAAGAAATTATCTCTCAGAAGAACCTTATCTTTGAATAACTTGTAGTTGGTCGTGGAAAATATTAGATGTAAATTAATGGGAACAATTATTAATTTTCATAAAATTTACCATTTGTAATGTTCATTGTACAAGCCAAACTTTTCTTTCAAGTTGCATAGTAACATCATTGTCCCTAACTGGGTAGAATTTGACTAACTACCAGGTCGAAAGAGAGTGGCGGTGGAAGAAAATTTAAGGCTTTTGAAAAAGGTATCAGCGATATGAGCATCATATCCTAGATGATCATCGTTCTGGAATGGATCTAACAACATTGTCTCCATGGAATTAGTATCCCTTAAGTAATCATCCATACCAACATATATTTTATTTCTGCCATTACCGAATTGTGAAGAACTACTATTTTTGTAGTCATTCCTAATTGATGAATCTAGACGTAGTGGGAATTGAATTGGTGGTTGATTCAACCATTCTTAGTATCATTCCTCTCTGGGTTTTTCTCTTAATTCAGCCTTCTCTCGATTTTACATTATCGTGGGGTGCAACGGAAGAGGGTAGGTAGGTCGCTCATCATCACTATAATCCTAATAATTTCAAATAATATATTTGAACATGATTAGTATGAAATCGATGATATCAATTAGTAAGAACTTCAAAAATGCATGATTAATTGGTTTGACGTTGAAATATTTACATTAATATACCAAACAATTATTATTACCATCATTTTCGTAGTATTGTGGCTAGAAGATGGCATGTTACAATTTGTAGGGTGAAGCGATTGTCCATTTTCATCTAACAACTGCGCCTTGCGATATGTTTCTCATTATAAGAGCTTCTGAAATTTTGGAGTTGTTTGAATATTTGGTGCATCTGAACTCAATTCTGCATCTCCATGAACCTCCAAATTTATATACATTAATTTTATTCAGCTAATTGAAATGGATACAAAAAATAAATTCAGTAAGATAACGAATATATAAATAAAATCTGAAGTAATTACATCTCGAGATGGATAGGGACAACTCTGTGATGGACTTTAAGAAATATTATGGAATGAGCAGGATTTTTAAGAATTGTCCATTTGATATAATTATGATATTTTATCCCTGCATTTGAGCCAAATAAACAATAAACATTGGTGTACATACCTAAAATTAATTTTGGTGCTTTAAAAATGGACTTATTGTTATCGGTGCTAATGTAGTGAAAACCGCACCAGTGCATTTTAGTTAGTGCGCACTGGTGTGGTTTCATTAATTGACGCACAAATTTTTTTAGTTAACAAACACACTGAATATCCAGAAATAAAAAAGCACAACTTTATTTTTTTGAAGTGAAAAAAAAACAATAAATTTAAAAATGGGCGGAAAATTATTTTCGGAAATCTTATTTCATAAAAAAATTCTTTAAATAGTAAAATATCTTCATTATTTCATTATTTTTTCAAAAAAAAAATAGGGAGGGATTTTCATGAGAGCACTGTGGAGCAGGAAAATACTTTCGAACAGCAGCATTATTCAAAGAATCAGAATTTGAAACATTTGGTGATTCGCACAAAAACACTATAGTACAGTAAAATTATTAAATTTTGTTGTAATACTCATTTATTTTTACATTTTCTGTTGGATTTAATACATGAATAGTAAAAATTTTAAATTATACTATGCATTTTTAGAAACAAAACAAAAAAATCCATTCTTACGTTAAACCCTTGCTTCTTCTTGTTTATGTGACTTCACAATTAGAGCTTTTCATTTTAGATTTATAGGGTTTGTATTACTTTATATATATCCATGGAATCTAACCCATGAGACCACTTGTAGAGTCAGATCCTAATCGATGTTGACTCTTGCATGATTTTTTAAATTTTTTTTTTTTTTAATCGGTGCCCTCTGTTTGAAATAGTGCACTGGGTGTGTACTAAAAAAAAAATTGTTTGAGAAAAAATAGCTTTTTATTAATTTATGTTTGTGTTAATCGATGCACCGGTTAACATATAACACATTGGGACTCCTTTTTGACAAAGAGAACTATACGATTTTTCTACTGTATTGGTGGTGCATTTATAAGAATCTACCACACCGCGTTCGGTGCATACTTTGGGAAAGGCGCACCATTTTCTTCATTTTTTTTACCTGAAAAGTATGTGGTTTATTTATAAAATATATTAATGAATGGTATGGTACAGGTTTCATATTGATAAAGAAATGGCTAACAAGAGTTCAAGTAACAAAAATACTGATAGGACATCAAGAAAAGTAAAAAAGGAAAGTTCTTTGTAAATTATTTAAAAAATATTTTTTTTGAGCTATATCTAAGTTTAACTAATATTTATTTTTTAGTGTGTATCATGCAAAGCCACAAAATGAAGAAGCTCAATAATATTATTTCTAATCTAAGACCAAAAGTCCATAAAATCTTGATGGGAAAATTGCAGAAGGATGAATCAGGTGAATGAAAAAATACTATCGATCCAATATGAGTTTCTTTTTTGAATTTTCATTAATAATTTACTTAAAAATATTATATAACATGTTTCAAACAATCTATTAATTCACATCTGTTTATTGTTCTACATGGACCAACAGTGAAGAAAATGAATGTTGTTCTAAGAAAAGAAAATAAATAGAACATGCAAATGAAAATGAATTGCTCCTTATCTCATCTGGAGTGGTGCTGGAAGTTAATGAAAGGGGGAAAACTTTGAGGGATCTAGTGCAACAAATGTATAAACATTCTTTCCACTTACAATAAAAAAATCAATCTAGTGATTCCAAGAACCAAATTTTATTTAAACTACATGATTAATTCTAGAGAATTGGTCAATGAGACATGTGAGACTTTTAATAGCAAAAGGTAAAAAACAAAAAAGAAGGAATGAAAAAGAATATTCCTTTAAAAAAATTTCTAGAATTATATGTATATATTACTACAAAGAAATCATTTATAAATGTCACTTTTGTTATATTTACTTGTCATATATCAATATAAAAATTAAATAGTCTATTTTCATGTTACGTTTTCAGGAAGATTATGAAAATCTCAAAGGATGAACGAGCTTATATCAAAAATATGCCAGTAGGAATGTCCAAAAATGTGTACAAGGAGACGGTCAAAGAAATGGACATAATTGCATCACACGAGGAGTCATCTCAATAACAACATGATTCAAATGTGATATATAATCATTTAATATTTCGATTAGGTACAATAAATAGACAATTTAGCATTAAAAAATAATTTTCAAGTATTTTCTTGCAAAAAAAGAAAATGGAACCCATTCAGCACATGAAACAGGAAGAAAAGGAAGAAAAAGGTTGATATCTATGTTTGTGAGCAATTGTTACTTGCTTATAACAACTTAACTATATTTCATTTTTGTATATTTTAAGTTTTTTTACAACAATGATCATTGAATGTCTTAAAAAAGGTGCTAACATACAAAGAAGAACCATCAGAAGAATTGATTGACATTGAGTTAAATATGGGTTGTCAGTATATGTTGTCATATTAGAAATTAATTGTGGAATGTGTAAGTATCTATCTTGTTTTACTTCGCTCCGTCTATAATTAATAGAGAAGAAAAAACTTTTATATTAAATCTATGACTTTTTATGGAGTATAAAACTTGCAAGAAAAAAAGGATGGAACTGCGCCAATAAATGAATTGTTGAGATATGGCATAAAATTTGGCTTTGAAATAATGTGTATAGTTCATGAGACAATTCTTGCTATGGTACGTTTCTTTTCGATTTACATTGATGTATATTATTTAATATTTCAATTTTCATTATTCTCACCAATGTATATACACTCATTACACTTTATTTTTGTGTTTGTATATGGAACTTGAAGAATAATAAAACTATCAACACAATGAACAAAAAATTCCTCCAAATAAGCCAAGTCGTGGAAGTAGCTCAAGCAGTGATAGCAGTTCCAGCGAAGAATGATGATCAATATGTTTGGATATCAAAGCAAGGCATTGTAATTTTTGAAATATTTGTCTATGAAATCAAACATATTGTTTAATGTAATGGACAAAGTGTCCCAATTGAAAGACAAAGGGATACCAATAACTATACCATTTTTTATGACAAAGGGTGTCTTATATATATATATATATATATATATATATATATATATATATATATATATATATATATATATATATATATATATATATATATAATACGTTTTAATTTATTCTATTGTGTTCTTCATTGTCGCTGTGAAATGTTACAACACTGATTAAATATATGGATGATTAAATATTATAATGAAGAGATGTGAAATATGATATAACAAATTAATCCAAACATCACATTCAAATGCACTAATAAAAATTTAATTGATATGAATACAGTTATAAGATATGTGTCGACTTTTGATGAATAATGAATTTTAAAAAATCACAACAATTGTATTGTCACAGGTCGATGCTTCTTAAAAATAAAAAATGAACACTAGTGCATATTAGTTACTACGCACCAATGAATTTATATGATATTGTGAACTGGTGCATGTTAGTTACTATGCACCAGTGCGTTTATATGATACTGTGCACTGGTGTGTTTCTACGACCTATGGGCACCACACAAATACCAATACCAATTACAACGCCCGGTGCACTTTATCAACAACTACCACCCGAGTTGTCCTATAGGCATTGCATGCACTGGTATAGTTTTCCTTTAATGCACCGGTGCATTTTTATAACTTAACAGCCTGGTGTGTTTTAACACCTAAATGGCCCAGTGAATTTTTATACCTTAACGGACCAGTGCATGCACCTTCCATCGGCCTGGTGCGTCTTGATGGGTGACATGCACCGAGACATTTCTAAACGCCTTGGGGCATTCGAAATTTGTTTTCCATCTCGGTGCTTTGTTATGTTACAGTATTGGTGTGTACATGGTAAAACACACTAGTGCGTTCAAACATGTTGCACGCATCGATGAGAAAAATATCCATAAAAACCTCTGGCCGCCCATTTTTTTTAGTTGTGTTGAAGTTTCGTTAAAAGCTCTACCAAAACCTCCATTACCAAAAACAGATGTTGTAGAAAATGCTTTTTTGACATTTTTTTCCAATTTTATAACACTAAAAACCTCCTTTATAACCTTCTCTAGAGGATATTTTCCTTGTAGTGCACAATGTGAGCTTGACACCTTGTTATGTACTCCATCCAACGAAGACCTCAGCTCATGTGGTTTTTTATCTTCTGACGATGGAGAGACAATCGAATGGTTTAATAACAAAATTACCATTTTTCTACATCCATTCCATCATTATTTCTCCTGTCATTATGGTTTCAGAGACGATGCTCTTCCATTGATGCTCTAGTATTTTTCAGCCATTGATCTCGTCTTCTATACTATTTAATCCTTCACTAGTCTAATTATGAGTTGACCCATTTGAATTTATTTTTCCAAACACATATTTATTTTAAAATAAGAGGGAAATGTCTTTGTTTCCTATAGATAGCTACGATGTTGTGGTTTCTTCCTTATATATAAGGGTCGGGGAAGCTACCATCCAGTTCGTGCGGGTTTGAAATCTTACCGGTTATTAATTAGGGTAATTTTGAGGTCTAAAATGGGCCTCCTAAGGAAATAATAAAATAATAGTGGAAATAATAAAATAATATTTGATTACATCATCAAATTTTACAGGGAAAAAAGAAAAACTACTTTTTCAACTCGTATTTTGAATTTATCTCCCTAAGGTTTTACTCAAATTTCGAGCAGCAATTCTCATTGGATGGAAAATTTAATTCCCCATCCAAGGAGTACCCATGTTTCATAATTTTGATGGAATTTGTTACATGAAAATTGAGAAATACATGAAAAATGTGATTGCAGTCACTTTTTTCATGTATTTGTCATTTTTCGTGTAGCAGAGTCCATCAAAAGTATGCAACATGGGTACTTCTTGGATGGGGAATTACATTTTGCATCCAACGAGTACTCCTACTTAAAATTTGGTTAAACCCTTAGGTAGATAAGTTGAAAATACGAGTTTAAAAAGTATTTTAATTATTATATTATTTTTTAATCTTTTTACTTTTTTACTCCAAAAATGGTGAATCATCCCCCATGATTGACATCATCATATTTAATCCTATTAGTTCTCATAAAGTTTATTTTGGTTGTATATTTTTCTTAGGAGGCCCATTTTAGACCTCAAAATTCCCCTAATTTGTGTTTTCTTTTGACGAAAATTTATGATAATGTGGCAATCCATTATTAGTAACTAGGTCCACGCGTTCATTTTACGTTGATTGCTCCTTCAATTTAGAACTGGATTTCCCTAACAAGTATTATTTTTTTATTTGTCAAATTTCTTAAGATTGTTTTCTTTTATTTTATCACTTATGCTCAATTATTAACCCCTATTATTTATGTACATGTTAGGTTCCTATCTCCATCTCCATTGTTCTTGTTCTATCATATTTGTCTGGAATATGACTGCAATTCTTGTTGGGGTTTTTCATTTCCTATAAGGTTCTACTGGAATTTCCTCTTTCCACCCGGGTTTCTTCAAAAACCCATGTTCTAGTTCTAGGTTTTTAATTATGTTCCTTATAGCTATGTGGCTAGTTTATTTAGCTGCTAGCGAGTGTTTACAGGATGGGTTCTATTATGAAGCTTATAGGAGGTACCATTCTTCTTTGTTGCATGCAACATCAGTTAATAGTTTGGGAATTTTTTTTACCTTTTTTTGTTAGAAATATTGTTCTAAAATTGGGAGCCCATTCTTATGGTGCAAATACTTGAAGCCCCTTTTTCTAGGTGACCAAGTTCATCTTCTAGGTACCATTTTAAATATTTTAAAAATAAATGGAAATTATTTCCTCTCGGAGTTCGACTGATATTTACATATTTATAAAATATTTTGGGTTCAATATGATTTTCGCTTAGGTTTTTATGCAAGTTCTACATGTTCATTATTACATTGGAAAGAAATTTCTTTTTCTACTTGGATTATTTTATTTTGGCACTTATTTCAATGATACCTCTCACTTTTTTGTATGCGAATGGTTACTCTAGGTATATTGTTATTAACGAGATCTAAATTTGATTAACCGATACTAGCTCAATTCGTATCTTTACTTTTCTTTTAAAAGAAATCTAAAATGCCCAACAGAGAAAGTTTATGCATATTCTGGAATCATGCCTCCACCCAAGGGTATACATATATAAATTGATAAGCTTGTAGGGTTTCTATACCATGCATAGTGAGTCTGAGACTCTATTATCGAACTTAAGCAGATCCCTGTGTAATCTTTTAACTATTTCTCATTAGTTAAACTCGCAACAGTTTTTTATACCAGTCAAAACATAGTTTTTATTTAGTATTAAAAAAGAGAATATAGTATTATTTACACTACAATATCTTTAATAAACACATGTCATATATTTTCTAGTTTAGCATGCTTGACCATTTAAAAAAAACTAAAGAAAAATGTATTTTTCAATATCTCTTGTTTAACTCTAGAAATTAAATTATAATTGTACTATGGTCATGCATACAGTCCATTTCTGGTATACACACAACAAATAACCCATAAGATATTGTTGTAGCCACTACAACACCCTCTGAAATTTAGCACCTACTTGAAATTTCAAAGCCCCTGGTCGCTTTTGATAAAGGAGAGTATGTTTCAACCTCGGCCATGAACCCTAAGAAAGTCCACCTGTAACAGGTATTTTCAAAACCAATTGGTAACTCTAGCTTTTCTAAGTTGGTCAGAAAGTCGTAAATTCACTCTCCTTTCAATTTTTAGAAATTTGCGCGACCACACGACCTTGCGACCCGGAAACCTCCAGGTCGCCAAGTCGCAAGGTCACATTATCACAAACCTTATTTAAATTCCATATTTGCAACTATGCGACCTCCAGCTCACCATGTCGCAAGGTCGCATCCACGCCCGACTAAGCCTGATTTGCAACTTTGCAACCTTCATTAATGACCACACGTGCAACCCCTTCATAAATAGAAGGTTAGCATAAGTCTCATTCGACCTGCGCGACGGAGTGAACGAGATGCCTGAAAAGCCAATCGGAGTGCGATTTTTCCCGAGTAAGTTGTCAAAACCTCCTGTTGTTTCCTTTTTTGGCTATTTCCTTACCTGCCTCAGGCCTAGGCCATTAATTTTCCTAGGTTCCATTCAATTGCAACCCCATCCCTCACAGTCGCTCCTTTGCTAGGGGCCCAGGAAAAAACTAGGAAAAGAGCTGCACAACTAAAGGAAGCCTCCATAGAACTAGACAACATACTCGAATGGTCCAAAAGGGACCCAAAGGCTCCTGAAACCCTACCAAATAAGGACTAGATCCGCACCCATAACGATGAGGTACAGATACGGATGAAGCAGCAATCCAAGAACAAGCCCGTAAAATATATAGAGAGGGTGATGTTTGCCTATGAGCGCTTGATCAGTGGCATAGATTCAATGGCGGAGGTAAACCACATCCCTTACTTAGGGACATTGGCCACACACAAGATGAGGGTAGAGGTGACCCAAGACATCCAAGCATTCTTTGGACCCATCAGACAATCAACTGCTTCACAGAACCTCCCAGCTTCTAAGGAGAACATCGACCAGTATATATTCACACCAGTCTAGATCTACACTAAGTTGGCCTCTCTATCCAACCAGATGAACATGAAGAGGCACACTTTAGTTTCGGATGCTCTAGAGTGATTTCAAAGGCTAGGGGAGGACATGCCTCAAATTACTCGAGTAGTCGCCAACAGACCCCAAAACTTTTCATCACACGGTTGCTAGCTTGAAAAGACTCATTTTACAAGTAACAGACATAGGAAGGTCATAGGTCACAAATGGTACCCAATTACAGGTCGCAACCTCAGGTAGATCACAAGTTGCAAATCCTCCCAGGTCGCAGACCATGCCTACAGTCGGGAAGCTGAAAAGGTGGGGAAGCTGAAAAGACCTTTTTTGGACTCCATAGAGAGGAGAGATAATTGTACAGCATTGAATGCATGATTCTGAGAATGAATACAAACCAATTTTTTGACTCCACTATTGGATCTGATGGAAACTCATGTGTGTTAACATTATGAATATTATATCTTCATATACTTGCTATCATTTGTGACTGATTAATTTGTGTTTCTCTTCATGCATCATTTATACATTTAAGCTCTCTGGATGTACTAATGATATGTGGATGTTGAGCACAGGGACATGTTAATAACTTAGTTGTTTATATTTCCTTAATATTTTGGAAACGCGCTTAAGGAATTGAAGGGTGTTTTGACCATAGTGAATTGTTTCTCTTCTGTTCAAACAAGCCTCTTTATGAGCATGACCCTAATGATGTGTTGCTAACAATACTTTTTTTCCCTGCATGCTTTAAATCTCATTTTTATATAAATAATTTTTCATTTTCAGGAGAACTCTTTGACCATTCATTTCTTGTCGTTCAAGTAGTCATGCATCCTCTTGTTCTCGAAATACACCTCCATCTGAGAAAGGCATATATTTCACCAATTCAATGGTAGTCGGACCTACACCCCAGATGGGATCCCTGTCACAAATGGTCTAGGGTCTAGTTGGGACTTTATACTGGGGATATCCCCTTACTATTGGCAATGCATTCTTCCCCGTCAACATATTTGGCACTAGGAGGGCCTGAATGGTAGGCTCCCACCACGCAAGTAATATCCGTGTACACACTCCGCAGGGAGAAATCAGATTTGAAAATACTCGTCCTCCACCTCTCAATAATACCCCCAAGGAAGACCCACCTTTCTATGAGGTCACGTTAGACCAACTAAGGGCTTGGTTCCCACTCACTCGCGATCTCATTAGAGGTCTACAAAATCTCCCCGCCACTAGTTCCCTAGCCAATCTGTGAACTCCTAGAATGCATCATACTCACCAGGGTGTCCTATTCAACTTTATGCCTTAGCTTATAAGCTTAATGCATGAATATTATGAAAATGAGGTCGAATGGCTCTCATCCGAACCTCCTGAAAGCCCCCGAGGTGTCAATGGAGGTGGCCCTAAAGTTACATTACCATAACCAAAAACCGGTCCCCAGCCCGATCAACCATAGAGTGACAACACCCAGGTGAATGACCCACCTGGGGGAGGGGCCAGAAGAGGCCGGGGAAATATAGGTCAGTGGCACGATTGAAACATGGACCATACTCATCACCACCACTGAAACTGAAACAGACAACCCTTCCTTTTCAACGGCAACTTCAGTGGTTTCAGGAACTTAAGGAATTATAGAAATCTCAAAGATCTTAGAGTTAACCAAAACCAAGACATGCACTCTCAACATGAAGGCGAAGTTTCTAGGTCTAGCACTAGAAGCGATTCCAAAAATTATATTAGGCATGTTATCATCCCAACCCATCATAGGGCCAAACGGGTTCAGCCCCTAGCCTAGATGGCACAGTCTCCTTTGGGCCTTCGTTGTCTTCTTCATGACATGCCCCGACACCTGGAGAAGCACCTCCCTAAGTTCGATCCTGAGAAGGGAGCATTGGCCGAATACCACATTAGTAATTTCTACCTGGCCTTGCAAATGATAAGGGTATAGTTTGACGATGTAGCATGCCAACTCTTCCCACACACCTTAGAAAAAAAAGCTGCTACTTGGTATCATTCATTTCCTTTCGCTTCCATTTTGACCTGGGAGAAATTTTTCCACACCTTCCTTGAAACATTTTCAGAGGAAAAGACCCCTTCTATGCTTCTCATGGAGTTGAGTACCTTGAAGTGCCAGAAGAAGGAGAAGGTTCAATATTTCAACTAGCATTTTGCAACCATCTTGAACAAATTTCCCCAAACATGGCCCTTGAAAATTCCATCACCATATATTACACCACAAGAGCCCTGCCTCGGGACATCACTATGTTCGTTAAATGTGAGGTTAGAGCCACCCTAGAAGAAAATTTCACCACTACCCTCGCCATTGAGAAAGACATGCTTTCCATAGGGGCCATAGATCATGATATCTGGGATGACCAAAAATCAGTGGGGAAGAGGACACAACCCTTAGCCAATAAATCCGGGGACAAGAATAAGGATCCTTTCTATTTCGAGAACATCATGAAATACTTAAAGCTATTAACGAATGAGATCTCTGATTTGAAGAGAAATAACAATGACTCCACCTCAGGTAGCAAAACTCAAAAGCTTTTCTTTAGGAAGAACAACATCACGCCTAATCGCCCTCTGTCAAACCCCAATGTGAACTTCAATGTAGAGGAGATTGGAAAATATAGCTTATGCTCTTTTCATCAAGCCTCCCACTCTGAAATAACCTGACCTTAATGGATTAATAGTATGACTATTGTGGTAAATCAGCTTCTAGAAGTCTATATGGTAGGAGAGTTGGAAGAGGAAGTCGAATTAGGTGACAAAGAAGTCTCTCCTCAACATGAATATATGGGATCAATAGTCCTTTCCTTCAAAGTAATTCATGGAAAATGGCCTCCTCCTATGATAGAGATAGACCTAGCTAATTATCCCCAATCCAACCTCCCAAAAATTATAGCCTAAGGAGCAAAGGCCCGGTTTCCGATCACTCTTTCAAGGAAAATAGGAAAGCCTTCTTGAGGAAAATCCTTCCACCAAAGAGGGAAAACCAGACCACAACCCTAACCACTGAAAAACCTAGCCCAGCCGCTACCCAAGGCACCCCCAATGCTAGGTCGTCATCAATTTCACCCAACACATTTGTCAAGACTCTCTCGCACCCAGAACCTGGGTATAACATCATTGAAGATATGAAGAAAACGCGAGCCAACATATCCCTTTACGAACTTGCCCGAATATCCAACCAATGTGACCTGATTCTCAAAACATTTGCCAACCCATCCTTGACAACAAGGCCCACCTTGGCGGCCAAGGTTGTAAGCTCCACACCCTCCCAAGCCTCAGTGAACCTCTAGTCCATTGTCAATGCCGCTAATTCAAAGTTGCGAGGGTCCACACCGCTATTTCTCTTGTATTTTGAGATCTTCAATTTCAATGTCCACAATTGCCTCGTTGATTCCATTGCATCTACCAATTTCATGCCCATGTTTGTATGTAATAAATTGAACATCTACCCCAAGAAAATCGATGCCAAGATAATTCATCTTGATAGGTCCCAGGTCCCCGCCGTGGGCGAATTGAATAACGTTCTGATACATATCTCCTTAGACTCTCGATTCTATGAATGCATTGACATAGTTTTTGTGGATATCTCGAAGGCCTACGTTCTACTATTAAGATGGGATTGTTCAAGAAAACTACAAGGATACTTCACCACCAACTGGTCCCATTTGTGTCTCCCATACAAGGGTAGGAATAATCATATATGGGTCGAGAGAGAACCTTATATGAAGCATACAGTGACCGAATTTGAAGCAACCAATGGACCCATCAACTTTGCACAATAATATCTGGGCATGTGTTTCTTAGAGGTTTCTTTCGGGTGCTACCAAGGCACTCAATCCCCAGTCTCCCTAGATACCTAGTTAGAACTACTCCCGTGTGCTTTGTTCCACCCTGCCGCACCAGGAGGTCCACCTGATGTCTTTGCCTCGAGTATCCCGTATGTACACACGTGCAATTTAGAAATACTTGAAAAAAAAAAATTGGACCCTATACTACGACGGATCCAAGATCTATGACAGGTTCGGTGCCAGTTGTATCTTGATAGATCCCCAAAATAACAAGTTCCTGATATATTGCCGATTATAATTCCATTGCACCAATAATATGGTCGAGTACAAAGCAATGATCCTGGGCCTCAAGAATCAATCGACCGCAAAGTCAGTTTCTTGAAGGTATTTGGCGACTCAGAAATCATCACCTGGCAAGTACACAACACTATTCACTACCTATCTCCCCATTTGAAAGGATATCAGCAGGAGGTATGGTTTTTTATTTATGATTTCGATGATTTTGGTATTAATTCAATACTTAGAATGCATAATGCGGTAGCTGATACAGTAGAAAATGTTGTCACTAGGTTTACCCCATTAAGGGATGGATTTTCTATTGATATTGTTTATAAACCTGCAATACCTGATAATGTAACTATTTTTTGTGTTTTTAATGATGATCAACAGGTATTAGATTTCATGTTAAACATGGATGTGTTCAACGATGCAGTGATTAAGGAAGAATATCATGACCTGGATTTACAAAAGGAAACAGAATAACACAAGGGGAATCCCATCCCCAAAGGGGTCGTATCCCTCAAGAAGTTATTTTACCTACAAAACCGATTTCTGGGGCATCCCAATACACAGGTGCAAAGTTCCACTCTATTGCAATGAAGTGGCATTTTTTGGAAGGTTTCTCATGATACAACCAGGTATTGGTATCATAACGTGATCATTTGAAGACGACGTTCAAGACCAAGTGGGGTATGTTCACATTTAGGCACATGCCCTTTGGCCTGATTAATTCTGGGGCGACCTTCCAAAGGGCCATGGACATCACCTTCCATGGGCTAATGGGAAAAATTTTGGTGGTCTACCTTTACGACGTCACTATGTTCTCCAAGAGAAGATATGACCACTTGCACCACCTCAAACAAATCTTTAATAGGTGCCGAAAATACGGAATGTGACTAAACACCAAGAAAAACATCTTTGCAGTCTCAAAAGGGAATTTGTTGGGCCACATCATAACCTGTGACGGCATAGTGGTAGACCCAGAACGTGCAAGGTCCATCACCCAAATTTCTCCCCCAAGCAGTAAAAATGCCATGCAGTCATTTCTCGGGAAGATTAACTTCCTCCGAAAATTCATTTCAGACTTCGCACAATCATGAAACCTCTGCAAATAATGATCAAGAAGAACGTGAATTTTAAATGGAATCCACCCGAGAAAGAATCATTTGACAATATCAAGAAGGCCATTGCAAAAGCACCTACCCTACATACCCTGGATTTCAGCAAAGTCTTTATCTTTTATAATGTTTCTTCGAATTCATTGCTTGCAGCCATCCTCACCCAGAAAGATGACAATAACGACGAACGACCCATATATTTCATGAGCGCAAGGTTGCAAGGTGTAGAGTTGAACTATCCCGACATAGACAAGCAAGCATATGCAATATATAATATAGTTAAACATTTCAAGCGATACATTTTGAAGAACCACGTCATGGTGTTCGTACCTCACCTGCAGCAGGAACTAGGTGAGAGACGAGGCAACTGGATGGCATGTCTTCAAGAGTATGACTTAGAATTCAAGCCTGCAGACATGGTCAAGGGGCAAGGGTTATGCCGAATGGATGATGGAGCCACAGACCCATAGAGAAACGATGAGGAGTGTTAGGATCATGAAATAGAGATGTACCAAGTTGACAACACACCTCAACAAAAATCCCCATCATGGTACATATATCTCCTACAGTATCTTGGTCACGGTGTCATGGACCCAACCTTGACAGCCTAGTAGAAATGATAAATAAGGCTGAAGGCTGCATCCTATCAAATGGTACATCTAAAATTGTTCCACAATAATCACAATGGTGTCTTGCTATGTTGTTTAGAGCACAATGAGGCCCAACAAGTCCTGAAGGAACTACATGATAGCCTGACCGGTGGACACTACGCAGGATATGCCATAGCCCACAAGGTTATAAGAGCCGGTTTTTATTGTCCCACTCTGTTTAAGAATGCACACACCTTTTTTTAGAAATTTTCTAGCAGAGAATCCTGACCTTTTGCCCCATTATATTCTGTCACAGTAGAAGAACCATTCCAGCAGTGGGGAGTGGACGTGATCGGGGAAATACTTCCACACTCCTCCAGGTAGCACCGATATATCCTCATGGCCACAGACTATTTCACAAGGTGGGTTGAAGCAATATCTTTATGCCATATCAACGACCAAGAGGTAATATATTTCATCACTCAGTACATCATGACCAGGTTCAGCGTTCCAACTTCCCTTGTTTTTTATAATGCTACTTATTTTTCAGTGTTTAAAGTATATGAATTTGATTTGGAAAATGGTATAGTACTTAAACATTTCACCAACTACTACCCCCAATGGAATGGGTTAGCCAAGTCAACCAACAAAAACCTTATTCAAATCACCAAGAAGACCCTGCAATCCCAACACCAAAACTGGCACAACACCCTCAATAATGCCCTCTGGGCTAATCAGGTCACACCTAAACCTTCCCTAGGAACCTCCCCATTTTTTCTGGTGTATGGGAAAGAGGCAATCCTTCCCCCTAACATTTCTCTCCCAGCCTTTCAATTGTCCCAAGAAATACATGGTACCCCATGCCCTTCCTTGCAAGCCCGCATAGACACTTTGCTGAAACTGGAGGAGGAAAGGCTAAAAGCCAGGGAAAAATTCCCCATACACCAAATCCAAATAAAAGGATGGTTTTGATAAGAAATCTGTCGAGAACAAGGTCTTCTAAGTTGGTGACCTCATCCTCAAATGGGACAAGGCTCACGAAGACAGAGGAAAACACACCAAATTTCAAGCCCTATGGACAGGCCCATTCCAAATCAAAGAGAAGGTTGGTCCATACATGTATAGACTCAAAACCTTAGAAGGGGGGATCAAGGTCCTCCCAGTAAATGGGAACGACCTCAAACATTATTTCACCTGACGGCCCCTTAGCTTTCATCGCGCTCTATACCATAATTTTGTTTCCTTTGCTTTATTGCTCTCATTTTTCTTTTTCTTTTTGTGTTGTTTCAACAAATGGCTTCCCTCGAGAAAGTTCCCAAAATTTCATTCCCCAGTGCCTCAAGTTGAAGGATCAAAGTAGCAGTTACTCAATGAGAAATTTGTACCAGAATCTCCACCTATTAAGAATCAGCCCTGAAACATAAAATGGCCCAATTTTTTCTATGATAGCCACCTCATGTGTAAATGCGACCAAGTCGCAGGACCCAAGTGCAAGTAGCTCACCTGGCGCAATAGCTCGGAAACCATTGTTAAAGGAAAAATTAATGGTGAAATAGGTCACTAGATGGAAGGGGAAAAGGGCCAACCTCATACCGCAGAAGGGTATTTGGGAAAACCTAAAGGTCCCCAAATGAAAGACCAGGAGCAACCTCTCTTGTAAGTAACATAAGTCAAAATCTCTCATCCTCCCAGGAAATACTTTCCACATACAAATAACTGCATTAATCACATACAAATAAGTGCCTTGAGCACATACAAATAAGTTCCTTGAGCACATACAAATAAGTTCTATTAGCACATGAAATAAAGGGTAAATGATTGAGAAAGGCTTCCTGCGTAGAGAGGTAATGTGATGACTCTGTCAAGGTACTGACCAAGCTCGCTGGTAACGGAGAAACGTCTGTGACTCCTAGGCAGTGACTCCATCGGGGCCCATCAGGCTCGCTGGCAGTGAAGCAACACAGAGGAACAAATAACTATAATGAATAACTTGAATGCCATGAGGTCACTCCAACCCCTCATGTCCGATCTCTGGCACTAAAAGCATAGTGAACAACATTTCGTGCAGTGTGAATGAGCGAAGCGAACACACAAAGGCCAAAGATGAGGCTAGTGGGACCCACGGAAGTGGAAGGAACATCCTGCTAAGCCCCCCCCCCCTACCCCCCTCAAGATTAAGCGTAGGCAGATATTTTGGGTTCTACCAGTGAATCACCATTTTTTGTAGCCACTACAACACCCTCCAAAATTTGGCACCTGCCTGAAATTTCAAAGCCCCTGTTCGCTTATGATAAAGGCAAGTCTGTTTCAGCCTTGGCCATGAACCCTAAAAAATTCCAACTCTAGCAGGTATTTTCAAAACCAATTAATAACTCCAGTTTTTCTAATTTGGTCGCAAAGTTACAATGTCACTCTGCTTTCAATTTTTAGAAATTTGCAACCAGGCAACCTTGCAAACCAACCTGATTCAATTTCCATATTTGTGACTACACGACCTTGCAACCTAGCGACCTCCAAGTCACTAGGTTTCAAGGTCACAAGGTCGCATCCATGCTCGACTAAGCCTAATTTGTGACTTTGCGACCTCCATTAATGATCACACGTGTGTCCCATGTAAATAGAAGGGTTGCATAGGTCGCATTAAACTAGTGCGATGGAGCAAACGAGACACCTGACAAGCCAATCAGAGTGCAATTTTTCCCGGGTAAGTTGCCAAAACCTCCTGTTGTTTCCTTTCTTGCTCTTACCTTCCCTAGGCCTAGGCTATTAATTGTCCTAGGTTCCACTTAATTGAAACCCTAGCCCTCACTGTCACTCCAGCTAGGGTTCCCCTTCCCCTTTCTAATCCCATCATGCCCAGACCCATTTTCAACCCCTCTTGTCTCCTCAAGCCACTATAGGCACCCCTCCCTGGCCTTCCTGTGAGCCTTCCAACTCTACTTTACTCTCTTCCTTAGATTTTTCTCCCTTTATTTCCACATCTTCCCCATGGGTCGCGATCACCTATTTTTCCTCAAAAAAAACCCTAATGCAACCATCGGACCTTGCGACATCATGACCTCGCGACCTTGTTGCTGATTTGCAAAGTCCCGGGGCCGCAAATTTCTGACTGACCATGCAATCATGACTTTGCGACCTTGCAACCCGGTGACCTTGTGACCTGGTCGATGGATTGCCAAGTCCCAGAGTCACAAAGACAGGATTATTCACACAGACGTGACCTTGCAACCATGCGACCTTGTTTCTAGGTCGCCAAGTCACAACCTTCCCAATATAAACTGTAGCAACTAGCACAGATAGCAGTGACCTAGCCTAAGCAGCCAAAGCCTTTGTGGGTCCAGTCAGTTATTTTATTTTTTCTTTCATGTCGTTCGTCTTATCGTGGGACTGTTTTTTTAATATGCCTAGGGATATTGAAGCTGTTCTCGAGTGTCTCTCCATCTATTTGGCCTCAAGAGACATGGTGCCTCCAATAATTATAAGGAGAAACAAAATTCCAAAGATAGAGCTATCATAAGGAAACATGCCTCCTCCGCCGGCCCCCATCTATGGAGACACTGTCTGTGTCTTCGGGAAAGGTGCACAATGACATGGTATCAAGTCTACCAGGAATTCTTAAAGAAATAATTCCATGAGGACCTCGTGAACCGACAGGTATACATTCAAGTTAATAGGTCTAAGCTTCATTATGCAGGCGCCCACCCACCAATATTCTCATGCGAAGAATTAGTTAAATGGATCCTTACGAAGGTCGATTCACAATTATGGGTCATCCGTGATCATGCAAGGAAGCCTTTTTCCAATCTGATTGGAAAGTACACATAGGTATACTACGCACTCCCTGCTAGGGGGGAATCTTTGAATGCCCAATGGGTCACCACACACGACGTACCGATACAGGATACATTGAAGGGTTGGTGGGAGGACCCTAAGAAGTTCATCCTTGAGGAGCATCCTGCTTGATTTTCATTAAAATATTGTGTAAATAGGGGGTCATTTCTTTTTAATTATTTTATAAATTATTATGATCATTTTTATTTAAATTAAGAGAGAATAATATGAGTGTGAGGATTATTGTAAATATTCTCTTAATTAATTGAGAATATGAGGGAATTAGTTTGGGTAGATAATTTAGGGATTAGGAGTTCCTTAAATGGAACTTAGTTGAGTCAAGTAAGGGATAAAGATATTTTAGGATTTGGTTGATATTTGTGTGGAGGAAATCATGGATTGGAGTTAATTCATAATTGTGTATAAATATGAAGCTTGTGTGAGGATGGCCGACAGAGTGAGGAATACAAAGAGAGATAGAGATAAACAGTGTGAAAGTTTTGAAAAGGCCGAGAGTCGAGAGGCCCAAAATGTAATATTCGGGCAATTGGTTTGAATCTGAATCATCTTATGTTATTATATACTCATATTTTATTTGTGTTGGTTCTCTCTTCTTTATATACAGTTTTGAGTTGAATTAAATGTGGTTTTAACAAATAATTTAATTGAGGATTCCATGTTAAGGAAGCACACATTTTATTATGTGCAAGGATTTGTTTTATGGCAGAATCTCTACATCATTTAGTATCGGAGCCTAAGGTTGGAGAAGAATCTGTGGGATTTTATTAGTTTCCAAATGTATATTCTCTTTAAGAGCTTCTTTCTGTTGGCTGTGACTCAAACTATGTGAGTTTGAGTCTGTTAGAACTCATCATCATTATTCAAGAGAAAAACACACGCAAGGGACTGTATCCTCGCTTTCATAAGTGTTATGCTCTTTTTTTCATTACGTTGATATTTCTATTGGTTGTTGTTATTTCGTGCAGATGGTGTAGATGAGATCAGTTTGATAACAATGTCAAGCACCACACATTCAATGTATATTATGCCTAGAACAATGGCGTGAGGGAGTGTGCTCAAACCACCAGTGGTGAACTTTAGAAAGGAAGGAGAAAACAATCATGCCGAGGAGCTGAGCGATCCAGTAGAAAATCCGCAGAGGATTATGAATCTAAAACTATTTCAGCATGAAACTTAAATTTTGAAGTTCCAAACACAAATGGTCAGTCCATGTGCTTGTTGTATGAACGTTGAATTTTGGAAGGCATGTCAAATTTAATTTGTTCGATGAACATTCCACGAGTTGAACGATGTGCAAATACCCATGATTGTGCACAAATGATTAGGTAATTTGTAGAAGAGTTGTGATCTCGTAGAAAGTGGATCACTGTTGATGGATTCCATTTTCGTAAATCCATGCAGATTGGAAGAATTTTTGTGCGTATATCTAGAGATCTGTTGAAAGTCATGAACAATTTGAAGGAGAGATCCACGGTGTGTTGATTTGTTCAATCCGCTGTGATAAGAGCGCCAGTGTGAAGGAATAAGTGTGCATTTGAAACAACGATGATGGCAAAAGCAACCTCAAGTTGGCTAGAGTGAAAGGGATAGGCATAGTTTCCATTGGAGTCGAAAACTTGAATACAGTCAGCGAATGGTGGAAATCTTTCACCATAAGTTGGAGAGGCTGCAAACGTTTAGACGCAGATGTTGAAGGGAAGCTGGGGATCATGCGTAAAGTCAAAGATGGAATTCGACAGTGGAAAATAGCGTGACACTCCTGTCAAAGATGCATTGGTCGTATGTAATTCTGGCAGTGGTGTAAAAGTCCGATCGCACTGACTGTAACGCAGAGGAAAGGTATACATGTTCGGATACGATGGCTCATATTTGACAATGATTTCAAAAATGCAGAGAAATTCCATATGGAATTTTATCTTTCTTGTACGACGTCCTGTGTTGGGTAATGATACCATTAACATCAAACCATTGATTACAGTATTCTCCTTCTTGTGCTAACGCCTCACATAGAGTAATGATTTCATTGTTTATTGTATCGACAATTTTAATGGCATGGCAATTGCATTGATAAATATTGAATTTAAAAAGGAAATTGTGACTAATAGATCTTGACCAATATAAATCGTTGTCTCTATGCTTTATAATTATTCAATATGAGCAGAGAATGGAAGTTTCCATGATGTCAAGGAAGCCCAGATGCATTGTGGAGTTGTGGAGAAATGCCATAAGGCAAAATGCATGCTGAAGATTGCACACCGAGTCGATGTGCAGGCCTGGCTGTGAAATTGCATAAAATCTCTTACGCTGGCACCGTGGAGTTGTGATGTGCGGCCAGTGTGACCTGGGATTCAATACTATGTTAGAATTCATACGAATACCACGCCATTCTGAGTTTATACCTATGTTAACAGTCCAACAAGCGAGATTGCATTGGCAGTCTTGCAAATCAGTTTTATATATGTGAATTGGCATTCATAACTGCGATGGAACTCTTGATAAAAGAAAATATGAATTGGAGTGGTGCATCAAAATTATAAGTCAAGGGCAAAGGTATGATAATAAAAATTGTGGGACCGAGCATATTATATGTTGACATTTTTGGTTTTCTTAACCAAAATCGAAATTATAGATAAGCATTTTTCACAGAATGATTTATATATATGTCAACATGTTGTTCAAACCATAATCAAAATTAAAGTGGAAATGTTTTAAATGCAGATGTATAAGGTTTTGTCACCACAATAGTTTTAAAGGAAATTAAGTTCCGCTTAAATGAATGGAAAAGGAGAATGCGTTATCTTGGGTGATATAAAGAGAAACATGCATTTTTATAATATATGAGAGGGTTTATTATGCATGGTTTGGGTTCTTCGCATTTTTGGCTGCGCCATTTTGGACCAAAGCTTGTAGTTGGAAATGGGAGAATTCTTTTGATTTGTGTTTAAGGTTGAAAACACAAACAAACCACAATTGCTCGATGTTGTAGAATCCTTGTTTTTACCATCATATGGAAGTGACTAAGGAGGTGTTGTTCAGGATGGGCACAATGTATGAGTTGTATATTATTCATCAAAGAGGTTGAGAACATGAATATCTTGTTCTCTGTACACAGGTGAAGAGATGTGAGTTGATGTACAATTTATAATGTGCAGTTGTATGGTGCATGGAAGTGTAGGAAAAATGCTTACACTAAGAGGATGAGTGTGTTGAAGAGATTATGGCATGAAGGGCATGAAAATATTAACAATAATAAGAATGACACAGAAGATTGAAATCCAGAGAGTTGAAATTGCAAAGAGAATGTTTATTAATAACCTTGAAGGGAGCATAGGGTATGATCATTCATTTCAAAGAGGTATTTTTGAATGTTGAAAATTAAATGGTTTGTTTATTTTCACCATAAAATCAATCTTGGAAAAATGGATTGCGTTTCGATTTAAAGGCTTCAATATCATGTGAAGTGATAAAGGGAGATGATGTAATTGAAGACTTGTGATATCTTCTTAAGAATGGAGTATAAGAGAGAGTGAATATTTTACATCATGAAAATGTATTAAGGGTGGATGTTCATTGGTATGTTGTATAACTTGAATTAGAGTCAAAATATCCACTATTGTAATTATTGTGTCAAGCCTTGAAGTCAAATCAAATGTTAAGGTTAAATGAAAATTTGGATAGCTTGAGTCAAGTTAAACCATTGAGTTATTGTACAAGAGGGTGTATTTTTCATCCAAGATGAAGAGTTGACGTCAAATCTGGAGTCAAAGAGTTGTAAACCAAGTCAAAGGTTTGAAGGTAATTGGGTGCATGATCGGTGGAGCCCGACAACCAAAGAGGTGTTCATTGTAACACCAGCATTACTAAATTTTTTTTTTGTAGCAAAGAGGAGCAAGATATTTTCTAGAGATGATTCCAAGACAGAGAACTGAAATAGATCAAGCAGGGCCAAACTGCCGGGAGAAGAAGAAGGAAAATGCCAAGGCAAATGGCATATGTAAGAAGTTGACTGATGAAGAGTATGAGCGGGAGAAGCTAAGATAGCAGTTCACCTTGAGTTATTGATGGAATTTTTGCAAAGAAATATGAAAGAAAAGAGACATGGTTGGACCATGAGGAAGAAAGTGAAGTGGCAGAGGCTACACGCAAAGAGGGAACAGCAAGTAAACATACAGCTGACAAAATATCTGAGGAAGTTGGAGCAGACGATGAGTGTGAAAATGAGATGTGAAGAACTCAGAGAGGTTGAGTTGAAAATGGAAGTTTCCATTTGTGGCCCAGAACAGGGTGAAATTATGGGTGAAGAGATCAATGAGAAAGATCTCATGGACTACTGGAATAGTTCAGAAGAGTTGGAAGATATGTTGACAAGAGAGGCAAATGAGGTTATGAAGCCTTGTATTTTTAAATCTCACAGTTTATGTATGTTTGCAGGATGTGTAGAAGATGGTAGACAGTCTGTTGAAACTGTCACAGAGATGAATGAAACTCTTAAGGTGAATTATGAAGGAGAATTCCTTTCAGAGGAGGAAGGTACTAATTTTTTGCAGCAGGAAGAAATCATAAATGAATTCTTGTTTGGTGTAAGATAGACAGTTAAAGTTGTCATGGAACAGAAGCATAATGAAAATGCCGAAGTGATATTACAAGGAGGTAAGCAAATGAATTTTTTAATGAAATTGCTGACATAATTTTGCAATGTGATGATACAGAAACCAAGATAACTTAGGAAGATTGCCAGAAGAAGAATGAAGTTGGGAATGAAGGTTGTGATGAAACGCTGGAAATATTTCACATGGAAATAGAGTTCTTGGAAAGATGGCTTAAGGAACCTAAGGGAGAAGTGAAGCTTGTAGAACCTGATACAGAAGAGATTGCAGTTTCCGTGCATGATAGGGATGAAATGTTTATAACATTTATAGAGTTAAGTTAATGTTTTAACTCTTCAAATAATAATGTGGTTGTAGGTACAGAAGGGAACATTAATAAATATGATGTTGAAATTAGAGAAATTGAGCAGAAAGTATTTGGAGATGAGATGAAATATCAGGAGTAGCAAGAAAGTTATGTCTTTAGAGACATAAAGGAAACAGAAGTATTGAACCAGCAGGATAAAGATGAAAGCAGATAGCAATTCAAAACAGGATCTACTGAAATCCAGGAAGTCTATGATGGGATATTGGTTCTTGAAGCACCAAAATAGGTCGAAAGGTCTTATCTTTTTAAAACTAATAGTTTGTTGATGAATTCAAGTACAACAACGGATGAGAAATTTGTTACTATAGGGGAAATAAATGACTATAGTTATGATCAAGGAGAAATCCTTGATTATTCTTCATTTTAGAGTATTGAGTGTTCGGCGCAATTGGAGATGGAAACATCAAACAAAGAGGAATTACCCGGAGTAATTGGCGAAAGAAATTGTTGGAGAGGCCGATAGAATGCGATTGACAGAGTGAGTGATGAATTACAAAATGGAGTTGATACTTTAAAGGACCAGCGGCATAACAGAGTTTGGAATATTGGAGGGAGCAAGTAATTGAAACTTGTGGTTGTCACATTATTACAGAAAGGTGACAAACCTCATAGACAAGAGTCTATGGAACCTTCTCTACATGGGGAGTCTAATGTAGGAGCATCCTGCTTGATTTTCATTAAAATATTGTGTAAATAGGGGGTGATGTATTTTTAATTATTTTATAAATTATTATGCTCATTTTTATTTAAATTAAGAGAGAAGAATCTGAGTGTGAGGATTATTGTAAATATTCTCTTAATTAATTGAGAATATGAGGGAATTTGTTTAGGTAGATAATTTAGGGATTAGGAGTTCCTTAAATGGAACTTAGTTGAGTCAAATAAGGGATAAAGATATTTTAGGATTTGGTTGAGATTTGTGTGGAGGAAATCATGGATTGGAGTTAATTCATAATTGTGTATAAATATGAAGCTTGTGTGAGGATGGAGGACAGAGTAAGGATTACAGAGAGAGATATAGATAAACCATGTCATACTTTTGAAAAGGCTGAGAGCTGAGAGGCCCACAAATGTAATATTCAGGCAATTGGTTTGAATCTGAATTTGCTTATGTTATTATATACCCATGTTTTTTTTGTGTTGACTCTCTCTTCTTTATATACAGTTTTGAGTTGAATTAAATTTGGTTTTAACAAATAATTTAATTGAGGATTCCATGTTAAGGAAGCACACATTTTATTATGTGCAAGGATATATTTTATGGCAGAATCCCTACATCACAGTGTGCACACGATGAAATTTTCATGATTGACCACACAACTGGGATGCGAAACATACCGAGCCTATCCACAAATATTTGAACATTTTTTGGGCTACCAAGTACAAGCAAGATATTGAGTACATCGTAGACAAGCTCATCCCTATGCTCTACTGGCATCTTCTCAATAAAGATCCTCCCTGCGCTCTACTGGCATCTTTTCAATAAAGATCCTCCATGTATGTCCAAAAGGGCCATGGAGATAGTAACCAAGGTAGCCAATTGGTTCCCCATCCAAGAAATCACTTTTGTAAGGGTATTTAGATAATTTAAGGTACCTCACGCACTACCCAAGTTTTTCACCAAAAAAATTTTGCTACAAGAGGTGTGCTATCAAATGACAAGTGGGTTCTTTAAGACCCTCAGAAGGGAAAGAAGAAACCATGGCCTACCCTCCCACTTACTATTGGTTCCTATACTATCAAGGACTTCAAAGAAGTAGAAGTGGAGGTGTAATACATCAAAGGCTTTCACTCTGTAACCTTCGCCCATAGGTCTTATGATCTTGAAAGGATCGTCCCCACGCACTGCAAGTGGGCCAAATTTGACTAGAACTAATAACACATAGAATGCCCCATGGAAGAGCATGTTAAAAAATGGTATAATACAAATAGATAAGTAGCTCCCGAAGGAAAAGCCAACTTGGATGGAGATCAAGGGAGTTAGGACGACCAAAATCTAGAAGAGAGAGAAGATTATTTGAAGTGGAAGGACCCTATGAGAGGAGCATCGTCTTCCCAATCCAAAAGGCCGAAGAATACTACAAGCATTAATCCTCCAAAGGATCAATAGGAAGGAAGGGAAAAAGAGGCTGAAGCACAGCAAGAGGCCGAGAAGAAGCTAAGAGAGGAAGACCTCAAAAAAGCCCAAGATGCCTTGGTACAACAACGGAAAGAAGAAAAATAGAGGAAACAGGCTGAAGAATAGCAGAAGAAGTGGCATAAAGAGGAACGAAAGAAGAAACAAGCAGAAAAGGCCTGCAAGAAAAAGGAAGAAGAATAAAGGTAGAAAAGGGAGGCTGAAGCAAGAGCAGGAAAAAGAAGAAGCCGAAAATAAGAGAAAGGAGGAAGAAGCTCAGAAGTTACAGGTAGATGCAACCAAGGAGGCAGAGGGAAGCAAGTCACAGCCCTCGAAGACTGGTGGGCAAGCAGACCTGTCACATATTGAGGTACCCCCGGCAACCCCCATGACAGGGGGACACCTTCTACTCTCAGAACTTGGCATCCTGGAGGAGCATGAGGATAATGTATTGGATCTAACAAGGCTATCTTATGACCAGTACACTCATAAAAGCAAGAAGGAAAGGAGAAAATTCCTTGCACGGAATCTAGTCAAGCCCCTCGTAGTGACCACATAAAAGAACATAGTCCTACACACCAGGACCAATCCCATAATGATAGCATCGGCCAGAACCACCTTTGTAGCTACCACAAAAGAAAATGTCAGCATGATGAGCAAAGAGATCTTGTTTCTGCAGAGTAGACTCCAGGCATCCGAGCAAAGGGAAACTCAAGAAGAGACAGAAAATAAAGCCCTAGAAACTAAAAATAAAAGGCTCCAACTCACGATCACTCAGGCTAGCAGACTACACATCTCCATTTAGGGAGATTTGGATACCTTATAGAACACCATGAAGCATGTATATGAGGATATGTTAACCATAAAACAGACAGTCACTCCTTTTCTAGGGGCCTAGGTAGAAACTAGCAAAAGAGTTGCACAACTAAAGGAATCCTCCATAGCACTAGAAAGCATACTTGAATGGTCTGAAAGGTACCCACAGACTCCTAAAACCCTACTAAATAAGGACTGGATATGAACTCAGAACGATAATGTACAGATACAGATGAAGCTGCAATCCAGGGACAAGCTCGTAAAAGATCTAGAGAGGGTGATGTCTACCTATGAGCACCTGATCAGTGGTATAGATTCAATGTTGGAGGTACACCACATCCCTTCCTTATGGACATTCGCCACATATAATACGAGGGAAGAGGTGACCCAAGACATCCCAAAATTCTTGGGACCCATCATACAAGCAGTCGATTCATAGAACCTCCCAACTTCTAAGGAGAACATTGACTAGTATATTGTCACAGCAATCCAGATCTACACTAAGCTGGCCTCTCTATCTAACCAAATCAATGTGAAGAGGCACACTTTAGTTCCTGATGCTTTAGAGTTATTTCATAGGCTGGGAGAGGACATGCCTCAAATTACTCCAGTAGTCGCCGCCTATCTCGTCTGGCAGACATATCTCAAAGAACAACAATAGGTAGAGACCTCAGACATTTCCATCACACAGTTTCTCCCTTGGAAATACTTATTTTACAGGTAGCATACATAGGCAAGTCGCAGGTCACAAATGGTACCCAGTCGCAGGTCACAACCTCAGGCAGGGCGCAAGTCGCAAATCCTCTTAGGTCGCAGACCATGCCAACAGTCAGGAAGCTGAAAAAGCAGGGTAGCCCAAGGGTCATTTTTTATTCTATATGTAATCCCTCGAGAGATAATGTAAAGACCGTTTTTGGACTCCACAAAGAGGAGAGATAATTGTACAGCATTTAATTCATGATTCCGGGAATGAATACAAACCAATGTTTTACTCCACTATTGGATATTTATGGAAACTCATGTGCGTTAACATTATGAATATTATGTCTTCGTATACTTGCTATCATTTGTGACTGATTAATTTGTGTTTCTTTTCATGCATCATTTATATGTTTAAGCTCTTTGGATGTACTAATGATATGTGGATGTTTAGCACATGGACATGCTAATAACTTAGTTATTTATATTGCCTTAATATTTTGGAAACACACTTAAGGAATTGAAGGGTGTTTTGACCATACTGAACTATTTCTCTTCTGGTCAAACAAGCCTCTTTATGAGCATGACCCTAATGATGTGTTGCTAACAATACTTCCTTTGGTTGCATGCTTTAAATCTCGCTTTTCTATTTATAATGTTTCATTTTTAGGAGAACCTGTCGACCATTCGTTTTGTATCGTTCAAGTACTCGTGCATCCTCTTGTTCTCAAAATACACCTCCATCTGAGAAAGGCATATATTTCACCAATTCAATGGTAGCTGGACCTACACCCCGAATGGGATCCCAATCTCAAACGGTCTACGGTCTAGTTGGGACTTTATACCGGGGAGATCCCCTTACTGTTGGCAAGGCATTCTTCCTTGTCAACAGATATTTATTTGATTATTCTCTCAGTAAATTTCACTTGGTAATACCAACTATTAACTGCTACATATCATGTAATCTAAGAATGGAATTTAGCCAAAAGTAACAATATTGCACAAATACTACTATTAATATACATAAATTTTGTAAGAAACTTATATGTGTCTATATTGATTGATTGTTTAGCACCTAAGAAGACCAAGTAGCCCAAACATGATACTTTCTATGACATTCAGACTTTCCCTCGAGCTTCCTTACTCTAGATAGTTACAATATTCAACCACTGAGTTAATCCATTTTGAACCTCAAGACTTACTAGTCCAGCTCTGAAATTCCTTTTCTCAAGATTTCTTGTTCGAGGGTTCCACTGGCTTGGTGTAAAGCTCAAAAAAACCTCAATCCTAGTAGAACTCTCCCCCCCCCCAACCCCCTGCTTACAAAAAATTCTACATGGATTTTATCCCTCTAGCTTTAACTTCCCTTCTCTCCATCCTCAAGCTAACTTCGCCATCCTCGAACCATTTCCCCTTTCTTTGGGAAGAGAGAAAGTGATAATTGTTTCTAATTATTTTCCCAACTATATAGAGGTTTGGATTTCGTTACTCTTGGTCTCTCTTAATATTTTTTTTAAACGTGCCTTTTTAAATTTCTTATCGGAAAAAAATTATTAAAACGATCAACTAGGCTCTTCCATCGAGCAACAAATTCCAACCAATCTACGAAAATAAAAAGTAATAAGATAATTAAAATAAAAGTAATCATAGTAAATTATGCTAAAATAAAAGTAATTAAACTTATGATAAAATAAAATTAACCATAGTAACTTATGCATTCTTGGGTGTTACATCCCACTATAAATCGGTTGAGGATAGGCCTCGTCAGCAAGGTGACCAAGATCAAACCTCATGGGGGGTGGTTGTTCCCTATGCTAGGGGGAGGAGTCATGCTAAAAAATCCAATCAACTTAGGGCTGGTATGGCCCAGGTCAGGTGGGATCCGCCGATGCTTTGAAGGATTAGATGCCGCTAGGTCACGACTCCTCAAATCATAGGTCAAGACTCAAGGATCATAGACTAATTGAAAAAAAATAGCATTTCAACTAGTCTCAGTCTTTTATATTTTGGTCCCTTTTCAGGTATATTTTTTGGTCATTTTTTTTAAATCTAAAGGTCTATTGGAATTGAAAATTGAAGTTTTATACTACATAATCCTAGTGCTCAAGTGGAAGTTCAACACATTGTATGGATTTGTTCATTCAAAATACAATTTTAACCATGAAAAGTGTGTGTGTGTGTGTGTGTCTAAGATCAAGAAATGAGAGGATTAAATATTTTGAGATACAATTTTTTTTCAAGCTTTTCACTTTAAAATAAGTTTATATATCAACAAAGTAATTTATTCTCCTTTAGATTTAGATAAAATAATATATTTTACTTTATATTTTAATTTTATAAATTAAATTCGATCTTTATAAATTCTCATCTTTACCTTTATATACTTTTTATTTATTATTTATTTTTTTATTATGATTATATATGATACTTTTTAAGGGATTATATATGTCGATAAATAGAGTTGACATTATGATGATGATCATGATTAATTTATACTAAGATTAAATATGGTTCAATCAAACCTTAATAAGGTAAGATATTACTTTGAGTTCTTTATGATTTTATTTCTATGATTTAAAAGGAGAATTGTTCCAAGATCACCATATTTTTGGTAAGATAAAAATTCAAGAAGGATGGTAGTGTGATAAATACTTGAAAAGAGATTTTCATACATTATAAACTTTGCAACTTTGTTGTTAATTTGGTCAAATATTTTTATGGTTTTATATAGAGATAATATTATTTTTCATGCATATAAAAATTCATGGTGAATTCAACAAATATTTTAAAGGGTTCATACACAAATATCCTTACTTTTAATGGATATACAAACTTTTTGGTGAATTTGAAGATCTATTTTCATAAATTATAAACTCTATGATGAATTTAAATAAAAATTTTCATACATTATAAACTTTGTAGTGAATTTGAATAGTGATTCTCAAGGTTTTATACGTATGAAGGTGTAGAGTCAACATATGAATGGAGATTTATATATTTGGTGTCTATTTTGACATTTCATTTGTGGCATGGAAATTTCAAATCTTTTCAGTTTGAAGAAAATGTCTTTACAATCTTTAATATATATTATGTATCTCTATAGTTTCAAATTATTCTCTATGATTTTTTAGATTACATGGACTAATTAAAAAAGACATGAGACCAAAATCCTATGTCAACAAATAGTCCTTCCATGAACTTTAGAAACTTTTATTGTAAGTAATCTATGACTAGTAAGAACTATGCTTGATTTGAAAATAATTGGGTCGAAACCCTTAAATAAATCAAGTAGAAAAGTTATCTCTACATCTTATTTATTTCTTCTATTCTTCAATATAAGTTTCAATATGAATAGTTCATTGTAAATATGGAAACCTATTGAGGTGGGGCCTAGAAAAATAAATGTGGATAATCGATGCGAATGTATAAAATCATTAAAAAAAGGAATAATATGAATGTATAAAATAATTAAAAAAAGGTATAAGAGAGAGAAAATCCAAACTTCAAACAAATTTAACAAAAATGCTTGAAGCAATGTTATATAATTATTTAGATCCAAGAAATACAATATTCAAACATAGATAAACAACAGAATGTTAGGATTGATGGTTCAATTATAGGGTATGGATGTTAGATTCAAAGTAATAGGGAAATGAAAAGAGAAATAGCCAACTCAAGGATTAAAAACTATAAAAAAATCATAATGTTAGTAACAAAATTAAAGAGATATAAGAAAAGCTAATGAGCAATTCGGACCTAAATACATTGAAATATAACATAGATATCAAAAACATAAAAAAGGAAATAAAAGTATCATCTATTTAGACCGTAAAAAAACAAAATATCCTTGAACCTCATTATTTTTTATATAAAAGAGAATAAATATGATGATATGCTTTCAATAGTGAAGGAAAAGTTGAAAAATAAATCACAAATTCAAACAACTTGTCTCATAGAAGCAAAGAGGCTAGGAAAAATAATTGAAACAATTAATAGGTTGATTTATATTAAGGTAAGCTCTAATGGTCTTAAATATGGAATATTTAGCAAAAATAAAAACTTTAAAGGGTTATGAATATTTATAAACTAATAAATCATTAAAAAGAACAAGTAGAATTAAGGAAAGAAGTTCAAAAGGTAAAAGAAACTAGGAGGGGAGGAATAAGAAATAATTAGTAATTGTAAAGCTATTAGCAATTATAAAGATATAAAGACAATAATAAATGGGAATTTGGTACACCATGGATCCTCTCATGGAAATATTATGGTTTTTCATGGAGAAAATTACCTATAGTAAGTTGTGCCTTGAGAAAATTTGTTATTATATTTATGGTTGAAACATGGGAATTACAAAAATTTAAGTCCATTAAACTAAAGGATTTGTATTGTGGTCAGAAAATCTCCTCTCATAGAGAGATTTGAGGCATGAATTGATACATAGAAATGAACATTTGTCCTCACATACAACTTCATAAGAAAGGCCCTCTCAATTTGTACATTTTAATGGAGGATTTGAATATCAATTCTAAGAAGATATATATAGAAATCTATTAATTTACACCTATAAAATCTACTCTATATAAGAAAAACAACATATATAAATATTTTCCCAACAAACACTAAGAAAAAGATATTTACAACCTTATAAATGGAGGTAATATCCTCCTGCTAGGAGACATTAATGCCAATATCACAACTAATAAAACTATTCTTCTAATAAATTGTTGCAACCCTCATCCACTTTTGGTAGATTAGGACCTTGGTTTATCTCATGAATAAAAAACAAAATTTTAATACTTGATTGAAAATTTATTTGGTATCAATCTAATCAAGCCATATATTTCTCAATATCTAATAATTTACAATGGTCTAATGGCATGGATAAATTCTAATTATATGAATTATATCCATGGGTTAGGAAATATTTTCATTGATTCTGTGATAATGGATATCTCCATATAAAACCAAATAATAAATTTTGGCATTTTAAATTATCATCATCCTGACTCCAACCACTAACCTTTAGCACGAATTTTGAGGATTTTGATACGAAAAAGATTCATTGAATAAAAATTTGGAACCAAAAGCACTTCCTTTTTGAAAATAAATAAAGAATATTTTTTTAACACTTAAATAGTGAATTAAATCTCCTATCACATGAGAAAATAATTGAATACCTTGATCATAATTTTTAAAATTAAAAAATTATTTATTGAGATGATATGTAAGAATAAAAATAGGATGACCAACATTTGGTATAAAAATGAGTGTGAATTGTTAATAAAACCATTAGGGATGCCTATAATTATCCGTCAAAAATAAATAATATAAAAAGCTACAAATCCCTGACTATTTGAGGGGAAAAGGTCACTACATAAATAGAAAACAAGAGAAGTTATTGCACCTATGAAAGCTAGTTCCTACGAGATTCTAGAAGATATTTTTTACTCATAAAGTTAAAGAAAATAATATATATGATTCCCCTTAAGAACTAGAATACTGAGAAATATAACTTTAGAAAAAGCTTCTTGGATAGGTTAGGTATGAATGTGTGAAAGTAGTTTGAAACAACTTCTAATAACCACCTAATAAAAGTGGGAAATAGTACCATCTGGTAATTTCACTGAAATAAGTAAAAGTGAAAGGAAAATCTCCCATATCCTTTTAGTCTTAAAAATATAAATGAAATGTTATATAATATTAGTCAATCAAAATTATTTTAATCTTAGCCATATTCTCCACTATTGAGATAAATTGATCGCCAGGATTAATTAGGTTACTGTCTATGATGTTTGAAATTAGGTGATAGGATTAAGGAGATTAGTTATCTCAAAAAGCATAAATATCAAAATATAGGAGACGTTGAAGAAAAAAATAGAATAGTTTTGAGAGGTACAGACCAAGACCAAGAGGAGGAGGAGAGTTCATATGAGAGGAGAAAAATAAAATTTATTGTATTATAAAATAGGAGGGAATATTCACAGTAGTGGAATCATGCAGGTTTTTAGTAGTAGTTGTCGTCTTCTTTCTTTAGTAGAGCAATACTTCTATATTCTATATTCTGTAGTATTTTCCGTTTACCTTACAACTTATAATCAACAATAGAAAATGGAGTGAGACCATAATATTTGATGACTGGAAAGGAAAATTCAATGTGCATGTGTGTTATTCATTTGTTTCTCTTTCGTTTTTCATTTTTCCATCCATACATGTTATTGTTGGATGTTTAGAAATTTACTCATTTCAGTGATTAGAGTAGTTTGTATATGGTTTATTTAATTAATATAGCCATAGAACTAGAATGATATAGGGAATTTGGAAAATTTGGAATGGTATAAAATTAATTCTTTGATTAAGATCTTTTGGGGTTTATAGGAATAGATCATTTTTTGGAATCAAGGATAAGTAATTAGAGGCTTTCATTTTTATTTCTTGATTGACTAAACACTCTTGGATAATATATTATTTTTTATCTAGGAATTTTTGTGAGAATAATCTAGATTAATGCAGAAATAGATTTGGTTATGAGTTGTTGAACGAGAGATTTTATCTAGAGTTTAGTTCCACCTATTTAGGTTTTTTGCCTCCAATTCAGGGAGATTAGGTGAGTGCCCTATGCTATAAAAATGTAATTTAATCGTGAATTTAAATTCAAGTATTGTGTGAGCTTTGTCTCACTTGCTATGCGTTTGTTGTGCATTGTTTTTTTTAATTCAATTTGGTATCAGAGCATTGTGAATACCGTGGGCTCCTTGATTGTTCTTTTCCTTGCGTTTGGCGTTTGGTGAGAGTGTATATGTTTTTGAAGGCTGCACAACTGTGCATCGTTGCCACTCTGCCCAATCGTTACTAAGCCTCCCTAGAAATTCCATCTCATGCACGATTATAACAGCTAGAGGTACCGTCTCCAGCTACGACCTGCACCCAGATCCTCTTGGTGGAGAGCCGATCCATGTGTGGAGCACAGCGTTGCATAATGAGAGCCGTGTCAGTTTCTTAAAACAAATTTGAAGTAACAACAGATCAACGCTGTGCATCACATCCGCAAGCTGCCTCGGCTTGTTGTTGGCTTCCATTGCAGCTTACCTTCAGGTGGAGGGGTAGCTGTAGCCGTTTAAGCAGAGGAGCAGACTCAATACATGTTGAGCCACATATGAAATATTGATTTCCAGAGCGCAGAACTGCCCAAGCAAAGTCTCGAAATTCTAATAGACAGGGTCGCTGGCCTGTCAAGTCAGCTAAATTTTTTGTTAGGTTTGCTTAAAATTCAGAAAGCAATGTTGAGGTAAAGGGGATCGATGTTGATACACTCTATTTATTGAGAAATAAATATCAGTGTGTCTGTGGAGCGCATACACTCTACATTTTATACTTATTGCAAAATTCAAAATTTATCATTCAATGTGCATAGAAGAACCACCAGTTTGGCGTGCAGCCTTTTCTCATTGTCCCGGATTTGTTTGTTATGCGATATAACAAGAATATTCTCCATTTTTATATCGTTGATTGCAAGTTCGTGACTCCTCTAATTTTTCATTTGCACTGCCATTTTCATTTTCTTTCATATTAGTTTTTCCAAATTGTAGGAGATCGAAATTGATTTGTTTGTTTAAGGAAGTGGAGAAAGACTTAACTTAAAGAAAGTGTGAATTATTAATCTGATTATTGTTGTTGAGATGGCTAATCATCTTACTGATTCATATTTAAATGAATCCACCAAACTTGATGGTGAAAACTATGTCAATTGGAAATTTAAGCTGGTCACCATTCTCGAGGCATACAACCTCTGGAAAATTGTCAAAGGTGACGAACCCAAGCCTACTGGTTCCGCCGCGATCCTATATTGGGAGAAGCAAGAAATGAAATTGAAAGTGTTGTTGCATATGTTTGTGAAGGACAATATCATTCCTCACATTCGGGACTGTCAATCTTCAAAGGCAACATGGGACACTCTCAAAGGTTTGTACGAAACTACCAATACAAACCGCATTTTATTTTTAAAAACAAAGCTACTATCTATCAAAATGGAAGCCAATGAGAGCATCAGCAACTTTGTTTCTAGAATTAAAGATTTAAGTGATAAGCTTGGTGACATTTGTGAAAAAGTGTCTAGTAGCTATTTAGTAACTGTTGCTTTGAAGGGTTTAGTCCAAGACTATAAAGTCTTTATTTCAGCACTCTCAGCTAGACCAACGCCTCCTAAATTTGATGAATTGGCTAGAATTCTTCTTCAAGAAGAAGAGAGAATGAAAAAAATTGAACTGGAGTCAAATGGTTCTAATTTGGCGTTAATTGCAAGAGGTAAAAGATCATTCTGAGGGAGACAATGGGACAGGAACAGAGGTTGTTTTCAAGCAAAGCAGAAAGGTATGACACATCCTGATTCTTATGTTAAGAGAAATATTGAATGTGATTATTGTGGAAAACCTGGACATCTAGCTAAATATTGCTATAGAAGTAAGAATCATGAATCAAATCAAAGACATAGAAGGCATAATGGAAATTTCATGAACAGAGACACTTCAGTTACTGATGGATTTAAAAATCTTAATTTTTTTCTTTCTGATGTTGCATTGTCTGCTGAAACTGATGATGAGAATGCTTGGTTCATAGATTCTAGTGCATTAGCACATATGACTTATAATAAAGAATGGTATGATAAATATTACGAGAAAACTGATGGCACACACATTTACCTAGGAGATAACAGGTCACTTAAAGTCCAAGGCTATGGCATAATAAGTGTGTACTTACCTAATGGACAAATGAGATAGATTCATGATGTGATGTATGTTCCTGCTATCAAAAACAATTTGATATATGTTTCCACTATCACAGATAATAATTTAAAAGTGGAATTTGGTAAATTGGGGTGTATTGTGAAAGATGTTCAGGACCACTACAGGGTTGTTTCCATAGGTACCAGGGTTGGAGGATTGTATAAATTGGATGTGACGATGAAGTGTCATGTTGCATTGACATCCAAAGAAACATCAATGGCAGAGTTATGGCATCACAGGTATGGGCATATAAATTACAATGATTTATCGTTGTTGCAAAGAAAATCAATGGTTGAAGGTCTTCCTGTTATAAAGTGTGAACATTTACCATGTGAAGCTTGGGCACTTGGTAAGAAACATAGAGAGAAGTTTCCCGTTCATACCGAGAAACGAAAATATGATATACTTGAATTAATTCACACTGATGTATGTGGACCTATGCAAACTAGGTCACTTGGTGGTGCTTCCTACTTTGTTATTTTTGTTGATGATAGATCTAGGTATACCTGGGTCTATTTCATTCGAAGGAAAACTTATATATTTGAGTATTTTAAATAATTCTGAACTATGATTGAAAAACGAATAGGTAAGTACATTAAAATACTCAAATCTGATCAAGGGGGTGAATATAAGTCAAGCGCATTTAACAGCTATTGTAAATTTCATGGGACCCAACAACAGTTCACAGTACCTCATACCCCTCAGCAAAATGGTGTTGCTGAGAGATGGAATAGAATACTGGTGGAGTGTGCTCGCAATATTCTTCAAGGTAAAAAAATTTCTAATGGTTTCTAGGCAGAAGCCATTAATACTGTTGTTTATTTGAAGAATCTAAGTCCCACTAAGAAATTATCTTTTCAAACTCCTTTTGAGATTCTTCATGGTTATAAACCTGATGTCAGTCATTTAAGAGTCTTTGGATGTATTGCCTTTGCACATATTCCTAAGGCTAACAGAAGAAAGCTTGATGCAAAGTAAATCAAGTGTGCTTTTATTGGGTATTGTACAAATCAAGAAGCATATAATTGTTTGATCCCAGTTCACATAAACTTTTTGCAAGTTGAGATGTTGTGTTTCATGAGCATGTTGATAAAAGTGATACAAAGAATGATGCATGGCATATATCTAATGATGATCATGTCAAACTTGATACTTTGGTTAAACAGGAACAGGAATAGGTACAGGTAGAGGTTCAATATCATAATGAGAGGAGCATGAGCACATCCAGTAGTAGTGATTCATCATGAGAGAAAGATTCACCTCAAAGTCGAAGAATCATGGATGGAACTCCAACAGGTATTGTAGCACCAGGAAGGTCAACCCGACAAACCCAGCTTCCTGCAAGGTATAGAGATTATGCCTTGATGTATAATATCATGAATGTTGTAGAACCAGTTGATTATGAACAAGCTAAAGAGCATGAACAATGGAGAAATGCTATGAATGATGAATATGCCTCTCTTATGAAAAATCACACATGGGAATTAGTTGAACTCCCTAAAAAAAAGGTTCCAATTGGAAGCAAATGGTTATATAAATCTAAATTTAAAGCAGATGGTAGCATTGATAAATTTAAGGCAAGATTAGTTGCAAAAGGATATGCTCAACAGGAGGGAATTGAATATGAAGATACTTTTGCACCAATAGCTAAATTGAATACAATTATATTACTGATTTCCTTAGCTACAAAACATAATTGGAATATACATCAATTGGATGTCAAATCTGCTTTTCTGAATGGTGATTTAAAGGAAGAAGTTTATCTGGTTCAACCTGAAGGGTTTGTCAAATAGGGATAGGAGTATCTAGTCTGCAGGTTAAGAAAAGCCTTATATGGTTTGAAACATGCGCCGAGATCATGGTATGTAAAGATTGATACCTTCTTTCTTCAGAATGGGTTTGTGAAAAGAAAAAATGATCCTAACTTGTATGTTAAGAAAGATGAAGAAGGAAAAGTTGCTTTAACATCTTTGTATGTGGATGATCTCATTATCACAGGCAGTGCTTACAAGTTAATTGAAGAAATTAAAATTCAATTGTCACAGGAATTTGAAATGAAAGATCTGGGTGAATTGCATTACTGTTTAGGAATTGAGGTATGGAGAGAGCCTGGTAAAACATTGATCACTCAAATCAAATACACAAAGGAAATTCTTAAAAAGTTCAATATGAGTGATTGCAAAGCTATGTCAACTCCCTTAGAACAAAATGCAAAGTTTTACAAAGAAGATGGAACTAAAGAGGTAGATGGAACATTATATCGTCAGTTGGTGGGAAGTATAAACTATCTCACCACTACCAGACCAGAAATTGCATACTCAGTCAGTATCCTTAGTCAACTCATGGCTAAGCCTTCAGGAAATCATTGGAATGATGCAAATAAAGTTCTCTGATACTTAAAAGGAACAGTCAATTTAGGTATTATGTATACTAATGAATCTGATGTTGCACTGACAAGTTTTTCTGATTCATATTGGGCAGGAAATCTAGATGACAGACGATCTACCTCTAGTTATGAATTTCATATAGGATCAGGGGTTGTGTCTTGGGGTAGTAAGAAATAGCCAACTGTTTCTTTATCATCAACAGAATTTGAGTACAAAGCTTTGACCAATGCCACCTGTGACACTGTTTGGTTGCAGATAATTCTTGCAAATATTGAAGAGGCGCAAAGTGGTTCAACATGCATCAATTGTGATAATCAAAGTGCTATCAAATTAGCACATAATCCAATATACCATGCCATAACAAAACACGTTGAGCTGCAATACCACTTTGTATGAGAGAATATTGAGTCAAATGAAATTGAATTAGTATTTTGTAATACCAAGGATAATATGGCTGATATCTTTACTAAGCCTCTTCGTAAAATCAAGTTTGAATTTTTTAGAAGTAAATTAGGTGTTGTAGAAAATACATTTCTCCATTAAGGGAGGATGTGAGAATAATCTAGATTAATGCAGAAATATATTTGGTTATAAGTTGTTGAACGAGAGATTTTATTTAGAGTTTAGTTCCACCTATTTAGGTTTGTTGCCTCCAATTCAGGGAGATTAGGTGAGTGCCCTATGCTATAAAAATGTAATGTAATCGTGAAGTTAAATTCAAGTATTGTGTGAGCTTTGTCTCACTTGTTGTGCATTTGTTGTGCATTGTTTTCTTTAATTCAATTATTTTGTGCAAGATGGCAGGAGAAAACCTAAAATTTTAGGACATCATGTAATACGAAATTGGAAAACACTTTTCGGAGTGTAGGGGGGAATCACACCGTCATTTATAAGTTTCTCAATCAAGAAAAATGTGAACAATTTTTTTTGTTCGAGAGTTTTTTTGTGGTCATAAATCTCGTATGATATTTTTACAATATTTTGTTGTCCGAGGGTTTTGTCAGGTTAACCTCAATTTTAAAAAATATCAGACATGGGTTCAAACATGGGTTTTATCGGATGAAAACCATCGCCCAATGGTTTAGATTCTATTTAAAGCTCTCATCTGAGAGTTTAGATTCTATTTAAAACTCTTGGCCAAAAGTTTGCATTGTATAAATGGAAAAAAGAAATAGGCTACTTTCCATTTCTCCCACAATATTAATTGCCCGTGAAAATGACTCATTGATTGCCCTGTAATTTCTCCCATGAAAATAACTAGCTTGTTAAAGCTACTCATCGATCACCCTACCATTTACCCTATGAAAAAGCATTGGGCCTAGGTAAGTGAATTGTTTTTCCAGGTTTAGGGTTTGTTTGAATTGTATTTTTAAAATTTGTTTGCATTTTTGTTTTGTTTGAATCGTTTTTGGAAGCATATTTCCTCACAAGAATATATTTCTTTAAATTCTCTATGAATATTTTTACTATTATGAGTATGAATAGTATTAAATTGTTTCAATTATATTAGGGTTTATTAGGGTTTTGAGAATTTGGATGGAAACAAACTTGAGAAGACTACACCATACTCGAATTTGGTATTTGGTCTTTAGTATTTGGAATCGATAAGTTGGTATTTGAGCATGATGGCGAGACTAATTAGAATGGTGGGGTCTATCTAAAGGGGACTACAATGGTGTTTGACCACAAGATAATATTCTTAGATACATACCCATAATCAAGGTTGATTTCCTATGTCACAATCCCTGTATCGCTAATCCCTCCAATAATCCTCTACTTCAACCTTTTCTTACCCCAACACCTATGGATCCATCTCTGCATGCCATGTTATGAACTTTTTCTTCTTCATTATTTCATCATTGCTATGAATTCATTATCAAGCAATAGAAGTCTCTATCTAATTCTCCTTTCTATGTCTCTTTTGTCCAATTAGATGGTACATTCATTTACTTCCTTGTCATTTCCACAAAATAAGGCCTTTTTGTTGTTTACCAACACTGCTTCAACAATACTAGGATAATTTCAACAAGTCATTGGTTTCCTTAGTGGAGTTCTCGCATCTAAAAATTACTCAAGAAACCTCCATTGTATGCCCCCATCTCACCAAGGTGCCATTAATAGCACTCGTCATCCCTTCAGCCTTTGGCTAAGGAACAAGCAATATAGTAGTGCTCGAGTCCTATTAGTAGAAATGGGAGGCCAATATTTAAAAAATGTTCACAAGTTTTGAAGACCTAAACCAAAGATCATTTCTTTAAGTGAGGAAGAGATGTTGTGTCGAACACACTACACACTAGAGTTGAGTAAACCACTCAAGAATTCGACAAGGTTTTGTAATTCATCTACACAATATATTGATCTATTGTTGGGTTAGTAGAATACTCATGGAAATATTCATATATAATGGCGTAAAGAGATATCATTTGCGAGAGATATTTTGTAAAATATTCTATAAGTGAGAAAAGAGTCTAGAATACTATAGTTTTCTCTATAAATATCTTAATTTTTGTAATGGAGGATGTATATGGGAGTTTTTATATAAATATTATGTTTTTGTGATGAATGAATGATATAGGTTCAATATTTGCCCATCTTATGTGAGTCTATGTTATTAAAGTGTTTAGCCTATTTTTTATTGTATATTTAATAAATTAGTGTATGTCTAGTTCAAATATGAATGTTATACATTGTGTTAGAATATCTTAACTTCTACACACAATCTTGGTCTAAAAGTTCAACAATTCTTATAATTGTCTTTGGTGAGACCTCCAATTTTTGGGAATTGAAAGTGCTAATACTTACAATGTTTTGTTTCCTAAAAGGTTCAAACTCTAAATTTGATTCCCCCAAACTAAAACTAAGATATTTTTCATGTCAATGAAAAACTATTGCTAATAACTTTTTGATGTTAAAAACAAATATTTTTCTTTTAATTGTTTAATAAAATTGTGAAGATTTATTTTCTAAACATTTCAAAATTATATTACCAACAAAAAAAATTATACATTTTTTTTTATTTAACAATCATAAATGCATCTATACATTCATATATTTTTTCATTAAGCTATTTTATAGGTATTTCAAGAGCTAACTTTAATATATTTTACATTTAGTAATTTTGTGGGTCACACTTGTCTATATTTCTTAAACTTGCACATATATGAAATATTTGGAGATTGTGAAGTTTAATTTTAATATTTTTAATCTTATGAAATATTAGATTATTTAAGTTTAATAATTTTCATTTGGTGTATTAATGTTTTGGAGCCTCCTCAAAGCTATTTTATTATTATTGTTTAAAGAGGTATACATACTCTATCCTCTCTAGAATTGAACTTATGACCTTAAGATATGGTAGATGATGTATTTTCTAAAATTTAAATCATTATTTTTGTATTTCTACTACTTTTAATTTGAGTAAAAAATAACATATTTAAGAAAAAATAATAATAAAATCTAATCTATTTATCTGTATTTATTTAATTCAATGTATATCTATTTTTATTTGGATGATGTGTTGATAGGTGGGGACACAATTGTGAACTCTTGTGATGTGTCTACCACACCACTTTACCTACCACTACTATCATCATCAAGGATGGAATACTTCTTGGTTTCCTATTGAGAAGGGAATCCAAATAAGGGGGATGAGTGGGAAATCCTCCTTGGCCTGGAGGGAGGACAATTGAGTTTCAAGGGTTATCACTATGGAAAGGTAAGAGATAACTGAGGAAGAATTAGAAGTGTTTAGCTTCTGGAATTCATTTTATTTCCATAGCCAAGTGTTTGAATGTGGTTGGTACTCATTTTATTTTATGGGGAGGAGAAGAAAACTAAAAACTCATTAATAAAGCCAATTAGTCTGCATCAACACTCTTTGGTTAGTTTTTAATTTTTTTTTCTCCATATTTTTGTCTTATTATATGTTGGTTAGGCTCTATTATTCACCATTCATTATCTCCACTATGTGTTTTTCTCAAGGATAATATGAAACTATGGTTTTTGGGCTACAAGTTAGACATAACATGCCTAAAACCATTCTTATTTAGTGTTGTCTCTTGTTTGGTTTATGAAATGGTAAGGTTGATAATTATAGTTAGTATTTCCAATGGGAATGACTGAGTTGACAAGGGTAAGATACACAAAAGAAGGTTGGGTGTTGGTTAATATTTTGCTACTTCTTACCCCACTCACCTATACAAGGCCCCTATACTATGCTATTTTCTGAAATGTGGCACAAAAATAAATGGAGCAGGTGAAGAATGTAGTGGAAGAGTGATAAAAAAGCCTATTTTTGACACATATTTTGGAGGAGATTCATGGGTTAGCTTGTGACCTAACACATTCTCTCAGTTTCTACATTTTGTTACATGACAAACATTATGCTAAGCTCTTCCCTTTTAAGGACGAGGATAACACCAACCTATTATATGGAGATAACCCTCAGTTCATATTTCTACATGAGGATTGATGTATGGGGTTTAGTATCACACCACACTTAATTCAATTGAATGTCGGTTCAAGCCTTTAGATAATGAGGGTGTTTTTTTCGTGGAGAATAAGTTTGTTACCAGGCTTTCGGAGGATAAGTGTGCTTTTTTATACTATGTTTCTTTTCTTAGATACCATTGATACTAATATATATAGATATAAATCTTTGTTATTTTGAGTGTAGTGTGATGTTATGCAGATCTTGTTGATTCTTTCTGAAATTGTGTTGGTACAAGTTGAACATGTTTAATATAAAAATAGACAAGGTATAAAATCAGTTGCTACAACATCTCCATATTCATTCATCAATCTTGCAAAAATTACTAGAGGTCTAAATTTTATTTAAATTTTCACCTTCATTTATTTATTTATTTTATTTTATTTAAAATTTTGAATCTTTGTCACTTGGTATTTTTGCCTCATGGATCTTGTGGTTTCATTGTGGTTTCACTCCTTTTTATGATCCCCTTTGAAAGCTCATATTTCTTCTATGTTGCATGCACCATATTCATGTTGGAAGCTCTGATAACAATTCTTGGAAGTTTGACAATATTGTGCAGGGGGAGTGTGAATCAATGTTATGCCAGATGGATCACTTTTACCAACTTCTTTACTTTATTTACAATTAATTGAATCACAAGCTAATTAACCAGTAGTACAATATACATTAGCAAATAATAACACATGAGAAACATGCTAATGTAAACTATAAGAAACATATAATCATCAAATCACAAAATCATAAGAGCGACACATAAACGTCATCACACTTGAGACACTAGATATAAGGTTGAAACCCTTCATGAAGAAAAAACATTATCTGCTTCTAATCTACGTATTATTCTTATTTAAATATTTCTTTTACATCTTCATACCACTAGCCACCATCATTATGCAAGCCACAAGTTAATAATCAAGTGATCAACTAGTTGCTCCAAGCCACTACCTGACTGAAGCCACCACTTCCTAAAATTTGTAGGCCACCACCTACTGGAAGACACCACTCCCTCAACTATGAAGGCCACTATATGTTGCAGGCCACCAACTACTAGATGCCCCAACATCCAATATTATTTTCTAGCCACCACTAGATGAAAGCCACCACTCCCAATTTCTCAGACCACAACCTGAAGGATGCAACTAGACCCTGAATTAGTAAGCCACCACTTTACAGCAAGCCACAAATCACCCACTTATGGCCCCAACCTTCAAGCTGTTGTGGGCCACTTATCATGTAGTTTCAAACAAGGATTCATTGTACTCTACACAAAATAACTATGAGTCTCACTTCATAATTTTTAGAATGGACCCAGATAAACACTATGCTCAAACTAAATACAACCAACTGACTCAAACTCTATGCAAATGAATGAGCCACTCATAATCAATCCTCTCACAGTCATCATTTCAAAGTCTAACTCAAACCCCCACAAGGTACAACTCACAAGCAATCTCAACATCACTCTAACATGCAGCTCTCTAATCAACAGTAATACATGAAGAAACTTTTATATATATCTAAGGGTAGCATAAAAATCCATACATACACATGGCATAAATATATTTCTACAAAATACACTACCACACATACACTAGAACACCCTGCAACACATTATTAGCTACACTAAACACAACAACTAAAATGTAACACCCTCCTCCCACATCTACCCAAGTAATCAGCCAACTGGGGTAAACATGCGACGAGAGGCTACTATGATCTACTTCAACCTCCTAGGTCACCTTAAGGAAGTGGAATCGACACCACACAACTACATATACCTTCTACACTGCTACAAGACACCCAAGATCCACCCACAGCTTCCAGGAGGCTAGCCCCTAAATCAAACTGACCTTTTTTGTGCATCAATCCCCTAGTCGCTCCCTTGATATGGACAAGCGTGTGACTGGAACCCTCCATTCTCTCACATAGCATGGGCATGCATTTAACTAGGGACTTTTCTAGGTATTTTTTAGCCTATGAACCCAATTTTTGTGCCACTTTTTCAGGCCTGGGGCTCAAGTCACTTCCTAGAACTCCATGACACCTCAAGAACTATAATATAACAACAAAATAATGATATAAATGTAATCACTTGAACAAGGACTTGACTAGACCCCTACTAGCCATGACATCCATTTTGTCAAACATATCACAAATATGTAATATACAGTTTTAAATAATATATTTGAGCATAGGGGTCTCATACTTATATGAGATTTGCTAAGAAGCATTGTTCCCTTATCACATTAGTTGCATTATCATCTATTAGGTCATATATGCATTACTCATTCATTTACAAATTAAAACATGATGAGAGCCATACATCATCATTTTCATAATACATGCTTATAAACATCATAATAGCAACAAAAGAATGATGGATACATTAGCCATAGAATCCACATATAGACAAGTATATTACTCATGAAATATCAAGGATAAAGAACCTCATATTAATGTATGAAAAATCCAACTAGGTTTGGACTTCCACAAAATATCCGACCATAGATTGGTTGTGCTAAATATCTCTTCATTCAATCACCCTCGTGCCATATTCCAAGCATGAATGTGGGACTTAAAACCACAAGAACCAAGAAAGTATTATTCAAGATAAACTTCCTCACCCACATCAATAGAACCAAGTTTTACCACAATCCAGACCAAATCACTAGGCTATAAAACATAAACATACAATACTAGGCTTTACCGCATTCCACATTGGCTCACTACGCCAACACAAGCATGGATGCCACTGGACCTCTTCACCTAAACCATGAGTAATTTTTATGTATCAACCTATTTTCTTTACCATGTATCCCCCCATTACCGGCCAAGGGATTCCTAGGCCTACAAGGGTTTCACCCTTTGCACTTTACCATGCATCCCAAACCAGGATTCCGAGGCCCAATCAAGGGTACCACCACTGAGCTTTATTGTGTATCTCGTCATTATCGGTAAATCGATTCCTAGGCTCAATCGAGGTGTTCACATTCAGGCTTTAACGTGTATCCCAACCCAAGATTCCTAGGCCTTTTGAATAATCCTGAGACCACCCCACTCATCTTTGAGTCCATCTGGAAATATAGCTAAACCAAAACATAAGAACCCACCACCATGGCTATCTAGAAATGGCAAGGTTGGGCTGAAAGATGTAGAAATTTATGTTTCCCACCCTAGTTTTCAGTTTCTCCTTATTTATCCATATAGTTAAATGCCCATTCCCATAGCCATACATTCAACAAGCTGATAAAATAAATATTTTCTGAAAACACAAATTCTGGAAATTTTCAAATGCTGGAAATTACAGAAATAAAACTCAGCAAAATAAATCAGCCACACACATATTTTTGACACGCTTATTTTTGGTCAATGTGACCCTGGAAAAACCCCCTACAACTCTTGGGGAAAACTAGTTCGAAAGCTTCTTCTTATTTATAGAAAATTATAAGGAGTTATGTCAACTATCATGGGGAGGAAGCGTTGCAACGCAGCCCACGTGGCCCACGTGGCCCTTGTGGTTCTTCACTTTCCAATTCAAAAGTAGGTAATGACGACCTCAGTAGCATGGTGAATAAAGAAATTAATGAAAACACTTTTGCCAATAAAGATAATAACACAGTTCACTCCAAGATTAGGAAAAACCTTTTATATGAGGAGAATAGTAATATTATTACGAAGCCTGCATATGTTATTAATAAGAAGCTCTTGGATGATAATAACAAAAAGGTTGTAAACCTTTCTTCGGTGGAATTAAGTCTTGAGACTCGCAGGATTCTTGGTAAAGGTTTAGGATTTGCTGTTGCCCCCAAGGGTATTCCGAAGGAAAGCATCTTATGCAGTATCGAGGATGGCAGTCAAGGCTTACCTCTGGAGGACAAAGAAGCCCTTAGACAAGAATGCTCCATGATCCTAAGGAAAGCTAAACCTCCTAAAATTAACCTTAGCAAGGAAGAGATAGGTGCTCTTAGAACCGTTCGCAATAATGATGAGATTGTAGTCCTTAGGGCAGACAAGGGAGGGGCTGTTGTGGTTTTAGACAAGGTGGATTATATTAAGAAAATGAGGGAACATCTTGATTGCGGTAGCTATAAGAAGTTGAAGACTAACCCCTTACCAAAGATCCTTAAAGAGGTTAAGAAGGCAATCTCGAACTCCCATCTTGATGACAAATTGAAGAAGAAATTGACCCCCTCCAGTGAAGTGATTCCAAGAATTTATGGGCTTCCCAAGATTCATAAAGAAGGTGTTCCCCTTAGACTAATTGTTAACACCATTGGATCCCCCACATATGAACTAGCGAAATATGTCGCAAAAATTTTCAAGCCTCTAGTAGGAAACACTGAGTCCTTCATTAAAGACTCCAGTGACTTTATCAAACTTATTGAAAAAGAGAAGGTGGAGGAGAATGACATCCTGGTAAGCTTTGATGTGATCTCATTGTTTACCAAGATCCCTTTGGATGAAGCAGTAGAGGTTATTAATGGAGTCACAGATCCTGAGACAGCCAAGCTCGCTGAGATTTTCTTACGGTCTACCTTCTTCAGCTTCCAGGGGGAATTCTATGAGCAGGTTTTAGGTGTCGCAATGGGTTCACCACTCTCACCAATTGTAGCAAACTTATTTATGGAAAACTTCGAAAAGAAATACCTTACATCCTTTCCTTTAAGTCCGGGTTGGTGGAAAAGATTTGTTGATGATACTAACATAAAATGGTCGCATGGTAGAGATAGCCTTGAGAAATTCTTCAATCACCTCAACTCAATTTCCTCAGAAATCAAGTTTACTATGGAGATGGAAGAAAACAGAAGCATTCCTTTTCTAGATGTCCTGGTCACCAGAAAGAAAGATGGAACATTAGGGCATCAAGTCTTTAGGAAGAAAACACACACAAACATCTACCTTCACGCCAAGTCTTACCATCATCCTGCTCAGAAATTTGGGGTCCTAAACACTCTTGCCATTAGAGCTCTTAGAATATCTGATAAAGAACACCTAGAAGAAGAAATCTCTCATTTGACATTTGTTTTCCTGGGTTTAGGATATAAGGAAAGGGAAATTATGAAGGCCATAAATAGAGCAAGAAGCACCATCATATCCAAGAGACGTCAGGATCCACAAGAAAGCCGTGGAAGAGTTTTTCTGCCATACATCAAGGGGGTAACAGATAAGATCTCCAAGGTGCTAGGAAGAAGTAACATTTTTACTCAATTCTCAGCAACTGGAACCATTAGACAAAAGATGCGCTCTGTTAAAGACAGCATTAGTGAGGGACAGCTTAAAGGTGTTTACAAAATCGACTGCTCATGTGGAAAGAGTTACATTGGTGAAACAGTACGCTCTCTTCAAAAGCGTCTGAAAGAGCATGATGCTGATATTAAGCATGAGCGATCACGAACCTCTGCCCTTGCTGATCACTCCTTGAAGACAAAGCATCACTTGTGTCTTGAAGATGCGAAAATCATTGCAAGGGAGGAACACTATCTAAGACGTAAGGTTAGAGAAGCGCTAGAAATTATAAAACACCTGGATAACATCAACAGGGATGGAGGATACGAGATCAGTGATAGCTGGAGACCCCTCATTAAACAAATTTGCGACAGAAGATCATCCACTTCTCAGGGACGGAGGATACGAGATCAATGATAGCTGGAGACCCCTCTTTAGACAATTTGCGACAGAAGATCATCCACTTCTCAGGTATGAGGTGGTAGGTTTACTTCTCTTCATTTTTAGTAAGCTAGTTTAGGGTTAGGTTAAAACCTTTTTCCTCACTCGTAATATATATTTATATTATTAATTTTTAATTTTTATTTTGAATAAAAATTAATCAATTAATAATTAATATTTATTATCAGTGAGTGAGTGCTAATTGTAATCTTCAAATCTAACTTTTATTAAAATATAGTCTAAAAATTAAGAATCTAGAGGGGGTTTAGTCATTAAGTATATATTTTTATATTGAAAATCTATGAAGGTTTAGTTTGGTATCAAGATTAAATCTTTATTATTAATTGTTTTAATTTAGGGTTAGTTTAAAAATTTTTATTATTAAAGTTTATTAGGGTTTAGTCAAGTTTTAAATTAATTCCTCATAGTTTATTGCTTTTTAGGGTTAAGCCCTTTAGATTAGTTTATAAGATTTAGTTTCTCTAGTTTATGTCATTTAGTATAAAATTTCAAGTTACTTTAATAAATTCTAAGGTTTTTATTAGTAAATTAAATAATAAGAAGTAAAATAGGGTTTTCATTTTAATTTCAGTTATAGGATTTTAAGTTTTAGCATAAGTATATAGAAATTTGTTTAATAGTTTTGATAGGGTTTTATTAATTATTATATTTTTAATTATTAAGCTAAGCGTAGTTAGTATGTACATTTTATAGATAGATCTTGTGGGATTATTATAAAAATTTAGCTCTAAAAAATTTTAAAAAAAAATTGAAAAAAATAAAATAAAAATAAAATAAAATAAAAATAAATAAATAAATAAATAAAATAAAATAAAATAAATAAATTTAGATAAATTTATATGTATTAAAATTTAGTTTAGGTTATTTTCTTAATTTAGTTTCTAAATAAAAATTTTAATAAGAATCTTAATAGGATTTTCAAATGATTTATTAAAATATAATAATAGAAATAATTTTGTTTTAGAACTTAGGCGGAAAGTTGTAATTAGAAAAGATTTTAATATAATTACTTTATGAAAATTAGAATGTAAATTAAAAAGTAGAGTTTTTAGAATAAAATATTTTTTATATATTTTTAATAAATCTTAGTTTGTTGTCGGTTCCTCTCTCATTATCCTCACTATTTATACCTTGTTCCTCCTGATTCTTTCTCTCAATTTTTTTCATTCTTTCTCGTCCTGAAGATGGATCCCCGTTGGGATTCGAAACGTCGGCAAGTCTTCCATGATACCGTGGATAATCCGATTTCTGATTACAATATAGAAAATTATTTTACAGAGAAAGGAAATATATAGAAAAATTCCAGCAAACAATGTATAGACTTATCTCGTTTTCTATGCTTGCCTCCACCTTGGAAAATGTGCCAAATCAGCAAAACAGTAAAAATAGAAATTTTACAGCAAGAGATAACAGAATTAAATGTTGTACGTCCTCCTCAAAAATCGTGCCAAAAATTTCATATTGTTGTATGAACTGTACGGAAATTATAGCAGCTTCTTTCAGCCTTGAAAATCATGCCAACTCAGCCTCAGAATGCATGCTTCACATTGTTATTGCTCCTCCTCGAAATCTGTGCCACTTAGCTGCTATACAAACCTCTAAAAATGTGCCCACCGCTGCTGTACGAAAATTTGCCTCGAAAAATGTGTTGATTTATTGTTGTACGGACTACTGCCTTGAAATGCGTGCAGCCTCTCCTTGTTGTACGAATTTGTTGAACTGCTCCTCTCCTCTTTCTCAAAACTAGAAAATGTCTCCAGCTCTCTTCTCCTCCTCTCAATCTTCTCATGAAATAATGAATGACCTTTTCCCTCCTTTTCCTCCTTTAACCTAACCCTAAGTGACTTTTGGGGAATCCCTAAATCCAATGGCTGAGATAGCTTTAGATCTAGGGATGAGATTAAATGCTTATTTAAGTCTCACTTTCTATTTTTTAATTCATCCCACTTTAATAAAGACCCAGATAGTCATTTATTTCCAAAGTCACTTTTCCTTTCTAATTTAACATTGACTTTATTAAAGTCACTTTAAAATTAGACTTTAGTAACTTTATCACTTAAAGTCGCTTTTAAATTAGATTTGACTTTATAAATTTATAAAGTCACTTTAGGAGAAAAAATAAATTCTTTTGGAAAATTTTCCCTAGGCCAAAGATCAAAGCCTTAGGGAACCACCTGTCCTCTGGTAACCAAATTTCAACACTCCCTCTTATCGATGAAGGTGTTCCTCACCACACCCATATTGTCTCTGAAGTAGACATGTTTTCCCCCTGTTAAGGCTTTGGTAAGAATATCTGCAACCTACTCATCAGTGGGAATATACTCAAGCTTCACATCTCCCTTCTGAACATAGTCTCTGATGAAGTGATATTTGATGCCGATATGCTTTGACCGGTCATGAAATAATGGATTTTCCATGAGTTTAATGCAACTCTTATTATCACAGTAAATCACTGAAGGTCTCAACAGCTGACCAAATAAGCCAAACAACATCTTGCGAAGCTAGATGGCCTCACAAATAGCTAGACTGGTTGCCATGTACTCTACTTCCGCTGAACTCAATGCTACTGACTGCTGCTTCCGGCTGAACCATGACACCACTGCCGAACCGAAACCAAAACAACACCCTGAATTGCTCTTCCTATCAGAAGCACAACCTGCCCAATCAGAATCAGTGTAACCTGCCAATCTCACTCCATCCCCCTGCCTATAATCCAGACCATAATTCATTGTCCCCTGCAAGTACCGAAAAATGTGTTTTGCAGCAAGCCAGTGCACCCTCCTGGGCTCACACATGAACTAGCTCATCGTGTTGACTGCAAAACATATATCTGGTCTGGTGTTGACAAATACATCAAGGAACCAATCAGCTATCTATACAATGTGGGATCCACCAACTCAGAATCTGAAGCATGAAGCTTCTTCCAGTTGGTAATCGTCGGTGTCGACATGGGTCTACAATCCTCCATGTGGAATCTGCCAAGGATGTCCACAATATACTTCCCCTGCCCCAAGAAGAAATACCCCTCCTCCTGCCACACCTGCAAACCCAAAAAGTAATGCATCAAGCCAATGTCCTTCATCTCAAACTCCGATGCAAGATCTCTCTTGCAGTGCTCTATGAGTCTCTCTGCACCCATAATGACCAATTCATCCACATACAACACCAGAATGAGAGGCTCCTCACCTATCACAATAAAGTGCAGGTTCGGATCTGCCTCACTCTTTGTGAAACCCATCTCCTACAAGTATGTATCTATCCTGGAGTGCCAAGCTCTGGGAGCTTACTTTAGGCCATAAAGGGCCCTCTTCAGTATGTACACATGGGACTCCTTCCCATGCACCTCAAAGCCCTGTGGCTGCTCAATGTACACCTCCTCCTATATGAAGCCATTGAGAAATGTGGTCTTCACATCCATCTGGTAGATCTTCCAACCTATCTCTGCTGCTATTGATATGATGGAGTGAATCAAAGTATATCGAGCCACAGGAGTGAAGGTCTCCTCATAATCAGCTCCCTCTACCTGGGAGAACCCTCTAGCAACAAACCTTGCTTTGAATTTCTCTATGCTGCCATCTGCAGCATGCTTTACCTTGTAAAGACATCTGGAAGTAACCATGGAGTTGCCTTTAGGCCTCAGCACCACCTCCCAAACATCATTCTTCATGATAGAAGAATACTCCTCCTGCATGGCCTCTCTCCAGACCTACTGGCTAGCTACCTCCTCATGGCTAGAAGGCTCAGAGTCTAAGATGTTGGCAACCATTTCCATATAGATACAAAATCTATCAGGTGGTCTGCTCTCTCTGACCGGCCTCTTAGGCCCAGCAACAGATGTGGCCTCTCTCAAGTTATCCTGAAGCCACTTGGGCTTCCTCTTCCCTGAGCACACTTCTCCCATTGGAGAATGAAACACCTCCTCCTCATCATCAGGAGCCTGAACTCCTGACTGTCTATCTGCTGTCCTCCTTCCTGAACTGGAACCTGTAGATGCTGAAGTACCATGTGAACTATCCATCAGTGGACTCCCCATTGAATTGCTATGCAGACTGCTCTGCATGTTGCCCGAAGCACCACCCCTCTAACACTATGAGCCACTTCTCACTGACGGACCTGACACCGTAATCGATGTACCTCCAGATCCTCCTGATCCCTACCCACTGGATCCTTGCGACTGACTCAGCTGCTCCTGAGGGTCTGGCTGATCCAGATACTCTAACTCTCGTGACCTCCTAAAGGCCTTGTCCTCCTCGAACTTCACATCCCGCCTGACAGCAACTCTCCTCTGTGCAGTAATATAAATCTGAAAGGCCTTCGAGGTCTCACTGTAGCCCACAAAGATACCATTCTCTGCGGTGGGCTCTAGTTTGGTCCTCTTCTCCTTAGGTACGTAGGAGTATGAAATACACCCAAATATACGAAGATGATCAACATTAGGCTTCTTCCCAGAAAAATCCTCCTCCAGAGTCACATGCCCCAAGGCATAATGCAGACTCCTGTTCTGCAAATATACATCAGTGTTGCAGGCCTCTGCCCACAAAAACAATGGCAACCCCTAATCATGTAACATGGCTTTGGCAGCCCCTCCGATGGATCTTTTCTTCCTCTCTGCAACCCCGTTCTGCTGGGGGTTGTAAGGAACTATGAACTCCCTCCTAATGCATGCCTTCACAAAATAATCAACAAACTCTCCAAGGGTGTACTCACCTCCATTGTCCCACCTCAGGAACTTGATCTTCCGACCTGTCTGAGTCTCCACAAGAGCTCTAAACTCTTGAAACTGCTTAAATACCTCACTCGTGGTCTTCAAGAAATAAATTCAGGTCCTCCTAGAGTGATCATCAATGAATAATACATAATACTCATATACACTCAAGGAAACATGAGACATCTGACCACTGAAATCAGAATGAATCAAATCAAGTATCCCAGTCGCTCTGTTGTCACTGCTGGGAAAAGGGGATTTGGAAAACTTACCCATCGCACATCCTCTGCATGTATCAAAATGATCAGTACTGAAATCTGGCACACCTGTAGTGATCTCTCGCAATGTTCTCAAGGCCCCATGATACATGTGCCCCATCCTACGGTGCCAAATATCACACAGCTCTGAACTTCTAGCTCTGTTACCGGTACTACTACTCAATGCAAAAAGGGGTTGAAATGAAAACTTGTACACCTTTTCATGGCGTACACCTATCACTCTAGCTGAATCAGCTAGAGCACCCCTGGGATATATCAGCACCTATCCTCTCCTGAAAAATATCTCATACCCTCTTTCCTCCAGTGCTGTGAGGGATATGAGGTTCTTCCTCATCCCTAGCACATATAGAACATCTAACACCTTCAAGGGAGGTTTGGGTTCTGTGTTAAATGTCAAATTCCCCACACCGACTTCCCTAAAAACGCTATCATCTCCAAGTACTACCTCTATATCAGTACCACTCTCTGAAAGCTCTAAGAAGTACTCACGGACTCCTGTCATATGACGTGAAGCCCCACTATCAACATACCAGATACCTAAAGATGCTCTGGTAGTGGAGGGAAATGCACACTCCCTCTCAACCTCTGTGGCAGGTGATCCTACACTAGTGGACTCACAAGCAATGAACCCAAACTCCCGGTCAAAGTTATCCATAAAGTGCTCTATCTCTGCTGATGTTGCCATGCTCTGGTTCTTCCCCTTCTTCTTCTTCTCCGAATACACAACTACATAGTGTCCCATATTTTGACAATTCCAACACTTCACCTTGGAATAGTCCTTCTTTATGTTCCCTTATTTACCTTTACCTTTGCCTTCTCCCCCACCATTACTTTTGGAAGCTTGCTTCTTTCCCTTGCCTTTATTGCCTCCTACCAATAGTGCTACATCCTCATCTTGCTCAACTGGTTTGGCTGCCCCAAGTTGTGTCTTTCTAATTTCTATCTGTATGCAATCATCCCAGAACCTCTCCCAAGTGGGAAGGGTCTCACGTGCACAAACCCCATCAGAAAATTTCAGCCATGAACTAGGAAGGCCATTCACTGCAATCCACACCAACTCAGTGGGTGGAATGACTTCTCCAACTACTGCCAATGCATCTCTCACATTAGTAATCTTTGTGAGATATCCAGCTGCACTATCAGTCTTACCCATTTTAATGGTCTTCAGCTTCTCTCTTAGGATCATTTTCTTATTCTCATTGGTACTCTGGTAGAGATTGGTCAATGTTGTCCACATATCATGAGCATATCTCTTTCCTCTCACATGAGGAATGCAATGGTATTTGAGTCCATCTAGAATCAGTCTCTTACCCTTTTTATTTTTTTTATTAAAGGTTTCCAACTGAACAGCATCAGTAGGCACATTAACAGGGTTTTGTGCAATATGCACCATGATATCCCACAATTCTGCCTCCTCAAATATACTCTGCATTCTCTCATTCCAAACATTGTAGTTACTATGCCCATCCAACCTATCCTCCACCCTCAAGCCCAAAGACATGCTTGTTGTCCTAAATAAGCTAAAAATAACACTGCTATAGTAAAGGTAAAAAAATTTGTGTGAAAAAATAGCTTGCTGTAATTTCTGAGTGAAAATTCAGCTTGTTATAATTTTTCCTTCTTGTTTTCTGTAATATTCCTAAAATTAGCATGCAACTAATAGGAATATTAAATTCTGTTTCTTGAACCTAGTAGGTGAATAAATGGGGAAAGAGACCCATGCTTATCTTTCTTTAACATAAAATCCCTCTTGGTGTGAAAAGGGGATATCTTAGTGGCAGTATTTTTCACTTCCCATGTATGAATAAGAAAAGAATCATGTTTATTCAGTCAAGTTTACCAAGTCAACAGCACAGTATGGACAGGCAGTCTTCATAGAGCTACAACGTAGTTTTGGATGGAAAGTGTTCACATGGTGTTGGAAGCCCTAATAAGTGGGACCCAAGGTGAGGAGGCTCACAAACCTTTTAAGAGGAAGATAGTAGACATTTTTGGTTAGCTTATGGATTATTGATTTTGGTCTGCTTATACTCTTGAGAATTCTTCAATTGTTGAGTTGAGTATGCAGTGTTGTTCAGCACAAGGCATTCCTACTTAAGGATTCCTCTTCATTGAGTGATCTCTTGGAGGAGTTATGTTCTTCATTTTCCCATATCTGGGCTTGAGGCCAAGCATCCTCCTTCAGCCATAGCGTTATTCCTATAGCAAGGGACGTTGTGTTGCAGGGTGTTGCAGTGGGAGACTTACAACACTAGCTCCTAATCTTATCTTTCAGAGGAGGGAGCTCCCCTTACTTTGCAAGATCTGTACAGGAGATTCCAGAGCATATTTTACATCTTGGCATGTGGCCAAATCACTTCTCATCTTCTTCAGCGTAGTTAGTTTCAGAAACTACATCATTTTCTAGTGTGTTGCAGTAGCAGGGTTTGATCCCTTGCTTGTGAGCTCCTTCCTAGGAGGAAGGGCCAACCCTTCTCCCGGAGAGCTCTATATTTCATTCATCTTTTGTTACTTATGTATTACAGCCATATTTATATATATTTGTAGTCTAACTTCATTTTTCAAATCCATATCTATAGGTCTGCTCTTTTATACATTGTACTCTCATGAAGCCCTTGTCGGGTTAATCTTATTTTGTATAAAGAGGGAGGAATCTCCATTTTCTCAGCCATTGGATACTTGTAGACTCCAGAACTATTATGTCACATTATTTTTTGCATAAACCCTCAATAAAATAACAGTGTACTTGTTTCATTCCTTTCTGCATGAACTAAGCTATGGGGTTTGGACTTATTTGAGACATATTGACTTGGGGAGATCTATTTATGTTGGCTAGAGTGTGTTTTTTCATCTATAATTCTACATGTGAGTTTTATATGATATATTCCAAGGGATACAAGTCCCATTCCTCACATATATAGCGTTATTTTCTGAAGACATCCATTTTATGCCCTATATTGCTGCATTTCCCCAGTTGGGAAGGAGTATGTGGGCCATATTCTTGCTGAGGTTATTTCATCTGCTGGTGAGATGTTATTTTACATCTAATTAGCTGATTCACATTGCCATGCTCATGATTTGCTGAAGCTCCAACTTTATAATATCTTTAGATATTCTATTTGTTGTAGAAAATCCCTGTTTTGGGATATTACAGTGGTATCAGAGCTGTTATCTTGGCTTAGCCTGTGGATTTCAAATCCAATCAAAAGATAATAATAAGAGGAGAACAAAATGATAGAGAGGATGATATTTCTCTCATCAATTTTTAGATCTAAGAGGAAAGAAGAAATATGCAATGAAACTCCAAGAGGGTTTCAAGAAGGAGAAAGTTGCAGTGAGACCTCTAGAGGGTTTCAAGAGGAAGAAGAAGATCCATGCGCTTCCTGTTCTCATAGAGGAAGTGGAGAGAAAGAGGTTGGTGAGCCACTTGCAGATCTATTACACAGGGCAGCAGGAAGCAAAGCTGTGATGGCTACTCTTGAGAGAGTTTGGCCATCTTGGTTCATACTCTTTGTCAAGAAGTAGGGAGGCATGGCATGGCACCCATATTTTAGAACAGCAGAAAACTTGTTTGTATGGGGCATCATACAAGATAACCATCATGATCTTACTCTATGGCTTGTATGAGGGAGAGATCAGGGAGCAGCAAGAGTTGTTGTTGCTATGGTTGCACTTGGGAGAGTATGGGCAGGAGTCCCCCCATACTTTTCATGAAATTTCCAAAGGGAAGGAAGGCACATTCAAGGTGCAAGGAGGCTACCCTTAAGCATTGAAGAATCATGAGAGACTTCCAGGTAGGAAGAATATCTTCTCACATAGCAGCATGATGGTGGATGGCTTTGGCATATGGAATGTCAAAGGGAGGAGTCATGGAGCCTTATTACTAAGGCCTACAGCACTGTCACATAGAAGTATGTTCTTATTGATGAAGTATTCCAAGGAGAGGATATATCCCTTCTTCTTGCAGATTTTTATGAGGAGATTCTCATGGGAGGACTCATCCATGGACCTCAATTTTAGCCTACTCCTTATCTATGGTAATAAATGCATTTCTGTACTTATTGATTACTCTGTTGAGTATTTGTATCTTCTCACCATATATGAACAGTGCATTACTCCACAAGAGATCAAGAGTATTTTTGGGTTTCATGGTCACTTTAGGGCCAATATTTGTAATGCTAGTAGCCCATATATACATGATTTTGGGCAAGTACTTTGTTATTTTGATTATGTACAGTTGATATTCATTGCTGCTTACTACCCCATGGTGGGCGAGAAAACATGCACAGCTTGTAACTCATTGAAAAACCACTTGCCACATGATATTGTCACACAGAAGTTGGGGATACTGCGCAGCATCCACTTGGAAAACCATTTGTACCATCCAAAATTGCACACAACATTCAGAAATTTTCTAATTTGGATTCCATATGGTGATGATATGCCATACATCTTCTATGGAATGGTTTCGGTTGGCATGGCTCATGACTTTGGATAGAAGGCCCTTGGAGACTCAATATTCTTCTTGCCATTTGAGGGTAATCAAGTTGCAGCCTAAGATCAGCATGCCCTCTACACGTATCATAAGTGGAGAGGTGGACAGCATGGGATAGGCCCTCTTGCCTATCGTGTTCTTCAGCCCACCTACACTTCAGGAGCCAAAGATGGAGGGGATTGTGCATGAGTTTCCATGTTGGAGGGTAACTCATTTCATATGGATGATAGCTTAGGGGTGGAGGTTTCACTTGGGAATGAGAATTTCCCATGAATTTCAAACTCCATGCCTTGAGAGGACCTCTAGGCAGCACATAGTTGTCTCCTTGAGTATTTTACTTTACATGATGATAGCCATTTGGGATGTATACCAAGTGCTAACTTGTGTGCTTGGGAGAGACACTATGCAATTTTCGTTGTTAAGACAACATCTTCTTCTTTTGGGGAACACATCATATGAGGATGCTACAGGAGGAGAGGAGGAGACTTTCTAGTTCTATCCTAGCAGTTTCTTGAGTACAAGCAGCATTTGGGAGGGGAGGACTTTAATATTCCTAAAATTAGCATGCAGCTAATAGGAATATTAAATTTTGTTTCTTGCACCTAGTAGGTAAATAAATAGGGAAAGAGACCCATGCTTATCTTGCTTTAGCATAAAATCCCTCTTGGTGTGGAAAAGGGGATATCTTAGTGGCTGGATTTTTCAATTCCCATGTATGAACAGGAAAAGAATCATGTTGATTAAGTCAAGTTGACCAAGTCAACAACGCAGTATGGAGGGGCAGTCTTGATAGAGCTACAACGCAGTTTTGGAGGGACAATGTTCACATGGTGTTGGAAACCCTAATAGGTGGGACCCAAGGTGAGGAGGCTCACAAACCTTTTAAGGAGGAAGATAGCAAACATTTGGGGTAGCTTATGGATTATTGATTTTGTTCTGCTTAGACTCTTGAGCATTCTTCAGCTGTTGAGTTGAGTATGCAGTGTTGTTCAGCACAAGGCATTCCTGCTTAGGAATTCCTTCTCCTTCATTGAATGATCTCTTGGAGGAGTTTTTTTCTTTATTTTCCCACATCTGAGCTTGAGGCCAAGAATCCTCCTTCAGCCACAGCATTATTCCTGTAGCAATGGGCATTATGTCGCAGGGTGTTGCAGTGGGAGACTCACAACACCAGCTCCTGAGCTTAACTTTCAGAGGAGGGAGCTCCCCTTGCTTTTCAAGATCTGTACAGGAGATTCCAGAGCATATTTTACATCTTAGCATGTGGCAAAATCACTTTTCATCTTCTACAGTGTAGTTAGCTTCAAAATTTGTGTCATTTTCTAGAGTGTTGTAGTAGCAGGGTTTGATCCCTTGCTTGTGAGCTCCTTCCTAGGAAGAACGGCCAACCCTTCTCCCGGGGAGCTCTATATTTCATTCCTCTTTTTTTACTTGTGTATTATAGCCATATTTATATAGATTTTTAGTCTAACTACATTTTTCAGATCCATATCTATAGATCTACTCTTTTATACATTGTACTCTCATTAAGCCCTTGTCGGGTTAATCTTATTTTGTATAAAGAGGGAGGAATCTCCATTTTCTCAGCCATTGGATACTTGTAGAGTCCATATCTATTATGTCACATTATTTTCTACATAAACCCTCAGTAAAATAACGTTGTAATTTCTTCAATCCTTTCTGCATCAACTAAGTTATGGGGTTTGGGCTTATTTGAGACATATTGACTTGGGGAGATCTGTTTATGTTGGCTAGAGTGAGTTTTTTCATCTCTAATTCTACATGTGAGTTTTATATGATATATGCTAAGGGATCCAAGTCCCATTCCTCACATATATAGCATTATTTTCTGAATACAGCCATTTTATGCCCTATATTACTGCATTTCCCCACTTGGGAAGGAGTATGTGGGCCATATTCTTGCTGAGGTTCTTTCATCTACTGGTGAGATGTTATTTTACATCTAATTAGCTAATTCACATTTCCATGCTTATGATTTTCTAAAGCTCCAACTTTATAATATCTTTAGATATTCTAATTGTTGTAGAAAATCCCTATTTTGGGATATTACCACTGTAATATCCCAAAATAAGGGAAATCTACAATGTTAGGAATATGTTATAGTATTCCTAAATTGGAGATCCAGCAATATGTAAACACAATATTGAAAGAGCAGTGTTAAATCAACTCATATAGTGAGAGAAGAGCTCATAGCCATCTTATTAAGTTACAACAGCAAAAATGTATACAAGATCTTGAGGAAAATCTACTCAAGATAGGCCATAATCAACCTCAAGAAACAAGTACTTGAAACATGAAAAAACACTGCCACACAAGAGTGCCCAAGCTATGACTGCGTAGTTGTATAAAGAAAAAATATTGATAACATATGTCAATACATAGATATACAAGTGTATGGCTCATAAAAAATTGGGAGAGAAGATCTAAGCTCCCAAATACTACCTCAAGTCAATCCTGCAAGGATTGGCTGAAATATGAAAAAACTGCAAAATGTCGGAGTTGCAGGGTAGCAGCTGCAACTCAAGAACTGGAAATGAATGGAGAAGGCTGAAGATGTTGCATCTGATGAAAATACCTCCTCCAATGGATCTTCCAAGTGTAAGTTTGATCCTAACACTGAAGATATCACCCTCCAACAATCACTGCAATCCTTCACTGCAAATACCAACTGAAAATAACGCAGTCACTGAGGGATACTGCACTATAGGTGCAAGAAAAAGTGTTGGCCAAGTGCCAAGATCTACAATATGCTCCAAGGGCTTCCAAACTGATCTCTCAAAGGAAAGAGAGCCTCCTCCTCTAAAAAACAAGTGATGGAAGTGGTGTTGTGAACCCTCACTGCAACATCCTGCAACTCCAACATTTCTGCAGTTTTTCCATTTGTATATATATTTAGGTCAATCCTTCTAAGGATTGTTGTACTATTGTTTCCAGGGGTTGAGAGCTTGGTCCCCTGCATTTCTTGAGCCTGATATTGTTATATATGTGTATTATCATTCAGTATGTTGCAGTGTCTCATATAAACTGCGTAGTCATAGCCTTGGCTTTTTCATATGTAGCAGTGAACTTCATATTCCTTGTACATGTCCTTTGAGGTTCTTTTGCCTAAGCTTGAGTGATCATTTCCTCAAGATATTGTACACATTCTACTACTATAATGTTAATAAGATGGCTATGAGTTCTTCTGTCATTTTCTGAAGTTGATGCAAACCTGCTCTTTCATTATTATGTTTGCATATTGCTGGATCTCCAATTTAGGAATACTATAAGATATTCCTAACATTGTAGATTTTCCCTATTTTGGGATATTACACTGTCCAAAATAGCCTTTTTAGCAAAATAGCTCTGATACCATGTAGAAATTTCTGTTTCCCACCCTAGTTTTCAGTTTCTCCTTATTTTTCCATATAGTTAAATGCCCATTCCCATAGCCATACATTCAACAAGCTAAAAAAATAAATGTTTTCTGAAAACACAAATTCTAGAAATTTTCAAATGCTAGAAATTGCAGAAATAAAACTCAGCAAAATAAATCAACCACACACATATTTTTGACACGCTGATTTTTGGTCAATGAGACCCTGGAAAAACCCCCTACAACCCTTGGGTAAAACTAGTTCGAAAGCTTCTTCTTATTTCTGGAAAATTCTTTTACAAAGAAATAAAATATACAAAAAAATTCCAACAAAAAATGTATAGACTTATCTCGTTTTCCGTGCTTGCCTTCGCCTCGGAAAAAAGTGCCAAATCAGCAAAACAGTAAAAACATAAATTTTACAGCAAGAGATAAGCATTAAATGTTGTACATCCTCCTCGAAAACCATGCCAAAAATTCCGTACTGTTGTACAGACTATAAGAAAATTACAACAGCTTCTTTCAGCCTCGAAAATTGTGCCAACTTAGCCTCGAAATGCATGTTGCACACTGCTGCTTCTCCTCCTCAAAATCTATGCCTCTTAGCTGTTGTGCGGACCTCGAAAAACATGCCCACTGCTGCTGTAAAAAAAAATTCCCCGAAAATTGTGCTGATTTATTGATGTACAGACTACTGCTTTGAAATGTGTGTAGCCTCTCCTTGTTGTACAAATTTGTTGAACTACTCCTCTCCTCTTTCTCAAAACCAGAAAATGTCTCCAGCTCTCTTCTCCTCCTCTCAATATTCTCATGAAAGAATGAATGACCTTTTCCCTCCTTTTCCTCCTTTAACCTAACCCTAAGTGACTTTTGGGGAATCCATAAATCCAATGGTTGAGATAGCTTTAGATCTAGGGCTGAGATTAAATGCTCATTTAAATCTCACTTTCTATTTTTTAATTCACCCCACTTTAATAAAGGCCCACTTAGTCATTTATTTCCAAATTCACTTTTCCTTTCTAATTTCACATTGACTTTATTAAAGTCACTTTGAAATTAGACTTTAGTAACTTTATCACTTAAAGTCACTTTTAAATTAGATTTGACTTTATAACTTTATAAAGTCACTTTAGGAAAAAAATTAAATTCTTTTGGACACTTTTCCCTAGGCCAAAGATCAAAGCCTTAGGGAACCACTTGTCCTCTGGTAACCAAATTTCAACAAAATAATTGTCACACCTAGAAAAACCCATGCCAATGACAACAAGAGAACCAAGAATCCACATGCAGCACCATGCATGCCAAATATAGCAAGGAAATCATACATGTAAATCGATACCTTCAAGTAAATCCATTATAGCTTCTTGATCTTTCTCTTCCTTGTTTTATATTTGCTTCCTCTTTTCCCTCTTTTCCTTTCTTAATCCAAAGCTAAAATTCTCCAAAAAAATTATAAGTGTCCAAGAGTGTGAGAGAGAGAGAGCTCCAAAACTGAACTGAAAAAAAGGTTCCAACTAATCCTCAAAATAATTTTTATCAATTACGCCTCTATTTTCTTCATTGTCCATTATTTTCCTTCATTTTCCTCCTCACATACAACCTATGACCTTTCACCTTCCTTATCTCCTAATTTCTATTATTTTTCATAAATAAATTGCCAATAATTCCATTTTTCCTTTCCAAATTCCATTTCCATTTCCTTTGCCAATTTTCTTAGCTAAGCCAAACGAACACCCACACTAGGATGTTTTACTAAACATTCATCTTGGAATACATTTCCCAATAACCGTGGTTATTATTTTTCCTTTATTAACTTTTATTACATGGAATTTTCACTGGGGTTATTACAGAACCCTCCCCCTTGGGGGACACCATCCTCAACATTCAACCATGCCTATACCTCAACAAAACCATTGAAAAGAAAACATACTGCCCATGGTGCTTTATAACTTAGCTCAATGCAGTGTTTACAACAATCACCATGCTAAGAATAAAACCAACATGACAACATAATAACATGACAACCATAATGAAATGAAACCATACTGCTTATTGGTGATTTATAACACATTTTATGGTGGAATTTACATCCATATACATATCTACATATACCAAAACATCACATCAAAAATATACCAAAACATCATACCAAAACTACTTTGCCTCAACCAAAAAATAATGAAGGATACATAGCCCTAATTTTATTCGACATCTCCCATGTAGCTTCATTGAGCCCAAAGTGCTTCCACTACACTTTAACTTGATTGATTGCTCGGTTCCGGAGAATGGGCATATTTTTCTACAATATATGTTGCGGTTCCGGCTAGAATTCTCCTTCTGGATCCAAATGAAATGCAGACCAGTCAATCACATGATCATCATCTTTAACTTACTTCTTAAGCAATGATACATGGATAACATCATGGACTTTCACTGTCAGAGGCAGTACAAGTTAGAGAAATTTTGAAGGATGGAAGTTTATCTTAAAATTTAGCAATCTTGGCAAATCTTACTAGTCCCTAATATCCAAATTTTAAAATTCTTTGATGATAATTTTGTAAAAAAATTTAGATTTTTAGTTATTTTATATTAGACAATATATATTATTGGAAAATTTTAAGGTAAAATAATTGTATACTATAAAATTTGGGTGAATTAATTTTTAGAAAAATGGAAATTGGTGAATATTTGTTTTTGGAAAAGACATGGAATATTAGCCCACATGCGAATATTAGCCCCTAAATTTTTCTCTAGTGCAATTCGATAGGCCACTGACCCAATCCTTTCAAGAACCTTGAAAGGTCCACAAAATCAAGGTGCCAGCTTGGCACATGATCCAATCCGCAAGGAGATCTTCTTTGGTTTGATACGCAAGTACACATGTTACCCAACCTAAAACTCCTTAAACAACATGTTTCGATCTACATACATTTTTTGTTTATCCTGTGTTGCTTTTAGATTCTTCTTTATTACATGCATTTCATGTTCCATCTCTTCCAACATTTCTATTCCAATCAATACCCTACTCATAGGATCACTCCAAATTATGGGATTATTACAACTCTACCCATACAATTCCTCAAACGGACTCATCCTCAATGATTCATGGTACCCATTGTTGTAAGTGAAATCTATCAGTGGAAGATACTCCTCTTAGTTTTAGTTTTGATGCATCAAATACATCCTTAAAATTTCCTCCAATATCTTTTTGACCCTCTCAGGTTATCCATCTATCTATGGATGATAAGTTGCATTGAAGTCCAAATTTTTACCTAATCCTACAAATAATTCCCTCCAAAAGTTGGAAGTGAACTTTGCATCCCTCTCTCAAACAATCTTCTTTGGAACACCATCAAATCTGACCATGTCTTTGATGAACACCTGTGCCACATCACTATTTGAATATGTATTCTTCACTAGAATAAAGTGTGCAATCTTTGTCAACCTATGCATAAAAACCATGATGGAATAATGGTGTTAAGATGTCCTCAGAAAACATGTGATTTGATCCATGGAAATGACCTCCCAATTTTGCTCTGGAATCACAATCAGCTAAAGCACTCCACCTAGATTCCTACACTCTACCTTTAACTACTGACAATCCAAACATCTAGCCACAAACTTGGCCACATCCTTCTTCATATTCAACCAATAATAGAATTCCTTTACTCTGGTCAATGTCTTCTGATACCCTAGGTGACCCGAATATGGTTTCACATGAAGCTCCTTACTTCTTAAGCTCACTATTTTCTGGTGCATATATCATGTCTCTAAACCTAACTAATACATATGATGTAATACAATAGTCCACATCATGTGCACCTATACCTACACTTGTACCTGTACTTGTACCACTACCTCTACATGTCACTTGTACATGTACCTATACCACTACCTGTACCTGTACTCTATTGTAACCTGTGTCTAAGCTCCATGAACTTGACATCCTGTTGACCCACCTGCAAAATCCTATCTCGTTAGTCTCTCCCATAAGGACTCATAGTTGTTATATGATTCACCTGTATCTGCCTGCTAAGAGCATCTGCGACCATGTTTTCTTTACCTTTGATGTATCTTATCTCAAAATCGTACTCACTGATCCTGGCCAACCATATAACTTGCATGGAATTCATATTTGGTTGGTCAAATAGATACTTCAAACCATTGTGATCACTCATCAATACAAACCTCTTCCCAAGAAGATAGTGCCTCCACATATTCAAAGCATGTATGATCGTTCCCAGCTCAAGATCATGTGTTAGATAGCTTTTCTCATGCTCATTTATTTTTCATGACTCATAACATACCACTTCTCCTTCCTGCATAAGGACTCCACCAATTCCTCTCTTACAAGCATCTCTACACACTACAAACTCTTTTTCCATATCTATGATCTTTAACACTGGAGCATGTGTCAAAAAATTCTTCAACTACTCAAAACTGGTTGCACATTCCTATGTCCATTCAAACCTCTTACCTTTCCTTTGCAATGATGTAATAGGATGATAAATTTGTGAGAAGTTCCTGATCAACCTCCTATTATACGAGATTTACGATTATGGACAAAAGTATTTCCCCTAGGTCAGTGGATAACCTATAACAATAGAGAGAAAAGGAACCAAATGATTTTCCTTGAAGTAAGATGAAAAAATGAGGCTTACCTGGAATATGTCACACACTTCACTCATTATTTAGCTTGTAAGCTTCAATTCCAACTCTTATTTCCAAAATTAGAACCTGTAAAGTCATATAACACAAGCCAAGAAACTACGAGATATATGTAGTATCATCTAAATACTATATTCAATATATCAACATGGTATTGAAATATATGAAATAACAATATCAAATACAAGAAAACAGAGAATTATTTGCATCAATATAAATGGAAGGAGATTACAACTATAAGTAGTAGTTGATCTTGTAGAAGAGGTCCTCCAATTTGTTGACTTGTCCTTTCCTTGTCACAATATGCACCTTCAATCACCCTAATGTCTGATATATTAACCCCTCATTACAGCAGCATAAGGGCATGATCACTCTCCAAATTCCAACCATTCATTTAACCCTTTCCATATACAAGATGGTAAATATATAGAAGAGTGGGGAAAGTTGGGAGTTCTTATCCCATTAATATTCTAAGATTTTAGATCCACCTTTGATGGAGGGATAGGATCAAAGGATAAGTCGTGAAAATTCCATAGTAGGGTAGGATAGGATCTGAATGATTCATCTAAGGTAAGTGGTTGAAACAACTTTTGGAAACTCCTACAAGGTGAAGCTTCCAAAATCTCACTCATTCTCCCAGATTTCTAGAACCAACGTAGGTGCAAAGGGGAGCAACCTGCTGGTGACACACATTGTCCACAATCGACAAAAATGTAGGTGGTCACACCCTAGTAGGTATGCAAGGAGCGTTGGTCCTAAGAATGGCTCAGATGATGCAGTTTGGGCTAAAAATCTAGGGGATGAAAGGAAAATGCTTAGGGATTTGTGAAATATGGTGACAAAGGGGAATGGGATGTTCATTGATCACATTAGGAGGCTCACTGATCGAATGTTAAAAAATGGCCTATAACAAAATTCCCCTTAAAGCACAAAGTCAGAGATGATGACTGATGACTAAAGTGCTTTACCTTGTGACAAGTAGGGATCAATGACAACTAGTGAGATTCATATGTTACAATACATTTATCATGACATCTTGTCATTGAGGGAGGCATAACCATACATAGCTCATAAGCTAACATAACATGTACAATGATAGAAAGACACATCCACAGATGCAACTAGTGGACCCATGACTGAATGAACTTTTATATGAACACAGTCATCATACATTATGATCTTTGTATAGCTCTTACAATCGTTGCCCAGATGGATGAAACTAGATTCGGGGTCTTCTATCTCATTCACATGACCAACTAATGTACAATTATAACCATATGAATCAATGAGTTGGATTCAAACATGGTATACAGCATCGAATTACCGACCTATGATGTAAGTCGTTAAAATACACAAGATAAACCAATGATGATGTTAATGGCTATAAAGTTTCTATGGTACAATCGGTATGGTGTGTGTATGAGTTTATGTCGAACAACACACATAATCTTTCTGTTGAAGGCCATTGATGTAAGCATGTTGCCAATAGCGAGGAAAATTTCCATTGATGTATGCAAGCACCAAGGTACCAAAGAGGTGATTCTAAGTCAACTTCCTAGATGATGTGTTCATGTAGAGAGGAAGCGACATGTCGTAGGAGGGCCTTGATGCATCCCCCATCAATGACACAAAATAGGTATCATGATTGAGACAAAATGATCAAAATGATGCTGATATGGAACTAGATTAGGAAAGACAGACATGCAATTTATCCTTAAGATTATTGTAGTGGAGATCAACTAAACGACTTCTCTTGAACACCAGTGACACTAAATGGAGTTTGTAACATTGACCCAAAACTGTAATTGAGGCTATGAAAATGGTATGATAAGCAAGAGACAAGCATATTACCCAAACCAATGCCCATATATATGAAGTGGAAAAGTGTTTTTTGCAAGAGTGGCTCACTACCATTAGAAAAATGGAATCCCATATTCTCCCAATTTCTTGCAACCATACTAGTCAGTACCTCTTTAGTTTCTAACAAGCTTGAGGAGGATAACATATGCTTGATCTCTAAGTTCATCCTTTGGAGGAATCTCTCTAAGTATATTTAACGAACCCTGAGAAGGATTAGCTCATCCTTGTCATGTTTGACAAGTCCATCATTATTTGATGTTTTAAAGAGTCTAGGGAAGGTAAAACTCGACATCTTTTTCATGTTTAGAGAGTTTGAAAAATAGGTGGAAAAGAAAATTCCACATGTCCCTTTTTGTAGATAGTCTCTTAATTTCGAAAAGGTAGAAAAAAATACTCAAGAGAAACTCTAGTCCATGTTTGACTAAGGTATTCCTTTTTCGTAGCTAGTCTATCTCAGTCTAGAAAAGGGTTATACTGAGTAGACGTATTTTCATTTACTTTTACGTGTTCAAAAAGATAAGTGCTCTAAAATATTTGCATATTTTGGGAGTCTAAAAAGAGATGAAAGAGGACTCCTCCTAGAGGAACGAGTGGTATAAAAGGTAGAAATTAGTTCCGATCATTATGGAACTTCTTAAAACACGTAAAATTCAAGAGGCTGGCTAATAATACCACTCACCGCAGTTTTTCCTTAGGAAAGGGTAAAACAATCAAGTGAAATCATATGAACGTCCAAAAAGATGGTGACGATGGAATTAAAAAAAACCAAGGTTCATCTCACATAAATAGGTTGATAAAAATGGAAATCACAAGATGTAAAATTAGAATGGTTTCATTTTTACAGAAGCTTGAAACATGGGAAACTATGCTTGAGAATACTTGAATATGGTTTCATTTTTTCACAATCTTGAAACATGAGTAAAATTATGCTTGGAATTGGTTTCATTTTTAAACAAGCTTGAAATGGAGACAAACTATGATTGAGATAATTTTGTATTTCCCCAACATAATGACTAAATTTGAGGTACATGCCCCCCAAACTTCATTTCAGTCACCTAAGTAGACTGTTGGTTGCTAACAGGTAGATGGAATGAAGGTTAATTTACGAGATCAAGTGAAAGACTTGACCTTGAATTGATGAGATCTAATTAAAGACTTGAATTGGAAGGGGATTTGTTTCCTTTTTTAATGAGCTTGACATAGTAAAATAAATATGCTCAAAGAACCTTGTTTCATTGTTTAAGAATCTTGACACAAGAAAAGGAACTCTTCTCTGAAACCTTGTTTAATTTTTTAAGGATCTTGACAGAAGACAAGGAACTATGCTCCAACACCTTTATCATGGCCCATAAGAGTACATGTATTCCAATAGGTTCTCATGATATGGGAGAAAAACACTCTGGAAGGGATTCATATCAAGGGATCTAATGGAAATATCAGACTCCAATGCCCTCAGTACATGATGTACAATATCACCGACTAGATCATCAATAGACATGGGAAGGGAACATGTAGCCACATAATTAACCTATGGAAAGGGATATACCACTTGAATATAAGGAACATTTATGGATTATGGTTGATTGTAATTTGAATTAGTACCAATGAATTAAAGTTGATTAATGGTCTTGATTCTTCCTTCATGTGGGAAACACATCACATGAAAGAGTGTGGACACAAGCGTTCATAGCATAAACATAGTCTCGCCCCAAGATCAAATTGAATTCCAAAGGCTCCATGGCAACCATAACATCAATACATATATTTTTTCCTCCCAAGGTAATAGGAACTGAGGAAGGATCCCTAAGGGTTGACTAGTTCTTCTATTGAAAGCTAACATATTCAGAGTAAAAAACACATGTTGTGGGGAACCCAAAGCTTTCCAAGAAATGGTTCATGAACTCAAAAAATAATTTTTTGGACAGAATCATTTCTATCTCGAGGGCTTCCCATGGAATCAAAAGATGGAATATTAAAACATCCCTTTCAATTTCAATATCTCCAATGGCTTAGGCTATTTTATAGCAACTTGCCCCAAAAGAATCCCCAAACTTGAAGGACAAAATATGTTCCTCCAAATGTTGGATGCACTTCTATAAGGGGATTAACATAGATATTTCTACAAGAAGATCTGATGATTAAAGTTCAGAAGTATAGGCCTTATCAAGCTTGGCATATAATTTGTCTCTTTTCATTATGTCTCGACTTCTAATGATAATTTCAGTTCCTTTTATAGATGTAGTTCCTCCAACTTCAGATCACAATGTGCACTTCCATTTTTCATATTTTTTCCTTCATCAGCGGTATTCATATTTATATATGGAATCTCTATGGATGATGGTAGAGTACATGAATATATAGAAGTGCATACAACAATTCATATATGGCTTCAGTTCAGAAGTGCTTCCAAATGGGTCAATATTTTAGGGAATTTCCTCCTAAAATATGTTTTCTTATTTCTCTTTATTGTTTCAATAAACAGACTCGGGTTAAATGGGCACTAAATTTTAAGTGTAAAAAGTACATACATATTCATTGTAGTTTTATAAATCCATATGATTAGATCCACGAATACCATTAGGATTAGGCTTATGAATTTCCCCTTCACTTCTCGAAGGAAGACATTGTGGGAGAAATAAGTAACCCTCTGTGCAGATATCTAGGCTCATATAGCAGAAACAGAGGAAGTTTATTCACGTGTGCTAGATTGTGTTGGACTAAGCTCAAATAACAATTTTTGGGACAGAATCATTTCTATCTCGAGGGCTTCCCATGGACTCAAAACATGGACTATTAAAAAATCCCTTTCAAGTGCAAGATCTACAATGGCTTAGGCCATTTTATGGCAACTTTCCCCAAAAGAATCCCCAAACTTGAAGGACAAAATATTTTCCTCCAATTTTTGGATGCACTTCTATAAGGGGATTGACATAGATCTTTCTACAAGAAGATCTGATGATTAAATTTCAAAATTATAGGCCTTATGAAGCTTGGCATATAATTCATCTCTTTTCACTATGTCTCAACTTCTAATGATAATTTCGGTTCCTTTTATAGATGTAGTTCCTCCAACTTTAGATCACAATGCACACTTCTATTTTTCATATTTTTTCCTTCATCAACTATATTCATATTTATATATAGCATCTATATGGATGATGATATAGTACATGAATATATAGAATTGCATCCAACAGTTCAGCTATGGCTTCAATTCAGAAGTGCTTCCAATTGGGTCAAGATTTTAGGAAATTTCCTCCTAAAATATGTTTGCTTATTTCTCTTTACTATTTAAATAAACAATTGTAAGTCATATTTGTACCATTTATTAAAATCATTACAGCCAACACCAACACTCATCAACATATTATACCATGATGATGCAAAGAGGGCATTGCATGTAAAAAATATAATCATACCCTGCGATATATTGTGCATGGAATTCATTCTTCTAGACTTATTTCACCAAATGGATTACTCATCTTAAATGGCACTAAAAATTTTACTCATCAACAATGCAATAAGGAAAAATTTATTAACAATGTTTTATTTCTGTTGTGGACTCAAGTTAAATGGGCACTAACTTTTAAGTTTACAAAGTACATACATATACATTGTAGTTTTAGAAAGCCCTGTGATTAGATCCACCTTTACTATTACCACCAATACCATTAGGATCAGGCTTGTAAATTTCCCCTTCACTACTGGAAGGAAGATGTTGTGGGAGAAATCAACAACCCTTTGTGCAGATATCTAGGCTCATATAGCAGAAACAGAGAAGGTTTATTCACGTATGCTAGATTGTGTTGGACTAAGCTCAAATAAAAATTTGTTGGATAGAATCATTTCTATCTTGAGGGCTTCCCATGGACTCAAAATATGGACTATTAAAACATCCCTTTCAAGCGCAAGATCTACAATGGCTTAGGCCATTTTATGGCAACTTTCCCCAAAATCATCCCCAAACTTGAAGGAAAAAATATGTTCCTCCAACTTTTGGATGCACTTCTACAAAGGGATTGACATAGATCTTTCTACAAGAAGATCTGATCATTAAAGTTCAAAAGTATAGGGCTTATCAAGCTTGGCAGATAATTTGTCTATTTTCACTATGTCTCGACTTCTAATGATATTTTCGATTCCTTTTATAGATTTAGTTCCTCCAACTTCATATCACAATGCACACTTCTATTTTTCATATTTTTTCCTTCATCAACTATATTCATATTTATATATAGCATCTCTATGGATTATGTTACAGTACATGAATATATATAAGTGTATCCAATATTTCAGATATGGCTTCAGTTCAAAAGTGCTTCCAAGTGGATCAAGATTTTATGGAATTTCCTCCTAAAATATGTTTTATTATTTCTCTTTACTGTTTCAATAAACAATTCCCAGTCATATTTGTACCATTTATTAAAATAATTACAGCCAACACCAATACTGATAAACATATTATACCATGATGATGCAAAGAGGGCATTGCATGACAAAAATATAGGCATACCCTGTGGTATATTGTGCATGGCATTCATTCTTCCAGACTTGTTTCACCAAATGGATTACTCATCTTAAATGCCACTAAAAAATTTACCCACCAACAATGCAATAAGGAAAAAGTTATAAACAATGTTTTATTTCTATTGTGGACTCAAGTTAAATGGGCACTAACTTTTAATTCTACAAATTACATACATATTCACTGTATTTTTATACATCCCTATGATTAGATCCACCTTTAATATTACCACTAATACCATTTGGATATGGCTTGTGAATTTCCCCTTCGCTTCTGGAAGGAAGATGTTGTGGGAGAAATCAGCAACCCTCTGTGCAAATATCTAGGCTCATATAGCAGAAATAGAGGAGGTTTATTCATGTGTGCTAGATTGTGTTGGACTAAGCTCAAGCAACAATTTGTTGGACAAAATTATTTCTATTTCGAGGGCTTCCCATGGACTCAAAATATGTACTATTAAAACATCCCTTTCAAGTGCAAGATCTGCAATGGCTTAGGCCATTTTATGGCAACTTTCCCCAAAAGAATCCCCAAACTTGAAGGACAAAATATGTTCCTCCAATTGTTGGATGCACTTATATATATTCATGTAATGTACCATCATCAATAGAGATGTTATATATAAATATGAGTATAGTTGATGAAATCAAGGTCAAACTTATACTATTGTAATAGAAATACCATATTGGAGTTGTTATACACAAAATTGAGAGTATATAGGAATGGGTTGATACCCATCATTGCCAATACGAGAAGCCATACCAAACTAGATTAATATGAGAATTAGGTATTAATTTGTAAAATAATTTTATGCTTTATTCATTTTACCAACAAAGAAACTTGTATTTTAATCTTAATATACAAGTTTAACTAAAAAAATTCTCTATTTCTCATCTTAAAACAAATAAAAAAGATAACCCTGTTTCCAACACTGATTCAATGTTGGGATTCTTCATTTATATTTCCAAGGCCAATTGCATAAACATGCCTATGCTACACCAATTGTAATACTCTAAATATGTGGATTAGAATGGCCCTCTATCCATGCTAACAACAATAATACTATATTGTGCAATATGCCAATCAAGAATACATTGTTGTGACAATACAAAGTACTTGGTCAATTACAATGGCAGCAAAATTTTACTCTCTTATTTTCTTAAATGGGGTTATTTACCATAAACCAAAAACCCCTAAAAATTAACTCCAAAAAACCATCAAGTTACAAATTCTCTTAAATCTTAAGTCAATTCCCCTAAATCTTTTTGTCTATTTACCATAAACCACCAATCATTTATCAATATACCAGATAGTATGGTTGTATGTAACTCTAGGAAGAGTTGTATCATTGATGACCCAATACAGGGGACAACAAAATTTTTTCTATTGATCAATAGATAAGTTCAATTGTTTACCAGAAACAACCAATCATTTATCAATATACCAGATCGTATGGATGTATATAATGCCAGGCAGAGATGTATCATTGATGACCCAATACAGGGGACAATAAAATTGTTTGTATTAATCAATAGATAAGTTCAATAGTTTTTTTCGTGTTTTATCTGGTTTTCTTCCTTCTCTGAGCTTCAAGCACAGTTCTTCTTCAAAGCCCTCTTTTCAAGTTACTATCAATTTTCTTCCTAAACTTTCAAATCCTTTTCTTTTTAGATTACCTTCCTCTTTCTTCCCAAGTTTCAATTCTCTTCTTTGCAAGTGGACTTTCACCCAGTAAGATTCTCTCCGATTGAAATTTTTTTGTTCTTGGCATGTTTTGTGACAATTTAATCCTTTTCTTTCCAAAATTATTTTCCATTTTAAACTTTGCCTAAATTTAATAGAGGCACTTTAGATGAATAATTGTTACTGATCCTTTTGGGATCTATAACATTCCATGAGAAATTCATTCTAAATCTCGGTGTACTTATCTGAAATCTGAATTTCTTATGTAAATTATATTTCATTTAGTGGTAATAATTACTTAAGTTAATAGTTTTTCTAGTCACCAAAACGTTGCTAGATGTAAAATTTTCTCACTTTCATGGCATAGGCCTATATAAATATTATTTCCTGAAATCCTAATTCTACATGTATACAAACTAACAAATTCTACTATCTCAAACGAGGAGGTAGAGGAAGCCATCAACTATGTAATTTTTTGTTCTTGATAAGCCTGGAATTGTAACAGTTCACTCCATAATATCTCCTTTGGTCTAGACATTGAGAATCTATAGAAAACATTTATCCACCTAAGCACATGCTCTATATTTATGATTCCTAAAATATTTCCAAGTAGTAACTACAACATTTTTCTAAATATCTTAATTTTCACCTTCCAAGTTACTCCACATCATATGTGCTTGTTGAAGCATTCACCTTAGTGACCACAACATTTTATAGCAGAAACAGAGGAGGTTTATTCACGTGTGCTAGATTGTGTTAGACTAATCTCAAGCAAGAATTTGTTGGACATAATCATTTCTATCTCGAGGGCTTCCCATGGACTCAAATGATGGACTATTAAAACATCCCTTTCAAGTACAATATGTGCAATGGCTTAGGAAATTTTATGAAAACATGCCCCAAAAGAATCCCCAAAATTGAAGGACAAAATATGTTCCTCCAACTGTTGGATGCACTTATATATATTCATGTACTCTAGCATCATCCATAGAGATGCTATATATAAATACGAATACAGCTAATGAAATCAAGGTCAAACTTATACTACTGTAATAGCAATACCATATTGGAGTTGTTATACACAAAGTTGAGAGTATATAGGAATGGGTTGATATCCAGAATTTCCAATACGAGAAGCCATACCAAAGTAGATTAATATGAGAAACATATATAAAATTTCATAATGCAAAGAATCATATTGAAGCATATGCGATATGATATTATAGGAAAATCATATAAATACCATAGCTATATATTGAATGTCCAATTATTTCAGAGATGCAGTATCAAGAGCGAAGATCTTGAAAGGCATGCTTGCTGAACCTTGCTTCAAATCACTGTGAGTTCATGATCAACTATGCTTCCACTTATACTGATCTACTAGACATCAAAATCATGGCCGAAAGGGATTAAGGCTGCCCCCTAAGCCTCCTACTATTCACGTGATTGCTACAACAAGATATTCATATACACCAAAATATATTTGATCTTAATTGTATTGTATGTTAGGATGGATGCGTCCTAAAATAGGCCTCAAGACAGACTTTTCCGAGTTGTTGTAGAAGTAAATCCTTCTCTGTGGCCTAGAGTAGAAAGAGAATCTCCTTCTAGAACAAGTAACCACTTTGATTTCCTGCACTATCTTTTGATATCACTGTGGCTAGGGTAGGAGGTCCCTTATAGACCTCTCGGCCCTCTCAAATCCTCCTCCTCATGCTACTATAGCAGCACCTTCCAGCAGCCTTGTAAATACAAACCCTTCATAAAAATACAGAAAAACAATCCATACTTACCTCTTAAAATGTGGTCTGATCTAGCAAGAGAGATGCTGCCCTAAACAGTCTTGAATCTTCTCTCCTCTTTGATGGATGATTCCATTAGATGTTAGAGGAGGATTATACAATAATGTTTTGCATATTTGATTTGAAGCCGCTATGAGTTATTGATCCCAACTCTGACATATTACCAAACTGGAATTCTAACAGTCCCTTTCTTGATGGAAACTTGGATACATTCCTTGTGATTGCATTCCTTCTCTTGCCAATTCTGCCTAGAAAACCCCAAAACTATTCTGCTTGGCTAGTTTATCCAGCTCTGTTCTTGTTCTGATAACCCTGCCACCATTAGAAACACAAATAACATATTGATATGGATTGATTTGTTATTAATGCAAGAAATTTTTTTATCTATCTTGAAATTCTGCATTTACTTGGGCAGTTTGCTATTTTATTGAGCAGATTTTAGAGTCTAGACTATCTCTAAAGTCATGTTTTCTCATCAAAAAATATCTTATCCTTGTCCTTGAAAAAAAAAACCAGGTAATGAATTTCAACAATAAAATATTGTGAATTATATTTTCTTAAAATAGAAGCCCAAATGTACTATAAAATGCTTGCTTCATTTCTCTGATGAGACGGTTGATGACTTTACTAATATAGCGCAAATTTCACGACTTTTTTTTTAAGTGGTCTATCATTCTAACCACATTTTCATTTTTGTTTGAATGGGCTGATGATTTCTCTATCATTTTTCTTCTTCTCTATAAAAGCATGACCTTTATCCATAGCAACTAATTACTTTGAGATGAGTTATTTCACCATGCAATCTTCTTTGTTGTCTTTGCTAATTTTGAGGGACTTTATCAGTAAATGCTAAGATTCAATATAGTTTTTAACCAAGACTCGGAAGGTAGGTTAGATCATTAGACTGTAGCTTCATCACTCCAACTAAGAGTTTTCAATAACCATGTCCGCAATTTCAGGGAAGGTTAATTTTTGTTTGGGAAAGACACATGAGATGGATAAGATTGTATGCATGGGAACACCATACATTTTTCTCATGGAAGGCTACAAAGCCAAAAAACTGCCACAGTGACTTGTCTTTTACCAAAAACAAGGTAAATGTAATGGAATTGATACACAACAAAGTTGCAAACGTCCAATACACCAAGTTGGATATCATGGGCATTAAACCATTTCTTATGTTCAACATCCCTTTTAAGTTTTTAGCCTATTTTTTTTAATACACTTTCAGAAAAATTTCATATCTTACAAAGTGTAAGTTCATAAGAGATAAACATAGGGGTGTACTCTTTGTCTTTCGAAGAAACTTTTGGAGACACTATCCTCAACCCTCATTGTTTTTGGATAGAATAGTACACAACTCTCAGAAATTTTTTGGAAATTTAGAGTTTAACATTTTGGTATATTAGGGAACATATTATAAGGATTCATGGTTTCCCATCATAGGATAATTGTAAAAATGTTTTTAATCTCACCAAACTCACAATGTGCATGAGAGGAAACTCTAAATTTTTTGATTTTATATTGAGTTGGTTTTACTCAAGAGTTCAATTGTGACAGACCAGGAACTCCACCTCTGGAACTTCTCTAGGAGAAGAATAGGTCATGTTACAAGCATTGTTCAAACTTCATGACATAAATTCCTTACCTACCTAAGCTAGTTCTACTTTGAAAGTTCCCCGGGGTACTAAACTTAGCTTAGCTCCCTAGATTCAGCCAAACAGTCAGGGTTCTCTCCATAATTTCTTTCATTCAACCTTGGATGGTAAGAAATTGGGGCAACCTTGGATGTTAGGTCCCTATATTACTAGTATAGTCCCTTATTGTTGTTAGTGTAACCCCCTTATTGTTATTACTGTACCCCTGTAACCCCCATATTGTTATTATTGTGCCCTTAAATTATTATTGTTAGGTCGACTAGAATTACATTGTGCTCCATGACTTTTACATAGAAAGGAGAATTTTTCTTGTAATTTGTATCATCGAAGAATTTTTCATTCATGTAATGTATTGGAGGTTTCCCCCTCGAAGTGGCTTATTTCTAAGGCGTTGATATCTCTTTTATTCTATTTTTGGAGCTGGTTTCACAATATTTGGTATCAGAGCTTTGGATTCTAGGGTTTTGCTGTTCCAAACAGGTCATCGTGGAATTTTCGTTATAATTTTTTTTCTACGAAGTTTTATAAGCTAAAATTTTTATAGTGTGAAGTCGAAATCCTGAGGAACATCTTCACAAAATTTCAGAGCTTGGTTCGCAATATCTTAGGATATATGATCTATTGAAGTTAGGGCTTTTTGCAGGCTCCTGAATTTCACTTAAAAAGGTCATTGCAACATTGCTGCTATAACGTTTTTTCTACGAAGGTTCAGAAGCTGAAATTTTTAAAGAGAGAAGCCAAAATCCTGAGGAACATCTTCACAACACTTCAGAGCTTGGTTTGCAATATTTTCGGAGATATGATGTGGAATTTAGGTCTTTTTCAGGATCCTAGATTTCATCTCAAAGAGGTGATCGTGGGAAGATCTTCATAACTCTCTCTCTCTCTGAGCATAGGATTGGAATTCTATAAAAAGCGACTAGAAGTACACGGACTATAGTTTCCTGTCTCTAAATTTCAGAGTCAAAGGAGCAAACAGTGACACGTGGCAAGTCGTACAAGTTCGCTATACGGAACCAGTCCATAATTAGGTCATTGTGGGAGATTGGACATAATGTTGCCTTGGAGAATCCAAATCAATTCAAACCTATGGCATTTGAAAGAAGCTTCAGAGGACTACTGCAGGGCCAAATTTCAGATATTGAGGTTTTGTAAGTATAGAGATAAGTCAATTTCAATATCGAGCTCCTCAAAAGCAAGTAAAAGGTGTGTATATTGTTTTCCCGAATTTCATAAGTCTTGTTTGAAGAATCAAGTTGAATTAATTCCAAGGGAATATTGTAGAATATATTTTAGTATTGGGTTCTGAAATGCCTCCTAAAAATAATTCAACACCCATTAAGCCTTTATAAGGCTCTATTATGACTCATGAAGATGAAGAATGGCAACATGACATATCAAATTTACAAGAGCAAGTGCAACAAATTTTGCTCTCGCAAAGAGCAACAAAAAATGACATGGAAGTTTTGAAGAAAGGCGTGGAAACTAAGATGGATGGTTTGAAGAAAGGCGTGGAATCTAATATGGATGGTTTGAAGAATGGCATGGAATCTAAGATAGATGGCATGGAAGCTGGCATGGAATCTAAGATGGATGACATGGAAGCTAAGATCGATGAGAAAATGGAAAACATGAATAATGATCTAAAAGCAGACATGGAAGGTTTGACAAAGTTGATACAAGAAATGTTTCCTAATGGTGAAAAGATAGTAGAGGAAACTCATGATGAGAACAAAATAAATGTTAATCGTGATTTCATAAACTCTAATGTTGGCGGGAAGAACCACCATATTCCAAAATGGATATGAGGAATTTTGATGGAAAGGATCCTGTAACATGGATACTACAGATGGAGCAATATTTTGATCTCCATAATGTGCAAAACACACAAAAGGTATGCATTGCAACTTTACATTTAGAACAAAATACATTTGTATGGTATCGATGGCTTTGCTCCCGTAAAAAAATTGTCACTTGGTCAATTTTTACGAGGAAATGATAGCACATTATGAGGATACAAAGAGCAACACCTTCTTTAGCCAATTGATAAATCTCAAACAAAAGGGTTTAGTGGGGCAGCACATTGAGGACTTCCAAAATTTGAATATAAGGGTAACTGATATTCTAGAGGAACACAGGATTGATCTCTTCATAGGTACTCTAAAGGATAACATCCAACATGAAGTTCGTGTTTTGGAACCTGATTCATTGGAGAAGGCATTCACGTTGGCAAGAAAAGTTGAATGTAAAATTATGGCGACAAGGAAGCCTACCACTCAATTCTATAAAGAAAGAAGTGTTGCTACGCCTAGATTTCCACAACCTACAAGGTTGACACCACAACAATTGGAAGAAAAAAGAGCAAAAGGGCTTTGCTACAGTTGTGATAGCAAATACACTAAAAGTCATAAGTGTGCTGAGAAGAAATTATTTTACATAGATTGTGAAGAGGAAGAAGAAAATGAACAAGAAGAGGATATACACCAGGAACCAGCCCAAGAAGAGGAAGAAATGAGTCCGACCATATCATGTAATGCATTGGCAGGAATTACCACTCCTCAAACTCTCAAGATAGAAGGACATATCAAGAAGAAAAAGGTAATAGTGTTGATTGATTTAGGTAGTACCCATAATTTTATTCATTATAAGGTAGCCAAGGAATTGAATTGTTTCCTATACCCAGCACCAGAATGTCAAATGATGGTTGCAAATGGAGGAACTATAAATTGCTCTGGAAAATGCCATAATATCAAGCTAACCATGGGGGAATATGTATTGAATACTCCAATGCTTTCCATTCCTATGGGAGGTGCTGATGTTGTACTAGGAGTACAATGGTTACAATCTTTGGGGACGGTAGCTTTTAATTTTCAAGAACTTTTCTTTAAATTCTTTTCAGAAGGAAAGGAAGTCGAATTACGGGGTATTGAAGGGAAGCCAGGAAGGATAATAAGCTCTAATGGCATGACAAAGCTTCTAAAGAAAGAACAACGAGGCGTAATTGCACAATTATGCTTACTAGAAGTTCCAACATCAAAATCATCTATTTCTGCAGATCTCCAACAAGTCTTGGAAAATCATTCCAAGGTGTTTGAAACTCCCAAAGGACTCCCACATATTCGTGATCATGATCATGCTATTCATTTGATTCCAGGAAGTGTTCCTCCAAACATCAGGCCTTATAGATATCCTTACTTCCAAAAGAGCGAAATTGAACGTATGATTGCAGAAATGTTAGAGGCGGGTATAATCCAACCTAGTCAAAGTTCTTTCTCTGCTCCTGTAGTATTGGTACACAAGAAGGATGGATCATGGCGAATGTGTCCGGATTATAGGGAGCTCAATAAGCCCACCATTAAAGATAAATTTCCCATTCCTGTGATTGATGAATTATTGGATGAATTACATGGAGCAATTTATTTTACCAAGTTGGATCTTCGTTCAGGATATCATCAAATTAGAATGAAGACTGAAGATATTCCAAAAACAAGATTTCGAACTCATGAGGGTCATTATGAATTTTTGGTCATGCCTTTTGGCCTTACCAATGCACCTTCTACATTTCAAGGGTTGATGAATTCCATTTTCAAACCCTTCCTTAGAAAATTTGTGCTTGTATTTTTTGATGATATACTAATCTACAACAGGTCTTGGAAGGATCATGTTGAACATGTTGACAGGGTGCTCAAACTATTGCAGGAGAAACAATTATATGCAAACACATCCAAATGTTTCTTTGGAGTACAAGAGGTGGAATATCTGGGTCATATTGTATCTCACGAGGGTGTTAAAGTAGACCCTAACAAAATTAAAGCCATTAAGGAAGGGAAAGTCCCCACAACCATAAAGCAGTTGCGAGGATTTCTCGGGTTAACAGGGTATTATCGCAAGTTTGTTAAGAATTATGGGAGAATAGCAGCACCTCTAACAACATTATTGAAGAAAGATGGATTTTCATGGACTCCTGAAGCAACTAAGGCCTTTGAACATCTTAAATAGGCAATGTGCCTAGCACCGACCTTAGCTACGCCAGACTTCACAAAACCTTTATTGTGGAATGTGATGCCTCGAGAAATGGAATTGGTGTCGTTTTAATGCAAGAAGGAAGACGCATTGCTTTTGAAAGTCGTCCAATCAAAGGAAAGTATTTACAGAAACCTATTTATGAGAAGGAAATGTTAGCAATAATGCATGCACTAAAGAAATGGCGAACTTACCTAATGGGAAGACACTTCAAGGTAAAAACTGATCATGATAGTCTTAAACACTTTTTGCAACAAAGACTATCTTCAGAAGAGCAGCAAAAATGGGTCACAAAGATGTTGGGTTATGACTTTGAAATAATCTACAAAAAAGGAAAGCTTAATGTTGTTGCAGATGCACTCTCAAGAAAGAATGAAGAGGTGGAAGCATTGCTTTGTGCCATTTCTATTATCCAACCAGATTGGATAACCGAAGCAAGAGATGAATGGAAGAAGGAAAAAGATGTATGGACACTCATTCAAAAGTTGCAGCAAGATCCTAGTACACCTGATACATTTAGTTGGAAAAATGATTCCTTATGGTACAAAGATCGCTTATATCTTTGTAAGAATTCCCAACTAAAACAAAAGATTCTTCTGGAATTGCACACTTCTCCTTTAGGAGGACACTCAGGATTTTTTAAAAACTTACCACAGGGTGAAGAAAGAATTTTTTTGGGATGGCCTTAAATCTGATATTCAAAAGTTTGTGGCGGAATGTTTGGTTTGCCAGCAGAATAAAGTTGAGACAATTAAGACCCTGGGTCTTCTACAACATTTATCCATTCCAAGTCAACGTTGGGAGGAGATTTCAATGGATTTTATCACAAGTTTACCTAAGTCCGAAGGAAAGAGTGTCATCATGGTGGTAGTTGATAGACTTACCAAGTATGCAAACTTTTGTGCATTATCTCATCCATTTAAAGCAAGTACAGTTGCTACTACATTTATGGACACAATTCAAAAGCTACATGGAAACCCAAGGGTTATTTTGAGCGACAGAGATCCCATTTTTACTGGAAATTTTTGGACGGAGTTATTTTCTTGTTTGGGTACTCAATTATCTCATAGCTCATCTTATCATCCTCAATCTGATGGTCAAACTGAGACAGTAAATAAATGTTTGGAAGGATATCTTCGTTTTTTTGTATCTAATAAAAAAACATAATGGGTCAAGTGGTTACCTCTCGCTAAATGGTGGTATAACACTTCCTTCCATACTGCAGCAAAAATGACCCCGTTTATGACACTTTCTGGATATCATCCACCGTCCATCACATCATCTTTAAGAGAAAATTTGAAGTTTCAAGCAGTGGAAGATCACATCGAGCATCAACAATAAGTTCTCCAGCTCTTAAAGGATAACCTGAATTTGGCACAAAATTGAATGAAGCAATAGGCAGATCAATATCGCAGTGAGAGAAGTTTTGATGTAGGAGACTGGGTATTTTTACAGCTACAACCATACAAACATAGGTACCTCAAGAAAGCTAAGAAGGATAATAAATTATCACCAAAGTACTATGGTTCGTACAAGGTGTTGTAAAATATTGGTACTATGGCATACAAATTGGAGCTTCCTGCTTCTTCACGAGTGCATCCAGTTTTCCATGTTTCATGCTTAAAGAAGGTTATAGGTGAAAAAATTCCAGTTCAAACAATATTGCCAGAAATTGATGAGGAAGGGAAAATCATATTGGAACTGGAAGCGGTCACATAAACAAGAACTCAACAGCTACGAAATCGATCAATTTCAAAGTATCTCATCAAGTGGAAGAACTTACCCACTAAAGATTCTACATGGGAGGATGATAATTTTATACAGAAACACCCAGAGCTACTCAAGCATTGAGGACAACACTTTTTTGAAGGAGAGGGGCATGTTAGGTCCCTATATTGCTAGTATAGTCCATTATTTTTGTTATTGTAACCCCCTTATCTTTATTATTGTACCCCTTTAACCCCCATATTGTTACTATTGTGCCCTTAAATTATTATTGTTAGGTTGGCTAGGATTACATTGTGGCCCCACTAAGATTACATTGTGGCCCCATGGACTCCTATATATAGAAAGGAGGTTTTGTAATTTGTATCATCTAAGAATTTTTCATTCATGTAATGTATTGGAGATTTCCCCCTCAAAGTGGCTTATTTCTAAGGTGTTTATATCTCTTTTCTTCTATTTTTGGAGCTGGTTTCACAACATTGGATGGAAAAAATGAAGGGCTACCTTTCTCCCACGCTTCCCCAGTATCAACATTTATTTATGCTTCTTTCTTTTCATGCCTTCTGTAGTTTTCAATATTGTTATAGGAGTTGTTTTAGTACTTCGACATTGTATTCACTCTGGATATACCTTCAAGTCTCCTTGACCTACTTTTGTAATTATTTGCTGAACATAACAAAGTTATGTTATCTTATCTAGGTGTGCCTTTTAGTTGGTAAATACCAACTAGTTTGTGCCTAAATATAAAGTTGGTACTACCCAAAATTATAACTTTCATAGGGGTTGGAAGGAAAATAGCTAGGCAAAAATAGAACTTTAGGAATATAGCTAATTGAACAACTTTTCATTTGAAAAGAGGCATGTGTCATATCCCAAACATACCAGCATAGGCCACCATGATGAAACTACCAGAATCATAATAATACATTAAGTTAACAAAAAACCAAATTAGCTTCGAAAGCATAGATTCCATTAACATTTTATTTGGGTTTTATTATTCTCATTAGAGTTGCAGTCCAGCCATGGAATGTGCCTCTCTGTTTTTGCCTCTATATTTTTTTCAAATAAATGGGGTATGGAAGCACTCTGAAATCAACAACGCCTTATGGGGGGGGGTCTAATAGGACCAATATGAAAACAAAATATATCATACCATGATTCCATAAGCCAATCCTCCAACTACAGTGTAGGCAATGGCCAATGCAACCAACTTGAACTTCCCCAAGTGGCCTGCCATCAATTCTACCACAACAGTAAAAATGTACTACAAGACAATAGCAACTATAGTGGGAGTTGCAAGCTTCCATTGGGCCTTGCACTCAGACCAGGTTGTTCTTGCTCAATTATTTTCACCTGTGACTTCTATATGAGGTGGGTATTAAGTTGTCAAGCTGCACATACTTTTATACTCCAAACTCATTGTTGTGTTCATTGTAAGGTTTCTGAACATTTGGGTACCTACATTAACATCATCATGCTTTTATGTAAAATACTTTAGTCACAACTGGTGCACTTTATTGGATTCCTTTGGAACTCTTTTCATGGGCTATTTTAGTGGTTTAGATGATGATCTAGGATGCAACTTTGATTTTTTTTATAGATCAAATTTGGGCACTCTCTTTGAATGCTCTTCTGAAATTTATCTTATGTTCATCCTTGCTTGAAGAGGGCACTACCACAGGTGGTATTTTATCCTATTTATATACCAAAAAAGCCACCATGATTTCATGAAATCATGAAGAGCAACTGACTTCAGTCAATGATTGGAATCTCACCTAATGCACAATGTGCGTGAGAGGAAACTATGAATTTTCTAATTTTATATTGAGTTGGTTTGACTCAAGAGTTCAATTTTGATAGACCAAGTGCTCCACCACTAGAACTTCTTTAGGAGAAGAGGTCATGTTACAAGCGTTGTTCAAACTTCATGACAAAAATTTTGGTAAATACCAACTATTTTGTGCCTAAAAAGAAATTTGGTACTACCCAAAAGTATAACTTTCATAGGAGCTGAACGACAAATAGCTAGGCCAAAATAGAACATGAGGAATATAGCCAATTGAATAACTTGCATTTGATAAGATGCATGTGTCAAATCCCAAACATACAAGCATATGCCACCATGATGAAACTCCCAGAATCATAATAATACATTAATTTAACAAAAACCCAAATTAGCTTCGGAAGCATAGATTCCATTAACATTTTATTTAGGTTTTATAATTCTCATTAGAGTTGCATTCCATCCATGGAATGTGCCTCTCTATTTTTTCCTCTCTACTTTTTGCAAACAAATGGGGTATGAAAGAACTCTGAAATCAAAAATGCCTTATGGGGGGGGGGGATTTAATAGGACCAATATGAAAACAAAATATATCATACCATGATTCCATAAGCCAATCCTCTAACAACAGTGTAGGCAATGGTCAATGATCCAACTCGAACTTCCCCAAGTGGCTTGCCATCAATTCTGCCACAACAGTAAACATGTACTGTAAGATAATAGTAGCTATAGTAGGAGCTGCAAGCTTCCATTGGGCCTTGCACTCAGAGCAGGCTGTCTTGCTCAATTCTTTTCACCTGTGACTGCTATCTGAGGTGGGCATTAAGTTGTCAAGCTACACGTACTTGTGAACTTTGAACTCATTTTTTTGTTCATTGGAAGGATTATGAACATTTGGGTACCTACGTTAACTCATCATGCTTTTATGTACAATACGTTAGTCACATCTGGTGCACTTTATTGCATGCATTTTCAACTCTTTTCATGGGCTATGTTAGTGGTGTAGATGATGATCTAGGGTGCAACTTTGATTGTTGTTATAGATCAGATTTGGGCACTCTCTTTGAATGCTCTTCTGATATTTACCTTATGTTCCTCCTTGCTTGAAGAGGGCGCTGGCACAGGTGGTATTTTAGCTTGTTTCTATACCAAAAAAACCACCATGATTTCACAAAATCTGTATTTTTTCGTGAAGATAGTTGTGCCTTTCATAACAAGAAAATACATAGTTTTAGAGATTGAATCCTGCCATTGCTCTTTATGAGGAAGAGTGCATTATAATTCCTTAATGTGGTTCCTATTTTTCCTTTTTTTTTTGCTTTAATGATGAGTAGCACTTCTAATTGAAACACAAAATGTGTAACCAATGTCACAAAACTTGACAATGTTCATCCAATTGAGTGCTCCAGGAAATTATATTTCAGTGTTTTGCATGAAAGCTAAACAAATATGGAGAATGAGAGCACTATATTTGAGATGGATGTTTGATACTTCTGTGGGAGTAAAACACTATTGTCCTGGGAAGAATTTACTGGGGTATCTCTGTAATTTTTGCCTTCATCATTTAGAAAAAAAAATTGCTCTTATTTTGGAATGAAAGTGCCACTATTATGAGAAATATTTCAACGTATAGAGCCTAAAGTTTCACCTTTCAACCTTGGCTTATGCCTTGTCTTCATTGGAGGTCCCAATAAAACATGTTAAATTCTACTAAAATCCTTATTTGGGATGACTGGAGTGCTTGGGGCATTCTGATTCAACCCATTAAAAGATACATCCTTGACTCCACCCTTAGAGAGATTTATTTTTGCATCGTTATACTGATTTGAGAGGAGAAACACCTCCAAGAATGATTTACACACTAATTGAATAAAATTTTCTTCAATGGAAGCATCATCACTTGGTATAATAATTTTTATATCATTATCACTAATTGTATCATCAGTGCTATGTGCTTCCGAAGTAGAGTGTTTCTCATAATACAAATAAAAAACATGCACTACACGTGATCTTCACTACAAAGAAAAATTGAGAGCTTTAGCAAAAAATACAAAGTCACATTGATTTGTATTTGTTGAACTATGTACAGTTTTGGTATTCATTCCCATGTTTCTACTCTTGTCCTATGAATCTATGAATTTTTCAAATAACAAGGTACGAGCCACACTAAGCTTAGACTTATGGACATTGTAAGTCCTTTTAGGCCTGGTTGGTCTATGTGATGGATCATGACCACCATTGTCCTCAAATATCACCTTTTCTTTATGAGACTTCTTGGGCACAAAGAAAAGTTCCTCTGAACCAAAAGCCAATGAGTCAAGAGTACTTTACTCTAGGTTCTTGGGAACTAGACATGATGACGGAAGAGCTCCCCCCTAACAGACATTCATAAACCAGGGACAAGGACCAAAATATGCCCAGTCCCCAGCACTAAACCCACCCATGCAGAATAATGCACAGGTGAAATTTGTGCAACATTCCCAAGCACAACCTTTCCAACCATACAATTAGGAGAATCCTAGCTATCCTCCTAACGAGGTAAGGAAAAAAGGAAAAAACAAGCCAAAGGGAAATCTTGGACAGGGGGGCAACAATAAACAACGCCCTCTGCAATCACAGACTGGAGGCAATTCCAACCAAAATCAAAACCAAGAGCCAAGCAGCTCCCAAGGGAAAAATAATAGGGTGAACCTTCATACCAACCAATCTTGTTCAATCTGTGGTGAGTACATCCATTACATGCACCACTATCCCAATCTCCTTGAGTTGAATCACCTTCAAGGTAAATGTGGATAGGGGCGATCCTCACAGCAGACAATAGTCGACATGCAGGATTCGTTCCCCCATCTAGGAACAATTAGCACCCAACAACAGTAAACAACACCCGACGATTTCGGAAAAAACAGCCATGAAATATACATGAATGGCGAAGAAATTTTTTTCCAGACACGAAACCAATCCTGTGTTAGTGGATTTGGTGTACAAGTTTACCAATCCACACTTGCTTAAGAGGACTGGTCACTACCTCTTAAGCTTCTGGTCACAGGAAGAGTTAGCAGGTTAGTGAACATGATATAAAAAAAAACATACTAGATAATGATGTGAGTTGTGACAAGGGGGAGTATGTTGTTTCACTTGAGGGGATCTGATCAACATCCCATGATGCTCTCGCACATTAAAATCCTAGGAAAAAAATTGACAAGAAAAATCAAGGATAACAATCATTAAAATCCCTAGTAAATATCATCAAAGTTCATTAGATTGAATTGGGCATGATTCAAAAATGTTCTTAGGAAATAGACATAATCTTAGTTTAGACGTGATGTAAAATATAATTACACATAGAGAGATAGGTTCAGGAGGCATTGTTGTTTAATCATCAGAGGAGAAGAAAAAATCATGGATTTATCCTATTGTATTTAAATATGCTGAGTAGAAATCATGGGTGTATCATATTTGAATTAAATTAATGTGTATTCATGAATTTAAATCATTTCTTTTAGATTAATGGATTATCTCATAACTCTTGATGGATTTCTTTTAACTCTTAAATGTATCTTAGGAGAGAGGAAATAGTTTTAGATTCTATGCAGTCTAATTTTCTCTAAGAGATTGTAGTTTTAGTTATTTATTACACTATTTTATTTAATTACAAACCTTTGAGACCGCATATTTATATATTTCATTATGAGACCAATATGAGTAAGCTTCTTTGTTGATCTTTTTTAGATTTTAGTATAAAACATGAACAATCCTTAATATGGCACATATGAATGGTGGAAAATGGATGTCTACTGCTCATGCAATCGATGCTATAGTAGAAGATGCCAAAAATGACATGTTGAGAGGGACCATTTATCATTAAATGGTCCCATGCAAGGATTTTTTGAGAATGACGAAGAAATGAATATGGAAATGTTCGCAAGAATTCAAAATAATGATTTAACAATTGGAAGTGGTAATGGTTTAACCAACATAATTGGTGAAGATATTGTTAATAATAGCCCCAATAATGACAGTATATATAACGACTACATGGATGGTTCTAACGATGACCATGCACATGTAGAAGAACGAATAACTATTGAATCCAATGCATGAGAGATTCTAGATTCAATTAATATACACGTTGATGGACAACCTCAGATAATGATAGTATACGTATGGAAAGGACACCACTATACCCTGGTGCACAATGCTCCATATTGCAATCTATGTTACCCCTTCTTAACTTAAAATTTTTCCATGGATGGACAAAAAATAGTTTCATTGATCTTCTACAGTAAGTGTTTTTATACAAAATGGAAATTTCAAGTTTTTTTTAATAGATGTTTCCAAAAATATAATTCCACTCTAAACTATATCTTATCATTGTTTATGGTATTTTCATAGGTTTTTATCAGGTCTAATCCTTCCAATTAATGACAAATTGCCTAAATAAAAAAATGAGATCAAGTCATTGACAAAATATTTAGGTATGGATGCTTCCAATATGTCTGATGCATGTCCCAATGATTGCATCCTATATTATGGAGATGGTAAGGAATCCTTGGATGAATGTCCAGAATGTGGTGAGAAAAGGTACCATATAAGTACATCATCAAAAAATGTAGGAAGAAAGGTACTACGTCACATAGATTTAGCCCCACAATTTGAGAGGTTATTTGGATGTAAGGAAATGTCACAGCTCATGGATTATCAAGTGAGGGGAAGGAGCACAAATGGTGTTATGAGGATGCCAGCTGATGGAGTGTCATGGCGTAAGATCGAGGAGAAGTGGCCATTTTTCAAAGATGAGCCACGAAATGCAATAATATCATTATCATTAGATGGTTTGAATCCTTATGGAAATCAATCGACACAATGGTTTACATGTCCAATAATTGCTATCAACAACAACCTACCCACATGGCTATCAACCAGAAAGTAACATGCTATGTTGACACTTATCATATCAGGTTATACTTTATGGAAATTTCTAATATTGAGTCTACATGGTAATGGTAACAAATTTCATGGTGCAAATGACAAATTGAATTTGATGCCTTTACAGGTCCAAATCAACCGAAATGTATGGACACATACTTGGAGCCTTTAATAAACAAGTTATTAATGCTTTGGCAAGGAATGAATATGAAGGATGTGTCTCATCCTATTTCTTCAAGGATGTTTCAATTTCATGCAATGCTTCTTTTCACAATTCATGATGCTCCAGGGCTATCAATGTGTTGTGGTGAGTTATAGTTCTTGTTAATAACCTCATATTATATTTATTGATTTTATTTATTTCATAATAAAATCCTAAATTATTACTTGATCTTGCATATAAAAATGAAAGGCCTTCATACTAAGGGATCTTATGGATGCCCAACATGTGGGCCTTGCACCTCATCAATAAGATCAAGTCATTTGGGAAAGACTGTATATAATGAATATAGAATGTTTCTAAATCCTGATCATCCATATTGTGTACAAGATCAGGATTATTTTGGTGGAAAGGAGTGCCTTCTTAGAGAACCTTCAAAGATGAATCTTGGGAGATGGATGCATGCATATAGAAGCACATATGGTAATTTTCATTCTCGCCTTTTAAATGATATATGATTACATTCCTAAAACATTGATTTGGTAAATTTATTATGATTTTTCTTTTTGGTAGGATCCCTTCCTTCAGGAATGACTTGAAAGACAATATTTTCAGAGTTTCCATATTATGAATACCTACCTATTGTTCACTTGTTTGACACAATTCACATAGGTAAGAATGTATCTGTTTTTTTTATAATATGCTATTTGAGAAGAGTTCAATACATGGGAGGAAACTAAATAAGCTACAAGTGAGGATGGACCTCAAATAAGTAGGAAGAATGTCTCATATTTGGCCAAATGATGATGGTAACTTTGTAGCTCATCCATGGTCTCTCACAAAGGAGGGGAAAGAGCAGATGATTAAATCCATAAAATAAGCAAGATTCCAAATAGGTTTTGGAGTAAATTTTAAGAATGCATTCTCAAAAGGAAATGAACTCGTTGGAATGAAGACCCGTGATTGACATAATTTCCTTAGGGTATGTGCACATTGATCGACATTAACTATATTATCTACTTTGTGATTTTAAAATTAATTTATTTAAAAAATGATTATATAGCATAAGTAATTGATTAAATTTAACATTCTAATTGTAGTATCTATTACCTACCAGCCTTCTAAATAATCTCGATCACAACATTAGGAGGACAATCTACAAGCTAAGTAGATTTTTTAGGTATGATGCATGGCCTATATAAGGAAAAAGGTCTCTTCATGTACAATGTGATATACTAGAAAATTGTTCATGTAGAATATTTTTTTTTCTTTACACAAATCATGGTCTTAAATTAATTAATTCTATTCTAGGTGGGTCACTTCAACAGAGATACACAACAAAGACTTAAATATGTGGAAGAAATAACTCCCCATTTTGATGTGTGACATGAAAAATTACTTCCCAACAAGTTTCTTCAATGCACAGGAACACTACATTGCGCACCTCTTACATGAAATAGAGTTGTGTGGACAAGTTCAAACAAGGAAAATGTTTCCTATTGAGCGTTATTTAAAGGTTTTGAAAAAAAAATTAAAGCAAAAGGCTCATCCTGAAGGTTCCATGATTCAAGGGTACATGTTGTTCAAATCCACAATTTATCTCACTGAATTGTGCAAAGAATTAAATATTGAAGGGCTGCGACTATGGGACTCAAAAGAAAGTCAAAAAGTTGAAGGACATCTATTCACAGGACAAGCAAAAAAAAGGGAAATTAAAGGTGATTAAACTTATATCTACATATGGTTCATGATTTTTATTTGTGACTATGATGGTATAATGTGTTTTATGTCTATGATTGCAGATGTTGTTGAAATTGAGGTTCTATTTATATGTTGCAAGAAATAATGAACACACAAAAATTTGGAGGGATGAATATCAAAGGCATCATGATACCAAAAAAAGGCGTTTTTTGTCATATTTATCTCGAGGTGGTCATAATTCATCTTCACATTCAACAATAATGAAAAAATTTGAAAAGGATTGGCCTCCAGCTATGAGTTTAAAATATTTGAGGGATAGAGTAGCAAGGGCATGTAGAAACAACACATGCATTGGACATTATAAAAGGACTAGAAGAGAATAAGGTGACTTATTATAAGGGGTTTTGGTGCAATGGTCGTCATTATCGTGTTCAGAAACTAGATGAAAATCGACAAACATTTGACTTTGGAATTGCTACATATTTTACAATATATTTTCAGTCACATGTTCATGATGGAAACATAAAATCGACACCTTGAGATACTACAGATTAATCAAAGATATCTTATAGCTTAACTTCAGATCTTTCAAGGTGGTATTATTTGAAGTGGTTTAGAAATATTGTAGTTGGAAATCATCCAACAACATATATGCATGATATGGTTTTTGCATCATCAATCATACCAGGTTTGAGAAAACAGATGAACCATATGTTTTTCCTGACCAATGTGAGAAAATATTTTTATGTTGCCATCTTATAGAATGATCAAAGTCATTTTTCATTGAGTATAATCCTAGATCAATAAGAGTCTTCCAACTTTCACATGAAGAGAAACCTACCTCAACAGAAATGTCATCTAATGGTAACTCAGATGATGAATTTAATGGGAAAGAAGACATGCCTGAAATGTACAATGCCTATTCAAATTATTTTGATGATTAATGAAAAATTCTATGAATAGTTCTACTCAAGAAAATGTAAATGTCTACTAGTTCTATATTAGAGTTGTATTTTCATTTAAATCTATTATATAGATTTTTTTATAATAATAAAACCTATCATAATCTAAAAATTAACAGTATTTCAATGTTAAACATATCAGAGAACTAAAATGTGATAACAATGTTATATATATTATCATTATGTACATTTATAAAAAAAAATTCTCATTATTTTTTTAGAAAACTTAATAATTAATGAATTTCTATCTTATAGAATTGAAAACATATTTTTTACAAGGGAAAGTTAGAGATTAGAGGATTTGTTAAAAAAATTTTACCCTCCAAAATGATATTTTATGATTAAAATTTTTTCAAAATGTTTCATTTGATTGTGAGTTACTATTTTTTGTTGTTTCTTGTATATATTTTAATTCATTTGCATACTTTTCATTTTATAATATACTCATTATTCCACTTCATATAATCAAAGGTTGATGCTTATATATATATATATATATATATATATATATATATATATATATATATATATATATATATATATATATATAAATGTAACTAGTACCGGTTTCACTATTGGATTAATGCAATGAAGTATATAAAACTAGTTCTAACTTGGGAAACGTGTAATATTGAATTAGGTCAATTGGTTCAATATGCGAACAAGAAATAGAGTAAAGCCTATTTGGACAAAGAGTTTAAATGAATTTATGAGGGAAACACCTTCTGGAGTCATAGATATTAATGAGATGCCTTCCAAAGGAAGTAATTTATCTACAATTCCATTTTCGCATTTAGATTTTATAGATGATGTATATGTCCTAGTAGTAACTGATACTTGCCATAATGTGGAGCCTACACTTGAGACTGGATTTGAAATTGATAGATTGAAATCATATAGAGAGTGGTTGATAAAGGCTGATGTTGATCCATTCATAAGAGATGCAATTCATGCAGCATACAAAACAACTATCTCTGACATAAAGAATGCAACATATACAGAAACAACTGTTGATGATCTACTAAGGTAAATAGTCATTTATATTTTACTTATCAACATTAGGTTTGTAATTACATAACATATTGTTATTAATGATATATTATATCGAAATGTTCAGGAGTAATATCAATGCTCTCGAAGAAGACACTAACACTAATGGACATCAAAATCAATCTCCTCCATCAGATGAACAAACTGTACCATCTATTCGTGCATATTTTCAACCTCTCTTAAAACATCCAAATGAATATGTTAAAGGAGAGGAAACTAATGGTATGCCATTCAAAATCACATTAAATGAAAAAAGGGCAAGTGTTAAATGATGAAGGTGGGAGAACATGGAGAGACATACTTCACCGTGAAGCATTGAGATTATTTGGTCCTTCAATTACTAAAGATTTTTGTCATCAAGGTAAAACACATATACTATGTTTTTTCATAAATTGCATACTTAATTTATGTAGTATAAACTATATACTTAGCGTTTCATGCTTCATATATATATATATATAGATATATATTACTCAGTGTTGCATTCCCTAAATTTCATTACTATCATACTAGAAACCTTAAGATTTTTATATGGATCATTTACTTTCTATGTGTATTTCATAGAGAGATCTAAGAAGGATGAGATATTATCTCATATGCATAAAGTATCTGAAATTGTACCTCCAAAACAAATTCTTCATAGTGTTGCTAAATATATTAAAAATACCAGGAATTCTTTGAGAGGAGAATTGGTCAGAAACAAAAATGTAGTCAAGCCACACTTCATAGGAGAAGGAGAGTTGAAGAAGTTACTGGATGAGATTGCTATTAAGAAAAAAAGGAAAAATGGAACTTTGGTTGGAAAACAAAAATATGCACATACTATACAAGCCTCTAGGTTTTCCACACACCATCATTTTGGGAAAGGTGGCATGTTATCTGCAAAGGAAAAAATTGTAAACTTAATACACTACTATGCTTCTCAAGGGAAATTTATTTTTTATATAATCAAATTTCTAACTATTTCATTGTTATTTAAAATATAGTTGCATGTGTTCAATACTAAAATGTCTGAAGATGACAAAGATTTTTCTTCATGCTATGGTGTATCTTCTCTCATTCATCAAAATATTAAAGATGGATTTCATCCTATTACAGATTATGAGGTATTTTTTAACCTAAAATTTTTTTGTTCTAGATAATATTTTATAATTTGAAAGAAATATATGCAAATGAAAGTTTCAATTAATACAATTTATAGTTGTGTTGATATTATCTTATATGTGTCTTAGGTAACTGTTCAACAAGATGAAAGAGAATATTAAATTGAACTTTGAATCATGCTTCAACCTTACCATATGTTTGGTTAGTTCACTTCAGTTATTTTTTAAATCAATAAGTTACTTTAGTTATGAAATACCATTAACTGCACACACTTTTTATGGTTTATTTCAATTCAATTGAAGTTATTGTTTGTGTTTTTCTCCATTTATTTCATTTATCTATTTTTATTCACAAACTTATGTTTATAATTTTTTTTTAAATGGTTTATTTCAATTCAATTGAAGTTATTATTATTGTTTTTCTCTGTTTATTTCATTTATGTATATTTATTCACAAAAATATGTTTATAATTTTCTTTTTTATGATTTTTCCATGTAGGGGGCAACAAAATTCTGAAAAATATTTAAGGATGAACAATACAAATGATTTCAAATGAATTACCAGTTTTGTTTTTTTCATATTTCATAATAAACAAATTTCAAGACCTAAGACATTTCATTATATTAATAAATGAAGAGTGATTTTTTGATAATCAATGTTGGAACATATGTATAAATTTTATTTTCTTTCATTAAATTATCTCTTCTTTATATACTCAACGTTTTGGTTGTTGTATAGTATACTTAAAATTTTATCATATGTAGATATTGTTATTACTTTGTAATTATTCATTTAATGTGAAAGATATCCATTTAATATATTTTTTCATAACTAGAAAGATATGTAATAGATTAGAAAAATAAAAGTTTTTGAAATATCATGCCATCTTGAAGTTTTCACTCAAACAAAATTCTGTGAGGCTTGGAATTGAAATGACACTGCTTAGAAATTTTATTTATTTATTTATTTATTTTAATTTTCAAATATTGAAATGATTCATGTACATGATCAATACCATGTTGACCAAAATGATCAGTAGTGATATTATGTATGTAAATCTATTATGCCTATCAACTTGGAATCATGTGAATGTTTCAATGGAGAGACTCTTCCATTACTTGTAGTTGATACTTGCCATAATGTAGCCAAGCACAAAAAAAAGTACCATAGTCTTATTGTGCACAATGAATTAAAATTTTGGATGCAACTATGGGATACTTTAATTGTGTTAATACATTTGATATTAATTAAATATGTTTATGGTAATTGGATTTAAGCATAAGAAAATTGTCAAAATTTTCTGTTTGGTAATAAAATCAAACTCTTCCCACGATACTCACGACATGCAATATATAACCTTTCTAAATAAAGGAGGTTATTTTTTTTGTACCATTTCATATTTTATGGTGCTTTGCACCATATACAATTTTATTATAAAAATAATAATAATAATATTTTTTTTTGTGCCATCTTTTATTTTATGGTGCTTTGCACCATATAGAATTTATTATTATAATAATAATTTTGATAATTTTTATGATAAATTTTTTATTTTTGTAAAATTGGTTTTGGTGCTTTGCATCACAATATCTTGATCCACGCCATATTGGTTTTTAGTGGTTTCCACCATACACCATGGAATGCCACATATGCATTTAACACCAGATTTAACATTTTTTTCTAACTCCACTTTTGCACCAGAAAACATAGCACCACTTGTGTATCTCCACATTATCACCACTATTTAAAAAGTGAAGATTTCTCAAATCCTTTACAAATTGTGCACCTTCATCTTATAGCTACCTCTGTCTTTTGTATAGTGTCCTGCCACATAGGATAGTATACCATACCACTCTCGTGCACCATATGTTTCATTTATCAATAATTCTCTCTCTAATGTGAGAATGAGAATTATTGATAGAGACATAAAGCTATCCACTATCTTTATATCTGGAATTATTCATAAAAAAAAATTCCAATATGCATTGAGTTATTCTAGTGAAAAGGATGTCATTTATTTTCGAGTAGTTTTGGAGATCTTCATCATAAAGTGAGGTATCATTTAGAAAATTGATTAAATTACACTATTATAAAGACTCAAAATAGTACATGCAACTAGTAGCTCTCTCACATGACTAATAGTTAACTTTAAATTTCTAAACTATAAAAAACTGAACACTTAGTTGATTCAATTTGTTAAGGTTACACTATAATAAGGACTAAAAATTAAAAACTAAACTCTATGATTTATTCATTCAATTAGTTAAAGTTACACGATTATAAAGACGATTATAAAGACTTTAAAAACTAAACTCTATGACTTTCTTTGTTCAGTAGGTTAATGTTACATGGTTACAAACAAATAGGCTAGGGTTACACGGTTACAAACAATACAGTCTAGTATTAGCTATCTCACACATGACTGACAGCAAAATTTAGCTTTCTAAAAATAAAAAGCTAAACTCAACAGAACTCTATGACTGGTTAACTACTTATCTCTCCCACGTTTTGTCTCCCAGTTGTTAACAGCTTCATCTCCACCTCAGAGAAATGCTAGTTGCCGAAAACAATATATATGTGCGCACCATTCGATGCACCTGATGCTCCAAGCAATGAACATTTACATGCAATTTATTGTGTTCCAAGGAATTAAATGGAACACAAAAATAATTTGGTATTTGAAAATATTTTTATGTGGGTGTAGGATAGTTGGGGTGTTTATAATAATGCAAATAACATGGTTTTTTTTTAAATGGAATGTTAAATATTAAAACTTAATTGAAATAGTTTAAAATGAAAGAGATGTTGTAATGTTAAATTATATAAATATTTTGATTAGATGAAATATATATATATATATATATATATATATATATATATATATATATATAAAAGTCAATTTATTCATTTTTAGAATATATATATATATTAATTTTTTTCAAACAATTTTGTTTTTTTAAATTATATTAATGATTAAAAAATAATTAATTATCTAAAAATATAATTAAAAATTAAATTTAATCTATAATAACATTTTAAGAATACATTAATTTAAATAACATTTTCTTTGTTTAATGTATACATTATTAAATATTTAGAATTTATAGAGAATAATTAATTTAAATAACATTACTTGTACATTATTAGTTATTTATGTAATTATAATTTATAGATTATAAATTATAGATTTAAATGTTTTTAGTAAAACTAAAAATTAAAATTTTAGTCATTTATATATCATTTCATTAGAAAAAACCACCCTTATCAATTAGTGCAAGGGAATATGGAACTTTACTTAAGTGTTGGGGTGGGGTAATGCAATATGATTATCAAGAAAACATTTTCACTTTTACGTAAGACTTGTATTCTCACAAAATATACATGATTTCATAAGCCTAATTCTCAAGCTTATGCATTCCTTAAATTGCTGCTAATATTTTCATGTAACACCATGTAGATGTTCTTAAAAAAACCTTCATGTTCAACATATTCTTGTTGGGAATTATTATTACAATTCTAAATCTTATTATCAATATTTTAAATATTATGGAAATTTTATTTCACTAGCACATTGGGTTGACCATTTTAAGAGTGATTTAAAAATTTTAAAAGTGAAGGAGAGATTAACAATTCACTATTGGATGTGGTCATGAGTTAGTTCCATGTAAGTATTTTAATTGGATTTTTTTTTTTTTTAATCTAATATACCTTTTTTACAATACAAAAAGTAAACAAATATATTTATTTTTCACCTTATAAAAGTGCACCTAGTTAATTAGCATGGACTCTTTAAAAATATCAAACCTAACATCACACTATTGGATGCACTCACGAGTTAGTTCCATGTAAATGTTTTAATTGGATTTGATTGCTTTTTAATATTGTATTTTTTTTTTACATTAAAAATATATATATAAATATTTATTTTCCACTTTATTAAATTGCACCTAGTTTATTAACATGGATCCTCCAAAAAAATCAAACCCACCATCACATATGATGACACACTAAATCCAACCTAGAACTATTAAACTTAAACATTGAAATTGATGTGGGGTTGATGTTCCTAAGAAGAACTATACCATACTTAAGAAACACTAAAGATCCATCATGGATACCATTATAGATAAATATAACTACTTTTTTTTTCCAATGCAAAAGGCCAATTAACATACATTATAATTATAAGGGGAAAATGTAGGATATTATAGGATAGGTCTTGATAAAAATGAAACTAGTGATCAGAACATTTCAAAACAAGAGAAGATGACAGGAAACAAATTTATAGTGGTTGCTTTAAATATTAATTTACCTTATCGTCAATAAATCAAGAATGTTAGGATAATATTACCTCAAGTTACCTTATTTATGATGATATGGACATGTGTATAAAAAATTCTAACCTTAAGACCAAGGATGATTATTTTTAAAGAAAATACAATATTAATTTTGTCTCTTTAGAGACATTATAAAAAAACGAATCCAAAAAATTATCTCACCTTGAAATAAATCAATATAAAACGTATTTAATTAGAAATAAACTATATTAGCATTCATTAATTCATGTTGGGACACAGTGGAATCAAACCACCAACCTCCTATGTATAAGGAAGGTGCTCTTTCGTTGATTTGACATCCTTTAAGGAATAATGTGAGGATTTATGATGCTTATTACATTAACGTCAATCCTAATTTGTACCTAGACTCAACCCAATTGAAGTTTCTTAGAACAGGGAGAAAACCTTCTAGGTTTTGAACCTAAAGCATTATTGCTTTAAACTAGTGTGCAACTAGAGAGTACAGAAACAAATCAATGTTACTTTGGGTTTCTCCTTTCATCCAATTAATTTGTAAAATCAATTTCATGCATTCTACTTTTCTAGATGTAATGGAATCATATGAAATATGTCATATCTCTAAGGAGACTTTCCGTGCCATAAGAAATTCCTTATAACTTTACTAAATATAAAATGCATGGACATGTACCTTCCCTCTCAAAATTCCTAAAAGAATGGTCTTGAAATTTGGTATGCCCTTCTCTGTAACTGTTATTGAGAAGGATTTACAGTTGAGTACCTTGCTAAAAAAAAGAGAAAAAAATGGTCTAATATTATCACAGGGATGTAGTTATAGTAAGTTGCATCCACTGACATTTGGGAGCTTACTTCATAGCCCATGGGACAAAGGAAATATTTACTCTCCTTGACATGATTTTTGTAGGATTTTCCTTTTCTATTTCTAGAGGTAAATTCTCATAGATATTCATGTGAGGGTCCTTGTTTTCCAAATTACCATGATTACCTCCAGAAAAAATGCAAGAATGGACCATTTTCTTACACGAAACCCCCAATACCATGAGGTGATTGTTATAAACATTTCATGTAATTTTAGGGATCGGAAATTACATATATACCTCAGTTTCAATATCAAGCTCCTCAAAATCAAGAAAAAAGTTTGTATTTTTTTTTTAATTACATAAGTCTTGTTTGAAAAATCAGTTTGAAGTGATTCCAAGGTTATATTGAAGCATAGATATCAGTATTGGGTTCTAAAATTCCCCGTAAAAATAATTCAACGCCCATTAAGCCCTCAAAAGGCTCTATTATGACTCATGAAGAGGAATAAGTGCAACATGATATGTCAAAATTATAAGACTAAGTGCAACAAATTTTGATCTCACAAAGAGTAACAAAAAATGAAATGGAAGCTAAGATGGATGGTTTGAAGAAAGGAATGGAAGCTAAGATGGGTGGCGTGGAAGCTAAGATAGATGGTTTGAAGAAAGGCGTGGAAGCTAAGATGGATGGTATAAAAGGCAACATGGAAGATTCAAAGAAATACATGGAAGGTTTGAAGGAAGTTTTGGAAAATTTTCTAGAAGAAAATCTTCTTAATGGCAAAAAGGTATTAGAGGAAACTCATGATGAGAAAAAAAGAAATGTTAATCATGATTTCATAGACTCTAATGTTGGATTTAAGACCCACCATATTCCAAAGATATATATGAAGAAGTTTGATGGCAAGGATCCAATAACTTGGATACTATAAATGGAGCAAGTTGAGATCCATAATACGCAAAACACACAAAAGGTACGCATTGCAACTTTATATTTAGAACAAAATCAGTTTGTATGGTATCAATGGCTTTGTTATCGTGAACCACTGGTCACTTGGTCAATTTTTTGAGGAAATGATAACACATTATGAGGATACAAAGAGCAACACATTCTTTAGCCTATTGATAAATCTCAAACAAAAGGGTTCAATGATGGATTACATTGAGGACTTCCAAAAATTGAATATAAGGGTTAATTTCAGAGGAACACAGGATTTATGTCTTCATTGGGACTCTAGAGGATAACATCCAACATGAGGTTCATCTTTGGGAATCTAATACATTGGAGAAGGAATTCAGCTTTGCAAGAAAAATTGAAATCAAAATTATGGCAACAAGGAAGCCTACCACTCACAATTATAAAGATGGAAGTGTTACTACTCATAGACTTTGAAAACCTACAAGGTTTCCACCACAACAATAGGAAGAAAAAAGAGAAAAGTGGCTTTTCTATAGTTGTGATAGAAAAAACACTAAAGTTCATAAGTGTGCTAAGAAGAAATTATTTTACATAGATTGTGAAGAGGAAGAAGAAAAGGAATAATAAACTTCCAAATAAGAGGGTATACACCAGGAACCAACCCTAGAGGAAGAAGAAATTAATCTGAACATATCTTGTAATGCATTGGCGAGAATTACCACTCCTCAAACTCTCAAGATAGAAGGAAATATCAAGAAGAAAAATGTAATAGTTCTTATTGATTCAGGTAGTATCCATAATTTTATTCACTGTAAGGTAGCCAAGGAAGTGAATTTCTTCCTATACCCAGTTCCAGAGTGTCAAGTGATGGTGGAAAATGGAGGAACTATAAATTTCTATAGAAAATGCCATAATCTCAAGCTAACCATGTGGGAATATGTATTGAATATTTCAATTCATTCCATTCCAATGGGTGTTGTTTATGTTGTACTAGGAGTACAATCGTTACAAGCTTTGGGGATAGTAGCTTTTAATTTTCAATAAATTTTCTTGAAATTGTTTTTGGAAGGAAAGTAATTTGAATTATGAGGTATCGCAAGGAATATGGGAAATATAATAATCTCTAATGTCATGAAAAATATTTTGAAGAAATAACAACGAGACGTCATTGCACAATTATGCTCACTAGAAGTTCCAACATCAAAATCATCTATTTCTCCAAATCTCCTAAAAACAGTGGCCAATCATTCCAAGGTGTTTGAAACTCCCAAAGGACTCCTACCTATTTTTTATCATGATCATGCTATTCATTTGATTCTAGGAAGTGTTCCTCCAAACATCAGGCCTTAAAGATATCCTAATGTTCAAAAGAGCGAAATTGAACATATGATTGCAGAAATTATAGAGGCTAGTATAATTCAACCTAGTCAAAGTTATTTCTTTGCTCGAGTGGTATTGGTTCACAATAAGGATTGATCGTGGCACATGTGTCCAGATAATAAGGAGATCAATAAGCTCAGTATTAAAGATAAATTTCTCATTCCTATGATTGATGAATTATTGGATGAATAACATGGAAAAATTTATTTCACCAAGTTGGATCTTTGTTCAGGATATCATCAAATTAGAATGAATACTAAAGACATTCCGAAAGAAAAATTTAGAACTCATGAGGTTCATTATGAATTTTTGGTCATTCCTTTTGGTGTTACCAATGCACCTTCTACATTTCAAGGGTTGATGAATTCCATTTTCAAACACTTCCTTAGAAAATTTATGCTAGTATTTTTTTATGATATAATAATCTACAACAGGTCTTGGAAGGTTCATGTTCAACATTTTGACAGGGTGCTCAAACCATTAGAGGAGAAATAATTATATGCAAAAACCTCAAAAATTTTCTTTGGAGTACAAGAGGTGGAATATCTGGGTCATATTGTATCTCAAGAGGGTGTTAAGGTAGACCCTAAAAAAATTAAATCCATTAAGGAATGTAAAGTCCCCTCAACCATAAAGCAGTTGCGAGGATTTCTCGGGTTAAGAGGGTATTATCACAAGTTTGTTAATATATAGGTTCCATATCCCACCTTTTATAGTATCTATAAGGGACCATACCACAAAGCTTTAGTTTTCTTACCACGACCTTGTAGTCTCTCCTTATTCAATTGTAACCATAGTCTATCTCATATAGTGAATGAATTCTCTATTTTGTGTCGATCATGCCTGAACTTATATTTTTCTTGTGACTTTTGGAGTGTCTAATGTAAATATATATGGATTTTCCTTATATTTTATACAAATATTCCTTCCCTTAAGGCATCCCCTATAAAATAATCCCTCACTCATCCTTTCTTTCCATTTGTAATATCCAAAGGTGAAGGTGGAAAATATCAAAAACAAGTTTCATATGGGGGCTTATTAGTATAGGTGTGAACTACTTTGTTAAAATATTGTTGTATATATACCATATTTTAATCCTAAATCTTTGGATGCTTTTGATTCCAACCCCTTAAAAGTTGCACCAAAATTTTGTTGACTAGTCGTGTCTTCCCATCTATCTCTGGATGGAATCTTATAGGCCTCTTCAACTTCATGCCCATATTATCCCAAAATGTAACCCGAGATGAACTGAGAAATATTGTGTCCATTTATGAAACAATGCTCATTGGTATCCCAAAGAGCACCTAGACCTATTAAAAGAACAATTTTATTGCTTCTTACTGGCTAATGGTATTTTTATAGGGCATTAGAACACACATCTTGTTAAACTTGTCAACTACCACAAACAAGTATTCATGTCCCTTTCTATTTGTCAATAATCCTTCCAGAAATTCCATGGAAATTCTTTCCCAGGGACGGGTGGGTACATGAAAGGGATTATATAGGCCTTGTTTTATGTTACTAGGCTTGCTAGTACAACAAAGAATGCATCATGTTATGAACCTAGCTACCTATTCTTGTGTCTTGTTTCAATACACATAACTCTGCAGATTGGTCAATGTGTTCCCTACACCAAATTTCCCTCTAACCTTATACGTGTGAGCCTATCTAATGAGCTACAATCACTCACCTTTAGGAACACATAAATTATCTGTAATGTATAGTGACCCATATTGGAGATGGTAGTTAATTTTGTTGTCACCATCATGCACATCACTCTAGCTCTACAACTACTGAAACAACTCCTTGAAGCCCTCATACTTTGAATATCACTCTTTGTATGCATCAAGGGTGAATGACTCCATGTGCATCATAGTTCCCAAAGCTATTATATTTGATGTGGGTGGCCTTGAAACCATGTCGTTTAACTTGTTTTTTCTTACATTCTTGTACTTGATCAGTAAATGAAACTACTGTATAAATCCCATACACTTGTAATTATTTATCTATTCTATATTAGTCTAGGCCTATGGGTACTTTAGTGGCTATTGATATGTGTGTATTACTATCTCCTTCCTCATCAGATAATTCTTCCACTTCTTTACAACTTGCACCACGGCATAGAGCTCCTTGTCATACGTAGAGTATTCAAGAAGTGCCCCTTGAAATACTTCAATATGGTAGCATACAGGAATTCCTCCTTGTATCAATATCACTCCCATAACATACCATTCACATATATCGACACTTCAATGGGCTACTTCATGCTCATTAATACCAGAATTGATGCTTGAATGATCTTCTTATTTAGCTCCTCAAAGGCTCTTTGCTGACCTTTTCCCCACTATAATCTTGCTATGGCTTGTACGAGTGTTATTACTGCTAAAAATGAGGATATGAATTTCCTTAGATACTGTGTTAGCCCAATGAAACTCCTATAGTTAAAAACATTAGTATTAATTGACCATTTTATGATGGCCTCCATATTAGTGGGATATATCTTCAACTCTCCACCTATCACATACCCTAGATACACCAAACACTGATATGAAATTTCACACTTCTTGATATTTTATAGCATATTGTGCTTCTTTAATGTCTCCAACACTTGTATCAAATGTCAGATGTGATCCTCCTAGGTAGTACTATATATGAGTATATCATCCAAATAGACATTTGAATCTATAAAAGGGTGAAATATATCATTCATTAACCTCATAAACATAGTTGGTTAGTTACATAGGTCGAATGGAATTACTAACCATTCATACAAACCTTCCCAAGTTTTGAAGGTGAACTTCTAGGTATCTTCTACTCTGACTCAGACCTACTAATATCTAGACTTTAAGTCTAGCTTGGTGAAGCATTTCACTTGATGTAACTAATCCATCATATCATGTATCCTTGGCAATGGTTAGGTGTTCTTGAGTGTGATTATATTCAACACCCTGTAGTAGATACACATATGCCAAGTATCATCCTTCTTTAGCACAATTATGATAGGTTACCCACATGTTCATGTACTTAATAGAATGACACCTTATTTGAACAATTGTTACAATTAATTATTCACCTCACTTTATTATAAAATAAACTATACGTATAGCCTAATGTATGGAAATGGGGAGTCTAGGAAAATCTGGATCTCGTGCTCTAGTTCCCTCTTGGGTTATATTCCTTTAGGCTCCTAGAGCATATACCTATATTCCTATAAAAAATCTTCCAATTGTTATTTCTATTTCTTACTACACCTGTCCAGCAATGCCTTTTCTCTCGCTGACTCTTATATAGTCCTAAATATCTTAAAACTACTGAAACATACTTCATGCTATAACTAATCAATTTCTTGGTTTGGTTTGCACTTACCAGTGGAATTTTTTACTTACCTTTATTTTCATTGATGGTGATTTATTTTCCATCCTTGACAAGCAAGTATTAAATGGCTCTTCACACCAAGAATTCATCTTGCATGTATATGTAGGTACTTCCAAACACCACTGAACATACATTAAGGTGAATTACATCTCGCTCTACTTCATCAATAAATCAACATTGCTAGAAAATATTATTTTGCATCTTCTGTTACCTTTAACTCGACACCCTTAATTATCCATCCCAAGGGATATAATCTTGGATGATCATGATCTTCATTCCCAATTTTTTACCAGCTCTACCAAAATGAGATTCTCCTACAACCTTAAGTCAAAAATAACTTCAATATTTTTCTTCTTGATTTGTATCTTTATGTGGAAGAGTTTTTTTATTTATTTCTCTTCTTATTTCTTAAAGCTACTCAGATTCTCCTCCTTCTACAATGACGTACATATGATCTTGTCATCCATGTTCAAGTTGATTTCAACCCAGTTTATTGAATTAGTGTCCATGAGACTCCTTTTCTTTCTATCTTTTTTTTTCATTCGAGTTAAGATTTGGATGAAACTTCCAACACTTCTCCTTTGTATGATTTTCAATGATACAATGCTTGTAGTGATTGATAGGATATTTAAATTAGTGTGATGTGGACACTATATTTTTATCTTTTCCCCCTTTCCACTTCTTTTTCCCCTCTTTAAGAGAATCTTGGCGCTCCTTTTTCTTCAATCCACTTGATTTCCCTTTCTTTAGGCATATGTTCTCCATGTATTTCTCCTATCGATAAGCCTCGTCCATTGATCTAAGCTTGAACAACATCAGTTACTTTCACAGATGGATGTGTATACCACACATATACTTGAGGAGTACATGTGGGTTATTTGGGGAGATGACAAACATTATGGCCATATTTCTAAATTAAGTGGTGTACTCTTTTGCACCCTTACCTTGCTTTTACTTGATGTACTATCATCAGATTCACTATTACTTTACATACTAGTAAAATAAAATTGTGACTTTACAAGGATTTTGAAGTATTCCCACTTAGTCACATGAGGATATCCCTCCAACCTCAAGGTATCTATCGATTTATCACTAGGTCAGGTGATGACCGTCTTTTTTTAGCTACGTGAATGAAATATCGTGTTCTTCCTCTATATGATGAACATTAAAATAAAATTATAATTACTGTAACCAGTGATTGAGCTTCAGAGCATTGATCTCACCTTGATATGTCACAATACCATTTTTTACTTCCATTTTGAACAAGGATTGTGACTGGTTCATGTCACTTGAACTTGGTTGATTTTTTTCGAGTCCTTTCTTTAGTTCATTCTTTTTTTCTTCCAAATCTCCTAGTCTCCCTTCTTTTTGAACCCATGCATTTGAACCCCCATCTTCTCTAAATACACTTGGATTATTACTTAGGGTTTCCATGACGAGATTTTTGTTATGGTTTATATATGAAAATTGTTCTTTTAGCCATGAAAACCCCTCCTTTACAAGACCACAAGGATTATTCATAGATTCGCTAACCATGATTGGGGTTTTATGGCTTTCAACCGAGTTGATCTAGATCCCTTGGAAATATAAATAATATACTTGAAGAAATGTTCTCTAATATGGATATGATCCATGAATTTTCATGGATATTCCACTGAACAATTCATCACAATAGAATGATAAAATTATACTTAAAAATCCAAAATCTACTTTATTAGGGTTTATTACTCTCTAGATTTCTGCATCTTTAGATCAATGTTTTTTGTGTGTGCATGCAAATCAAAATTTATGTAGAAAATATATAATAGTGAAATAAGAACTCATAAACCACGATTTACACAAGATATAACTTGGGAAACCTTTTCGGGAGAAATGCCAGCTCGATGTTGAGGTCGATCGCTCTCTCTCTCTGAAGAGAAAATGGTTGCAAGTAGAAAGAAGTAAGGAATATGGCTCATGCTATACTATAATGCAAAAATCCTATTTTTTTTCTCTCTCCCTATCCATATAAGCTTCTATTTTGATCTATATAAAAAATTCACCTGAAAAATATTTAAACACATTTTCCTCCTAGTGGCACAATTACATGAGGGCTTCACTGGGCGAGCAATAACATACCACATGCATTCATATTTGGGGATAAATATTGAGGAAAAAATGACATAATATATTGGGGGTAAATGGTTTTTATATCGGAAGTTGTTGGGTGGTTTGATTATCGGATTAAACCTCTCAATATTAATTATCAATCCGGGAGTCGTAAACATGAGTTGTACTGCGTCTTGGCTCAGCTTAATGGTAAGAGTACAAATATTCCTTTGTAATAATAAACTAAACACTGGAATGAAACACACATTTGTTGGAAAATAAACAATCTTGAAAAGGAGACCTAACTAACCAATTTCATTCACTACAAACTCCAAACTACAATTTAAACTATCAGGCTATACAAAGAAATCCTCAATCACATAACATTCCTGCACTCAAATTCTACTTTTAAAATCTCTATGATATCTTGAAAACCCTAATGTATTTTTTCCTTTCACTAACTTGAAATTAACACTTGAAACCAAAACTTGAGATAACCAAAAGGACACACACATTATCCTAATAATAACTTCAAACCTTAAACTAACTAGAACTACTCTTGATAACAAATTCAAGATTCCAAATTAACAAAAGAAACAATCCTAACTATTTCTAAAAGAAAACTACTTTGGTTCATGTAAAAATAACACTTAAAATATCTTATTAAAAATTGCATTACAAATAATCTATGATAACCTTTCAATCCAAAGATTTTTATCTAGATGAAATAAAAACAAGCTTACTCTTCAAAATCATGTAACTCAACAATGAAAACTAAATCAAAATCATGTAACTCAATAATGAAAACTAAATCACTACTACATACACAATAAAATCCGCACTCACACTTGCTCTTATAAAGGAATTATTATACTATGAAAACAAGAAATAATCTAATTAAAAAGAGATCTAAAACAGGAAAAATTCTAATTAAAAGAGATCTAATTATTGAGTGAAGTCTCGGGATGCATAAACAAATCAAATTAAATCCTGCAAACGTTGGAAAGAAACTAATTAATGCAAACCACTCAAAGCATTAAAATATATTCTCATTCCATATTCAAATTCGAAGTATTAAAATCTATTCTAATTCCATATTCAAATTCAGAAATCAGAGTATTCCTATGCTCCCATTACATTCAATTTTAATAAGGGAAATAGAGTATAACTCTATGTTACCACTCAAACACAGATTATGTAATGAGTAATCATTCTTTAGTCCATTAATTTGCATAATCCAACTATGACCAAGAATGCTTTGAAATTGAACCGTACCTGCCACAAATTCACACAGAAACAGAAATAGGAAACTTATACTATAAAAATCACGCACACATCTAATTAACTTATGTTGATTGATCAATATTAACTCTAGATGTGGTGGGTGCTCCCACGCCTGGAGTAAGCCGACTTACTGCAACGGAGGAATGGTTTTAAAAAATCAAAAACTGGAATTCGAAATTAATCATTCACAATTGCTTCTGCTCACAACATCACTTGAAGGTAATCATGTATTGTTAAGACAACATCTGGAAATCGATCACACCAATCATATGAAACAACAATTCTTCCTTATTACACATAAATCCCTCTATCTCTATTACACTCCTGCAAATTAGATGTCAGTTCTACATCTGAAAAATTCGAACTTTAAATATGAGAAATTCTGGTTCTACATTTGAAAAATTCGAATTTGAGAAATTCGACCTCTGCTACCAATTACATTCTCATTCCTATTTTATTCCTATCAATCTCAGCTCCCGTCTCTCTAATTGACGGACTTACCTCCCTGTGCCCCCTCTACATCTGATAAATTCGATTTTACATATGATAAATTCTCCCTGTCTAAATGATGGATTAAATCCCTTTCCTTAGTGCAAAGCTTCTGCTTTATAGCAGCAACGCTACTCCTAATTTCTCGGATTTATTGTTACATTGCATTTAAATTTAGAATTAATATGAATTGGTTAATATTTGTTTCAAATTGGGTTTGAACTAGCTTCTGGAAGTAATTCAAATTTATCATATTATTGGCACACAACTGGAAAGCTCAAATCCATCATAATCCTTTCCTCTTACATTCCCCAAAAACTCAAAGTCGACTTCATCGTGAAAAGGCTTGCTGGCATCTGATGACAAATAAATGTTGTGAAACCAGCTCCAAAAATATAAGAAAAGAGATATCAACGCCTTATAAATAAGCCACTTCGAGGGGGAAACCTCCAATACATTACATGAATGAACAATTATTGAATGATACTAATTACAAAACCTCCTTTCTATATATAGGAGTCCATGGGGCCAAAATGTAATCCTAGCCGACCTAACAATAATAATTGAAGGGCACAATAATAACAATATGGGGGTTACAAGGGTACAATAATAACAATAAGGGTGTTACACTAACAACAATAAGGGACTATACTAGTAATATAGGGACCTAACATGCCCCTCTCCTTCAAAAAAGTGTTGTCCTCAACGCTTGAGTAGCTCTAGGTGCTTCTGTATAAAATTCTCATCCTCCCATGTAAAATCTTCAGTGGGTAAGTTCTTCCACTTGATGAGATACTCTGAAATTGATCGATTCCGTAGCTGTCGAGTTCTGGAATCCGTGACTGCTTCAGGTTCCAATATGATTTTTCCTTCCTCATCAAGTTCTGGAAATATTCTTTGAATTGGAATATTTTCACCTATAACCTTCTTTAAGCATGAAACGTGGAAGATTGGATGCACTCGTGAAGAACCAGGAAGCTCCAATTTGTTTTCCATAGTACCAATATTTTGCAACACCTTGTAAGGACCATAGTACTTTGGTGATAATTTATTATCCTTCTTAGCTTGCTCGAGGGACATTTGTTTGTATGGTTGTAGTCGTAAAAATACCCAGTCTTCTACATCAAAACTTCTTTCCCTGCGATGTTGATATACCTGTTGTTTCATTCGATTTTGTGCCAAATTCAGGTTGTCCTTTAAGAGTTGGAGAAGGAAGGAAGTGTTATACCACCATTCAGCGAGAGGTAACCACTTGACCCATTGTGTTTGTTTATCAAATACAAAACAACGAAGATATCCTTCCAAACATTTATTTACTATCTCAGTTTGACCATCGTATTGAGGATGATAAGATGAGCTATGAGCTAATTGAGTATCCAAACAAGAAAATAACTCTGTCCAAAAATTTCCAATAAAAATGGGATATCTATCACTCACAATAACTCTTGGGTTTCCATGTAGCTTTTGAATTGTGTCCATAAATGCAGTAGCAACTATACTTGCTTTAAATGGATGAGATAATGCACAAAAGTGTGCATACTTGGTAAGTATATCAACTACCACCATGATGACACTCTTTCCTTCGGACTTAGGTAAACCTGTGATAAAATCCATTGAAATCTCCTCCAAACGTTGACTTGGAATGGATAAAGGTTGTAGAATACCCAGGGTCTTGATTGTCTCAACTTTATTCTGCTGGCAAACCAAACATTCCGCCATAAAATTTTGAATATCAGATTTAAGGCCATCCCAAAAAAAATCTTTCTTCACCTTGTGGTAAGTTTTTAAAAATCCTGAGTGTCCTCCTAAAGGAGAAGTGTGCAATTCCAAAAGAATATTTTGTTTTAGTTGGGAATTCTTACAAAGATATAAGCGATCTTTGTACCATAAGGAATTATTTTTTCAACTAAATGTATCAGATGTACTAGGATCTTGCTACAATTTTGAATGAGTGTCCACACTTCTTCGTCCTTCTTCCATTCATCTCTTGCTTCGGTTATCCAATCTGGTTGGATAACAGAAATGGCACAAAGCAATGCTTCCACCTCTTCATTCTTTCTTGAGAGTGCATCTGCAACAACATTTAGCTTCCTTTTTTTGTATATTATTTCAAAGTCATAAGCCAACATCTTTGTGACCTGTTCTTGCTACTCTTCTGAACATAGTCTTTGTTCCAAAAAGTGTTTAAGACTATCATGATCATTTTTTACCTTGAATTGTCTTCCCATTAGGTAAGTTCTCCATTTCTTTAGTGCATGTAGTATTTCTAACATTTCCTTATCATAAATAGGTTTCTGTAAATACTTTCCTTTGATTGGACGACTTCAAAAGAAATTGGTCTTCCTTCTTGCATTAAAACAGCACCAATTAAATTTCCTAAGGCATCACATTCCACAATAAATGCTTTTGTGAAGTTTGGTGTAGCTAAGACCGGTGCTAAGCACATTTCCTCTTTAAGATGTTCAAAGGCCTTAGTTGCTTTAGGAGTCCATGAAAATGCATATTTCTTCAATAATGTTGTTAGAGGTGTTGCTATTCTCCCATAATTCTTAACAAACTTGCGATAATACCCTGTTAACCGGAGAAATCCTTGCAATTTCTTTATGGTTGTGGGGACTTTCCATTCCTTAATGGCTTTAATTTTGTTAGGGTCTACCTTAACACCCTCGTGAGATATAATATGACCCAGATATTCCACCTCTTGTACTTCAAAGAAACATTTGGATGTTTTTGCATATAATTGTTTCTCCTGCAATAGTTTGAGCACCCTGTCAACATGTTGAACATGATCCTTCCAAGACCTGTTGTAGATTAGTATATCATCAAAAAATACTAGCACAAATTTTCTAAGGAAGGGTTTGAAAATGGAATTCATAAACCCTTGAAATTTAATTAAATGAAAAGCATGATCATGATCACGAATAGGTGGGAGTCCTTTGGGAGTTTCAAAAACCTTGGAATGATTGTCCAAGACTTTTTGGAGATCTGCAAGAATAGATGATTTTGATGTTGGAACTTCTAGTGAGCATAATTATGCAATTTTGCCTCCTTTTTATTTCTTTAGAAGCTTTGTCATGACATTAGAGCTTATTATTTTTCTCGGCTTCCCTGAAATACCCTATAATTTGACTTCCTTTCCTCCTGAAAAAAATTTCAAGAAAATTTCTTGAAAATTAAAAGCTATCGTCCCCAAATATTGCAACCATTGTACTCCTAGTACAACATCAGCACCTCCCATAGGAATGGAAAGCATTGGACTATTCAATACATATTCCCCCATGGTTAGCTTGATATTATGGAATTTTCCAGAGAAATTTATAGTTCCTCCATTTGAAACCATCACTTGACATTCTGGTGCTGAGTATAAGAAACAATTCAATTCCTTGGCTACCTTACAATGAATAAAATTATGGGTACTACTTGAATCAATCAACACTATTACCTTTTTCTTCTTGATATGTCCTTCTATATTGAGAGTTGGAGAAGTGGTAATTCCTGCCAATGCATTACAAGATATATTCAAACTCATTTCTTCCTCTTCTAGTGTCGGTTTCTGGTGTATATCCTCTTCTTGTTCATTTTCTTCTTCCTCTTCACAATCTATGTAAAATAATTTCTTCTCAGCACACTTGTTTCCTTTAGTGTATTTTCTATCACAACTGTAGCAAAGCCCTTCTGCTCTTTTTTCTTCCAATTATTATGGTGTCAACCTTGTAGGTTGTTGAAATCTAGGATTAGCAACACTTCCCTCTTTATAGAAGTGGGTGATAGGCTTCCTTGTTGCCATAATTTTATATTCAATTTTTCTTGCCAACCTAAATGCCTTCTCCAATGAATCAGGTTCCCAAACACGAACTTCATGTTGGATATTATCCTTTAAAGTACCTATGAAGAGATCAATCTTGTGTTCCTCTGGAATATCAGTTACCCTTATATTAAATTTTTGGAATTCCTCAATGTGCTCCCCCACTAAACCCTTTTGTTTGAGATTTATCAACTGGCTAAAGAAGGTGTTGCTCTTTTTATCCTTATAATGTGCTATCATTTCCTCCATAAAAATTGACCAAGTGACAATTTTTTTATGGGAGCAAAGCCATCGATACCATACAAATGTATTTTGTTCTAAATGTAAAGTTGCAATGCATACCTTTTGTGTGTTTTGCACATTATTGAGATCAAAATATTGCTCCATCTGTAGTATCCATGTTACAGGATCCTTTCCATCAAACTTCCTCATATCCATTTTTGGAATATGGTGGTTATTCCCTCCAACATTAGAGTTTATGAAATCACGATTAACATTTATTTTCTTCTCATCATGAGTTTCATCTACTATCTTTTCACCATTAAGAAACATTTCTTGTATCAACTTTTTCAAACCTTCCATGTCTGCTTTTAGATCATTCTTCATGTTTTCCATCTTAGCTTCCATGTCATCCATCTTAGATTCCATGTCAGCTTCCATGCCATCCATCTTAGCTTCCATGCCATTCTTCAAACCATCCATCTTAGATTCCATGCCTTTCTTCAAACCATCCATCTTAGTTTTCACACCTTTCTTCAAAAATTCCATGTCATTTTTTGTTGCTCTTTGCGAGAGCAAAATTTGTTGCACTTGCTCTTGTAATTTTGATATGTCATGTTGCCATTCTTCGTCTTCATGAGTCTTAGTAGAGCTTTCTAAAGGCTTAATGGGTGTTGAATTCTTTTTAGGGGCCATTTTGAATCTAATGCGTACTGTTCTACAATATTCCTTGAGGTCAATTCAAACAGAACCTTCAAACAAGACTTATGCAATTCGGAAAAAAAAATACACACCTTTTACTAGCTTTTAGGAGATCTATATTGAAATTGAATTATCTCTGTAATTGAAAATCTTCGATATCTGAAATTCAGCCCTGTAGTAGCCCTCTGAAGCTTCTTTCAAATGCCACAGGTCTGACCTAATTTTGATTCTCCAAGACAAAGTTGTGTCCAATCTCCCACAATGACCTAATTCTGGACTGGTTCAGTAGAGCGAACTTGTACTACTTGCCACGTGTTACTATTTCCTCCTTTGGCTCTGAAATTGATAAAAAGGACACTACAATCTATGTACTTGTGGCCACTTTTTACAGCATTCCAATCCAATGAAAAGAGAGAGAGAGTTATGAATATTTTCCCATGATAACCTCTTTGAGATGAAATTAGGGAGCTTGAAAAAGGCCTAAATTCCACAAATCATATCTACAAAAATTTTTCAAACCAAGATCTAAAATTTTTCAACGATGTTCCTCAGGATTTCAGCTTCTAAAACTTTGTAGAAAAAAATTTATAGCGCAAATTCTGCAATGACCTGTTTAGGTTAAATTTAGGAGCCTACAAAACGCCCTAAATGCCACAGATCATATCTCTGAAAATATTGTGAAACAAGCTCTGAAATTTTATGACAATGTTACTCAGGATTTCGACTTCACACTCTAAAAATTTGTCCTTCTTAACCTTCGTATAAAAAAATTTATAGCGAACATACCACGATGACCTGTTTGGAGCAGAAAAACCTTGGAATCCAAAGCTCTGATACCAAATGTTGTGAAACCAGCTCCAAAAATAGAAGAAAAGAGATATTAACACCTTATAAATAAGCCACTTCAAGAAGGAAACCTCCAATACATTACATGAATGAAAAATTCTTGAATGATACAAATTACAAAACCTCCTTTCTATATATAGGAGTCCATGGGGCCACAATATAATCCTAGTGGGGCCACAATGTAATCCTAGCTGACCTAACAATAATAATTTAAGGGCACAATAATAACAATATGGGGGTTGCAAGGGTACAATAATAACAATAAGGAGGTTACACTAACAACAATAAGGGACTACCTAACATAAAATGTATTGATTGTTCCATTTTGAGAGCAATCATGAATTGAGCTCTTTTTATAATTCAGAATAAATTCAAATATCATGCCTTCACAGCTTCCACCAGTAACCATTGTCTAAGACCCTGCTACTTCATGCATCTGAATGCCATGTTTCTTGGCTTCATTTGCAACCATAGCATCATTCTCTTAGCCCGAGAGACATAAGAAAGAATAAATTTTCCACCTTTACCGCCACATCTAAAAAGCTGCTCAACAGACTCAAAAAGCATTGGAATGCTACATTGTTGAAAGAAAATGTTAGCCCCGATAATAAGATCAAATCCCTTTGGAAACTGCTTCATAATCTCATAGAGTTGATCGCGATTTCCCCATTTAATATTTTCTGATGTTGTCTCTGCACAACCGTCTATTCCTGAACTTAACGGTATGTCTATATTTTGCTTCAACACCTTGAGAACAATTTCATTGTGGTCAGACAACACAATTTGGCGACAGAACCTGCTACAAAGTAATCCTGTAACTCCAACCCCAGAACCCAATTTAATGATGGAACAACCAGTCAGAAAATCTGAACTCCATGCAAGATTGTGATTCAGTAGCTCTACTCCTAGCCACACTAGCTATCCTGTTAGATCATAATCCATGGATACAGATTGAAGACACAGGAGCCGAAGAATGTGAGAACCGTATGTAAAATTTTGCATCTCATAGCTGTCATTGAAAAAGAAATACTCGTCTAAGTATACCTTTTCTTCCTCCTCCTCATTGTGAACATTTTTTGTTTGAACTTCCATGTTTTACAAAGGGTGGGAATTATTATAAAAACACTAGTCTATATAACATATTCTTTCACGTTGATTTACCATTCATCATCGACGCCTTGTAATAAGATGTCTTCTCTGATTAGAGGTTTTTCCCATCCAACTGACATTGACTTTATTGAAGCTTGCATGGGATTACTTTGTTAATCAAGAACTCTATTGCATGAAGCCTAGTAGACCATGATATAAAATAAGGTGCTCCAATAAGAATAGAGACATAAGCAAACAAAGTGTTGTCATAGATCTTGGTAGGTGAAATAGCAAGATTTTCATCCATTTTATGAGTATGCTAGTCCAGTTTCTAACCTTTGTTGTAATACACTTGGAAAGCTGATTGAAGTTGTTGGTAATCGATTGCATTTCAAGAAGGCTAGTTAATTATCTTTTATTGTTGTTGTTGATGCTAGAAATCTCATCATGAAACGAGGCAAAGGGTTCAGAACATGGCTTTTAGTGGAATATTCCCCCAACAATAATTCATTCATTAAGCTGAATTTTTCCAAATGGTTTCTTGGTTATATGAAACATGGTGCTCTGAAAAAACCCACGTCTCAGAATTTAGAGATTCTGCTTAATTTCATCGCAAAATTGATATTTTCACCTACAGCAATCTCGTACTCAACTACCCAACTGCTGCTTTTATGCATTTTCTAGCAGTAATGTATCATTTTCCATTCGAAATCTTCCCTGTTTCATTCTGCTATACTGCAGAACTCAATGGAGAAGGTTCATCTTCTAGAAGGTAATTCACAGCATAACATATTTCTTGGCAAAACATATATTTCTGCTCTTGTGAATGGATCTGTGCTTAAATGCAGTTCTGCACTAGAATTATTCACATGCTACCAAGAAGAAATCTATTAATAACGATAATATTACACAAAATAATTATTCAATTTAATTAATAAAAAGAATTTATAATTTTATTATAAATGCCTCTATTCATCAACTTAATAATATCAAACGAATTAAAAAACTAGGTACAGTCATGTATTTATTTGATAAAAAACCATAAAAATTTGGACAAATATGCAGCTCAACATCCCCCCATGCTAAACTTCTTGCACGTCCTCGTGCAAGCCAAAACTATAAGACTATGAAATGAGGCAGGAAAATGTCAGCAAATATTTTAGCAAGTAAAGATGAAGATGTCTGATGTTTTAATGCACTCATTCGCCCACAAAATTTTTATTACTATTACTTCACCAGCTAAAATCATGTGAAATGATAAAACAAGATCAGGTACCGAAAGTATACATTATGGAGAAAAGATTGTTGCACATACCTGTTACCTTGTCCCACATGAATTCCATATTTTATTTCTGCCCAAAGTCTTATGATAAGAATCAAATTTCACTGAAGAGGTGCAATTTAAAAAAACATACTAACACAATATTCCTGCAACTACTATAATAATCTTGTACCTATCTCATGCATCACATATTTAGAGGCAACTACAATCAATACGCATTGTTGGAAACCAACACCTTGTGAGTAGTCATCATTAATTAATTCATCACTCTGAATACCATGAGAATTAAAGTGAGTTATGATACCAATCAGCAACCTCTTTATTGAAAAATCTAAATTATATTGTTATCTGGATTGAAAAATAAATTTCCTCTTAATCTAGTACAAAGAATAACCTTCACTAAGGGTACCACATCTTTAAATATTCTTGGTTTTTGATAAATATAACACAAAGCATCATGTTCAAATTGTCTTAAAACCATTGTCCAAGAAAAAGGATGATTTTTAGGGAAAGAGAAGGATAACCAAGAAAATCATAGTATGAATTTAACTTTAATACCATAGACATGGCCCTACTGCCCGCAGGTGTCCATAACCTCGACAGGGATTTCTTTTGACCCATCGAAATGTCTGTGTCCCACTTACTAGGCATATATTCAGATTTAGCTTATTTGACTCTTTATATGAAGGCCATTGTCCTGGCTTGATAACCAGCTAATGGTAGTGCCACTCATAAGAAGTAACATGAATGAACATGTCGGCTCGTGATGAGACTTCCTCTCTTCCAGCTTTTTGGTTGAAAGCCATTACTCTGGCTTGGTGACTAGTAGTAGTAATGTCATGCATGTTAGGTCTCATTATCGTGGCAGGTCGGCTCATCACGAGACCTCCTATCCTTCCCTAAATATTTATAAGATCTGATTATCATTAACCTTAAAGGTTACTTAATAAGTGGGGAGACAAATCTACTCCTTAAGAGTACAGGATGGCGTGAAAAATTTTTAATGACTAATCATTGCTGGCGAATTCCTCTCCCCTAAAGACTTATTAAAGGTATCCTAGAAAATGATTGAAATATTATTTGAGTTACGAATGCTAGTGTTCTCCTGAATAACTCATTATGATATTTACAAAAATGGTCCACCATAGGGGTTTTTCAATAGTATCTTCTAAGGGAAACTGAAAATATATATCCAAGACGACAACTTATTAGAGTGATTAATTATGGTTACTTTTGCAAAATCATAAGGTATTAGAGTGAATTGTACCCAAAAAGATTTATCACAAATGTGTGTGTTAACAACTAATGTGGATCAAAAGTAGTTTTAACAGACATTATTTAAAATTAAAAACCATAATATCATTATAACATCTTTATTCATTTATTCTCCTACCTTTCTTTACCCTACGAGGCGAAAGACTCCATTTTTAAGTATAGGAGCACTTCCAATGAAGCCATGTGTGTAACAAAATGTTGGTGATACTCACACTTATTTTTAAATAATAGACTTCAAGACATACGAAAGCATGAGAAACCAGTTGCTTCAATTGATATGGTACCAAGAGTTTCTGAATGCTGAGGAAATAAGATGGCTTGATGACTGCTCGAAACTAGGATTCAATGGAATCCACATATTTATGATTCTCCAACTAATGCAAATATTCCACAGTTTGATAGTCACTCTCCCAGAGGCACAAAGAATTTGGTGAAAGAGAAAAGATAAATCCCTCAAGTTCAGGCTCAAATATATGCTTTTCAAATTGACAAGAATGATTGAGAGAGATTCTAGGGTGTTGAGTTTCCACAACATTTTTAGAACAAGTTCCAATAAAATATTTCTCCTTTGGTGGTCTTTGAATTACATCTTCCCAAGGTGAATGTTCTATGGTAATGGGGTAAGTTTCCATATTCATTTCCTTTCCCAATATGGAAGATGTAGCATTGTGTCCAACATGGGAATCAACAGGAAGAATAGATGGTTCAAACTGTTGTGCAACCTCATGGTTTAGATTAAGGTTTAGGATGTGGATTGGGCTAGGGTTTTGGTTAAGGCTTGCACTATGATTTGTATTTGGATTGGGGTTAGGCTTTGAACTATGGTTAGGTCTCAGTTTTAAATTAGGACTAGGTTTACGTCTAGGGTGTGGATTAGAGTATGGACTAGGGTTAGGTATAGATTTTAAATTATAATTAGGGTTAGGTCTAGGGTGTGGATTAGGGTTAGGTCTAGGTTATGGATTAGAGTTAGGTCTAGGGTAAGGATAAGGGCTAGGGTAAGGTTGCACATACAGCTGGGACCATGGAGAAGGATAACTTAATGGTGCATTGGAAAGAAATTGTGGTTGTTGTTGGTGCTCATATGATTGAATTTTCATGGGAGATTTCCCTAGAGAGAAGTATCCAAATGATTCTTGAGGCCATGGAATTATCTGGCTCAAGGATGAGGGCCAAGGCAAGGGCCAAGGAGGGGTCCATTGTGTCCATGAAGTAGGATGTTCAATTGGAGGAGGATTAAAATTTTTCCATGGAACTGCCGGATTATAAACATGTTGAGGAAACTGCACAGGAAAATAAGAATTATTTCCAAGTATAAAATGATGTTGGGTTTTGAGTTACACCTAGCAGTTGATTCGATTCCTTACTTGATTCCCTGAGTACCTTTCGTAATAGTGGCAGTGATGGGTAGTGTTCGGTTGCATGACCATCCTCACAAATTTTGCAAACTTTTAGACCGCTAAGTGGACACTTTCCAAGGAAGTGGTTCTTTCAATAGTTGGTGCAAACGATAAACATTGGTTCTTCATCCTTCTCTTACTCCTGCAAATCATTCAATTTCAAAATCAAAGATTTAATAATATTGAATTTATGTTCAAGCAAGATGTTAAATTCTGCACTTGTGAATTCTTCATCGGATGAGTTGTTCGTCTCTGTAGCAGCATAAAAAATCCTCATTGAATGATTCCTCAAAATACCATTTTCTTGTTCTCAAGAAAGCACTGGTACATTCGGTCATCACATGGATTAGTGCGCAAGGGTTCTTACAGTACCCCAAAAATGATATAACATTGGAATCTGAATATGGATTCAAAAGCTATCGACTAAAAAACTCACCACACTTGCATGAAAGGGAAATGACGAATCAAAGTACTATTTAATCTATGAAAAGAAAAGCCATTTGGAAATTAAATGTCTAAAGCATGCTTCTATAGGAAAGGAAATAAAAGTTTAAGAGATGAACAAGATGGCCAGACTTTGGAGCAACCCCACAATAGTGGATGCATGGCTCTTTACTCACATCTTACCATACACTCTCCACCCTCTCATGTCCTGCAATATCCTTGAAAATCTGTGAGAAAATTTTACCTGAGCCAAAATACAACTCCCCAGCAACGGCGCCAAAATGTTGGGTGGTTTAATTGTCGAATTAAACCTCTCAATATTAATTATAAATATGGGAGTCATAAATGTGAGTTGTACTGCGTCTTGGCTCAGCTTAATGGTTTGAGTACAAATATTCCTTTGTAATGATAAACTAAACACTGGAAAGAAACACACATTTTTTGGCAAATAAACAATCTTGAAAGGGAGACCTACTTAACCAATTTCATTCACTGCAAACACCATACTACAATTTAAACTATAAGACTATACAAATAAATATTAAATCACATAACACTCTCGCACTCAAATTCTACTTCTAAAATCTCTATGATATCTTGAAAACCCTAATGTATTTTTTCCTTTCACTAACTTGAAATTAACACTTGAAACCAAAACTTGAGATAACCAAAAGGACACACACATTATCCTAATAATAACTTCAAACCTTAAACTAACTAGAACTACTCTTGATAAAAAAATTCAAGGTTCCAAATTAACAAAAGAAACAATCCTAACTATTGCTAAAAGAAAACTACTTTGTTTCATGTAAAAATAACACTTAAAATATCTTATTAAAAATCACATTTCAAATAATCTATGATAACCTTTCAATCCAAAGATTTTAATTTAGATGAAATAAAAACAAGCTTACTCTTCAAAATCATGTAACTCAACAATGAAAACTAAATAAAAATAATGTAACTCAATAATGAAAACTAAATCACTACTATATACACAATCAAATCCGCACTCACACTTGCTCTTATAAAGGAATTATTATAATATGAAAACAAGAAAGAATATAGTTAAAAAGAGATCTAAAACAAGACAAATTCTAATTAAAAGAGATCTAATTATTGAGTGAAGTCTCGGGATACAAATCAAATTAAATCCTGCAAACGTTGGAAAAAAACTAATTAATGCAAACCACTCAAAGCATTAAAATCTATTCTCATTCCATATTCAAATTTGAAGTATTAAAATCTATTCTGATTCCATATTCAAATTCAGAAATCGGTGTATTCCTATGCTTCCATTACATTCAATTTTAATAAGAGAAATAGAGTATAACTCTATGTTACCACTCAAACACAGATTATGTAATGATTAATCATTATTTAGTCCATTAATTTGCATAATCCAACTATGACCAAGAATTCCTTGAAATTGAATCGTACCTGCCACAAATTCACACAGAACCAGAAATGGGAAACTTATACTATAAAAATCACGCACACATCTAATTAACTTATGTTGATTGATCAATCTTAACTACAGATGTGGTGGGCCCTCCCACGCCTGGAGTAAGCCAACTTACTGCAATGGAGGAATGGTTTTAAAACATCAAAAACTGGAATTCAAAATTAATCATGCACAATTGCTTCTGCTCACAACATCACTTGAAGGAAATCATGTATTGTTAAGACACAATCTGTAAATCGATCACACCAATCATAGGAAACAACAATTCTTCCTTTTTACACAGAAATCCCTCTATCTCTATTACACTCCGGCAAATTAGATGCCAGTTCTACATCTGAAAAATTCAAACTTTAAATCTAAGAAATTCTGGTTCTACATCTGAAATTTTTGAACTTGAGAAATTTGACCTCTACTACCAATTACATTCTCATTCCTATTTTATTCCTATCGATCTCAGCTCCCTCTAATTGACGGACTCACCTCCCTATGCCCCCTTTACATTTGAGAAATTCAATTTTACATATCAGAAATTCCCCCTGTCTAAATGACAGATTAACTCCCTTTCCTTAGTGCATAGCTTCTGCTTTATAGCAGCAACGCTACTCCTAATTTCTCAGATTTATTGTTACATTGCATTTAAATTTAGAATTAATACGAATTGGTTAATATTTGTTTCAAATTGGGTTTGAACTAGCTTCTGGAAGTAATTCAAATTTATCATATTGTTGGCGCACAACTGTAAAGCTCCAATCCATCATAATCCTTTCCTCTTACGTTCCCCAGAAATTCAAAGTCGACTTCATCGTGAAAAGGCTTGCTGCCATCTAATGACAAATAAAATGTAGTGAATGTTCCATTTCGAGAGCATCCGTGAATTGAGCTCTTTTTCTAATTCAGAATAAATTCAAATATCATGCCTTCACAGCTTCCACTAGTAACCATTTTCCAAGACCCTGCTACTTCATGCATCTGAATGCCATGTTTCTTGGATTCATTTGCAACCATAGCCTTAATGCTCTTAGCCTGAGAGACATAAGCAAGAATAAATTTTCCATCTTTATCACCACATTTAAAAAGCTGCTCAACAGACTCAAAAAGCATGGGAATGCTACATTGTTGAAAGCAAATGTCAACCCTGATAATAAGATCAAAGCCCTCTGGAAACTACTTCAGAATCTGAGAGATTTGATCACAATTTGTCCATTCAGGCTTTTCTGATATTATCTCTGCACAACTTGATATTCCTTAACTTAACTATAGGTCTATATTTTGCTTCAACACCTTGAGAACAATTTCATTGTGGTTAGTTAGCACAATTTGGTAACAAAACCTGCTACAAAGTAATCCTATAACTCCAACCCCAGAACCCAATTCAATGATGAAAAAACCAGTCAGAATGATTATAACAACACTAGTCTATATAACATATGCTTTCAAGTTGATTTACCATTTCTGTGTCCAACGCCTTGTAATAAGAAGTCTTCTCTGATTGGAGGTTTTTCCCATCCAACTGACATTGACTTTATTGAAGCTTGCATTGGATTACTTTGTTAATCAAGAACTCTACTGCATGAAGCCCAGTAGACCATGATAGAAAAGTAATGAACAGAGACATAAGAAAACAAAGTGTTGTCATAGATCTTGGTAGGTGGAATAGCAAGATTTCCATCCATTCTATGAGTATGCTAGTCTGGTTGCTAACCTTTGTTGTAATACACTTGGAAAGTTGATTAAAGTTGTTGGTAATTGATTGCATTTCAAGAAGGCCAGTTAATTATCTTTTATTTTTGTTCCTGATGCTAGAAATCGCATCATGAGACGAGGCAAAGGGTTCAGAACATGGCTTTCATTGGAATATTCCCCCGACAATAATTCATTCACAAAGCTGAATTTTGCCAAACGGTTTCTGGGTTATATGAAAGATGGTGCTATGAACAAAACCCACATCTCGGAATTTAGAGATTCTACACCTTTGGTCATAAAATTGATATTTTCACCTACATCAATATCATACTCAACTACCCAACTATTGCTTTTATGCATTTTCTGACAGTAAGGTATCATGTTCCATTTGGAATCTTCCCTGATTCGTTGTGCTATACTACAGAAATCAATGGAGAAGGTTCATCTTCTAGAAGATAATTCACAACATAACATATTTCTTGGCAAAACATATATTTCTACTCTTGTGCATGGATCTGTGTTTAAATGTAGTTCTGCACTAGACTTATTCACCTACTACCAAGAAGACATATATTAATAACGATATTATTACACAAAATACTTATTCAATTTAATTAATAAAAAGAATTTATAAGTTAATTCTAAATGCCTCTATTCATCAATTTAATAATATAAAATGGATTAAAACACTAGGTATAATCATGTATTTATTTGATAAAAAAACATAAAAATTTGGACAAAGATGCAGCTCAACATCCCCCCACATTGAACTTCTTGCACGTCCTCGTGCAAGCCAAAACTATAAGATTATGAAATGAGGCAGGGAAAATGTCAGCAAAGATTTTAGCAAGTAAAGATGAAGATGTCTGATGTTGTAATGCATTCATTCGCCCGCAACATTGTTATTACTATTACTTTACCAGCTAAAATCATGCGAAATGATAAGACAAGATTAGGTATCGAAAGTAGACATTATGGAGAAAAGAGTGTTGCACATACATGCTACCTTGTCCCACATGAATTTCCTATTTTGTTTCTGCACAAATTCTTATGATAAGAATCAAATTTCACTGAAGAGGTGTAATTTAAAAAAAAATACTAACACAATATTCCTACACCTATTATAATAATCTCGTACCTAGGTCATGCATCACATATTTAGAGGCAACTACAATCATTATGAATTGTTGGCAACCAACACCTTGTGAGTAGTCATCATTGAGTAATTCATCACTATCAATACCATGATAATTAAATTGAGTTATGATACCAATCAGAAACCTCTTTATTGAAAACTATAAATTCTGTTGTTATCTAGATTCAAAAATAAATTTCCTCTTAATCTAGTACAAATAATAACCTTCACTAAGGGTACCACATCTTTAAATATTCTTGGTTTTTGAAAAATAGAACTCAAAGCATCATGTTCAAATCGTCTTAAAACCATTGTCCAAGAAAAAGGATGAGTTTTAGGGAAAGAGAAGGATAACCAAGCAAATCATAGTATGAAGTTAACTTTAATGCCATAGAAATGGTCGTGCTGCTCGCAGGTGTCCATAACCTTAACAGGGATGTCTTTTGACCCATCGAAATGTTTATTTCCCACTTACTAGGCATATATTCATAGTTAGATTATTTGACTCTTTAGATGAAGGCCACTGTCCTCGCTTGGTAACCAGTTGATGGTAATGCCACTCACAAGAAGTAACATGAATGAATACGTCGGCTTGTGATGAGACCTCACGTCTTCCAGCTTTTTGGTTGAAATCCATTACTCTGGCTTGGTGACCAGTAGTTATGTCATGCATGTTAGGTCTCATGATCGTGGTAGGTCAACTCATCATGAGACCTCCTATCCTTCCCTAAATATTTGTAAAATCTGATTATGATTAACCTTAAAGGTTACTTAATAAGTGGGGAGACAAATCTACTCCTTAAGAGTACAGGATGGTGTGAAAAATTTTTAATGACTAATCATTGCTGGCTAATTTCTCTACCCTAAAGACTTATTAAAGGTATCCCAAAAAATGATTGAAAGATTCTTTAAGTTAAGAATGCTAGTGTTCTCCTGAATAGCTCATTATGATCTTTACAAGAGTGATCCACCATTGGGGTTTTCCAATAGTATCTTCTAAGGGAAACTGAAAATATATATCCGAGACGACAACTTATTAGAGTGATTAATCATGGTTACTTTTGCAAAATCATAATTTATTAGAGTGAATTGTACTCAACAATATTTGTCACAAATGTGTGTGTTAACAACCAATGTGTATCAAAAGTATTTTTAATAGACATTATTTAAAATTCAAAACCCTAATAGCATTATAATAGATTTATTCATTTATTCTCCTACCCTACGTTACCCTAAGAGGCAAAAGACTCCATTTTTAAGTATAGGAGTACTTCCAATGAAGCCATGTGCGTAACAAAATGCTGGTGATACTTACACTTAATTTTAAAGAATAGACTTGAAGACATACGAAAGCATGAGAAACCAGTTTCTTCAATTAATACGGTACTAAGAGTTTCTGAATGCTGAGGAAATAAGGTGGCTTGATGACTGCTCGAAACCAGGATTCAATGGAATCCACATATTTATGATTCTCCAACTGATGCAAATCTTCCATAGTTTGATATTCACTCTCCCAAAGGCACAAAGAATCTGGTGAAAGAGAAAAGATAAATCCCCCAAGTTTAGGCTCAAATATATTCTTTTCAAATTAACAAGAATGGCTGAGAGAGATTCTAGGGTTTTGAGTTTCCACAACATTTTTAGAACAAGTTCCAATAAAAGATTGCTCCTCTGATGATCTTTGAATTACATCTTCCCAAGGTGAATGTTCTACAGTAATGGGGGAAGTTTCCAGATTCATTCCCTTTCCCAACATGGAAGATGTAGCATTGTGTTCAACATGGGAATCAACGGGAAGAATATGTGGTTCAAACTGTTGTGCAACCTCATGGTTTAGATTAAGGTTTAGGATGTGGTTTGGGCTAAGGTTTTGGTTAAGGCTTGGACTATGATTTGGATTTGGGTTGGGGTTAGGCTTTGAACTAGGGTTAGGTCTCAGTTTTAAATTAGGACTAGGTTTAGGTATAGGGTGTGGAGGGTATGGACTAGGGTTAGGTATATGTTTTAAATTAGAATTAGGGTTAGGTCTAGTGTGTGGATTAGGGTTAGGTCTAGGGTATGGATTAGGGTTAGGTCTAGGGTAAGGATAAGGGCTAGGGTAAGGTTGCACATACGGCTAGGACCATGGAGGAGGATAACTTAATGGTGCATTGGAAAGAAATTGTGGTTGTTTTTGGTGCTCATATGATTGAATTTTCATGGGATATTTCCCTAGAGAGAAGTATCCAAACGATTATTGAGGCCATGAAGATGTTTGGCTCGAGGATGAGGGCCAAGGAGGGGTCGATTGTGGCCATGAAGTAGGATGTTCCATTGGAGGAGGATTAAAAATTTTCCATGGAACTGCCGGATCATAAACATGTTGAGGAACCTTCTTAGGAAAATAAGAATTATTCCAAGTATAAAATGATGTTGGGTTTTGAGTTATACCTGGTGGTTCACTAGAAAATTTGGCGGAAATTCCGATGGCCAATTCGTCGCTATTCCGACACATAGTTGTCGCAAGAGCGACAGTTCGAGGGCGGGAAAAACGTGGTTTACCATACCGTCGCAGTTCCGACGCAATTAAAAAGTGTCGCACTATCGACACTTTTTCCGTCGCTTCCAAAAAAGCATCACTTTTCCAACGTTTCCTAATCTGTCGCACTTCCGACCTTTGTAAACTCTCGCACTTCCGATGAAATGTGGTTCGACGTTTTGAACATCGCTCTTCCGACGTCTGTAAACTGTCACAATTACGACGAAATGTGGTCCAACGTTTTGAACGTCGCTCTTTCAACATTTGTAAATTTTCGCAATTCCGACGCAATGTGATCCGACGTTTTGGGCGTCGCTCTTCCGACAGTTAAAAAATGTCACAATTCCGACGAAATGTGGTCCGACGTTTTGGATGTCGCTCTTCCGAAGTTTGTAAGCTGTCGCAATTCCGACGAAGCGTGGTCGATCCGCGGGTCCGAAATTTTGAACATCGCTCGTCCAACGTTTTTATACCGTCGCTCTTCAATGTTTCTAATCTTTCGCAATTCTAACGCTTACAAGGCGTCGTTATAGCGATGGCAGGTTCATTAAAAAAAAAATGAAACATCATTAGAAGAAAAAACGCGGTTTTGAATATATTATATGAAGTAAAACAGTCCATGAAGTCATTACATTTTCACATCTGAAGATTGGAACCCAAATATCCATCCAAAAAATTGGAAGTCCCACCCCAGACAGTGATAGAAAAATACCCCATGTCACATACAGGGACTTGATATAAAACCCAGTAACGGTCCACATGGAGATTATCGACAAATCTGAGAAAGCATCCAAATATGCCCGAGGCATCTATAAGAAATTGAAATAGCAGTATGTAGAATAGTAAAACAACAGATAGAGTACTGACGTCCATTGTTCCAAATACAAATTAAAGTACCCAAAATCCTTGAACAGAGAAAAACGCTAATCATGTGAGGAGTGTGATATGTCCAAAATATAAAAAGACCATGAGACCATATCAATAAACCAGCAACATAGACCAACATCGCTAGTTTTGAAGGCAGAGTGATAAACATTAATCATTTTTTTTTCACAAGAGAAAAAACGTTGTTTTGAATATATTATATGAAGTAAAACAGTCCATGAAATCATTACATTTTCACATCTCAAGATTGGAACCCAAATATACATCCAGAAAAGTGGAAGTCCCACCCCAGACAGTGATAGAAAAATACCCCATGTCACATACAGGGACTTGATATAAAACCCAGTAACGGTCCACATGGAGATTATCGACAATCCGAGAAAGCATCCAAATATGCCCGAGGCATCTATAAGAAAGTGAAATAGCAGTATGTAGAATAGTAAAGCAACAGATAGAGTACCGACGTCCATTGTTCCAAATACAAATTAAATTACCCAAAACCCTGCAACAGAGAAAAAAGCTAATCATGTGAGGAGTGTGATATGTCCAAAATATAAAAAGACCATCAGACCATATCAATAAACCAGCAACATAGACCAGCATCGCTAGTTTTGAAGGCAGAGTGATAAACATTAATCAATTTTTTTTCACAAGAGAAAAAACGTTGTTTTGAATATATTATATGAAGTAAAACAGTCCATGAAGTCATTACATTTTCACATCTGAAGATTGGAACCCAAATATCCATACAAAATATCTCATAACAAATTGAGATATTATCTAGGATAACTAATAAGTATTTTACAACAATATAGAGACAGATGGTCTCGTAGATAAGAAAAATGATAACTGATGTTGTGCTATTTCCTTCTTTTAAGAATGTGCTGGAGGCAGGCCCTATATCTTGGCTTGCTGCTGTCCTCTTCAGTAATTCTATGTTGATTATTTCGTTTCATTGATACTCTTTAACTGCTCTGATACTCTTTGACCTTTGTTCATCCTTTTATCCTTTTTATCATGATATACTGTGGTAAATAGGCAAAAATTTATGTAAGGATAATTTTTTACAAAAGTTCCATCATTTCTTCCCACCATTGAACTTCTAGCACTTTGGTCCTTTGCAACTTTATTAGTGTTTCATCAGCCTCAGTATATCTGAAGAAATTAGGCTGATTTGGGAACGAATGATTTACTTCATGCTCAAGATAAAATAAATTCTCCAATCTGTCATGAAGGTTTTTCCCTGTAGGCAATGCTGCTGTTGATGAACTGGTTGAAGAACTAGCTTGATTATCAGCATATTTGTCCAATTTTTCAACATAACTATCAAGGTCCATTAGCTTATCTTCTGCAACTATAGGACTAGGCAATCCTCTATTTAACAAAATATTCAATCTTTCTCTGAAGGCAATGATTTCTTCTTGCATATCTGAGCACCTTCGTTCTAAATTCTGTACCAGAGTTATTTTAGTAAAAACTCTCTTTATTTCTAGAATTGTTCCAGTCCTGTCCTAAATACCAATTTTTGCAAGTTGATTCTTAGTCTGAGTATTCAAAAAAGGTATAAGTCTATTGGCCTCTTCTGGCATATTTCCCAACTCTTGTCTTGATCTCTCAATCTCATCCAGAGCCAATTTAACTAAGTTATTATGTTCATCCATTATTTGAATTAAGGACCAAACATCCTTTATTGATTGAATGATATTATCCCAAAGAATTTCATTTATTTATTTTAAAGGTTTCTCCAATGTGAGATCCTTTTCCAATGCTTTGACTGTTTTTTCTAATTTGTTCACTTCTCTTGTTTTATCAGCAACACTCATTTTTGAAAGATCATATTTATTTTCTAGAGTGGCCAATTGTTCCTTTGTTTTGTGAAGCTCTATGGCCTGAATGTTCATATCTTCCATTGACTTTGTTAATTCACCAGTGTTCAAATTTGCGGTGTTGCTCTGTGACAATTCTGCTGGCTGACCTGTTGTTGCTGTACCTGTCACTACTCCTGCTGTAGATACTAGAATATTTGCCTGCTTATCTTTTAATGCATTCTCAAGCTCTTTTTCAGTTGCAGTAAGTTGCTCATTCAATTTTAAGAGCAAATCCATTATTTCTTCCTCATATTTTTTTTTGATGATTTCTGCAGTCTGTGGATGTCTTAAGGCCGGTAACTTTAATTGTTTTCTCAAAGCTGCAATATCATCATCTTTTCTCTTGATCAAAGCTTCAATACCTTTCACATCTTTAGGATTATGACCCAAACCAATGATTATTTCCTCTAAAGTTTTGATTCTATTATCCTTAGCCTGGGATGAGGCTTTTTCAAGCTGCAACTGTGTATTAGTATTATCCAAATAATCCTGCAACTTATGGGTCATCATTGATTTATCCGTCAGAGTAGAATAAATCATCTCACATGTTTGCTTGTGTAGCTCAATTTGATCTAAAGGATGGATATCCTTTGCTAAGACTTCAAAATTAGTCCTAACATAATCTACAGCTGTCTGAGGCTGCTGCACCTTGGGCTTCAAATGGCTCATTAACATCTTACCCTGTTGGATGTCATAAGCTGACATCAATCTTTCTTGATTTTTCGGAGCCATCTTCAAATATTTGTTGTATACTTGAAGTCTAAGTGGATTGTTCCTAGCCTTTTGATGAATATTCTTTTGATGTCTGAGACAGTTTTTACTGGAGGTTTGAAAGAAGATATTTCTGCACTTTGTTGCCTCTGTATTTCTTGTTTTTGAAAATTAGTGGATGTCCCACTACCTGTACCTGTTTGCTGACTGTCTTCTCTTCCCTGGCTGTCAGGGATTTCCTGAAATGATTCATCTTCTGGAAGGGGAGTTAATTTCTTCCTTTTAACATCTTGTTGTTCAGAAGAGCCACCAATAGGAGTAGTTGTTTCGGCCTCTCTCTTTTTTCCCTTTTCTATATTCAGAGGAGTTTGTAAAATAGAAATTTCTGGCTCACTGATCTGAGTAGGAGGAATTTGTCCTTGACCTTGTTCTTTAGAAGCCTCTGGTTGCTCTGTCATTATGAATTTTTCAATTATTTGTATATCAGGCTCCTTTTCTTTTCCTTTAGATTCTACTACTACTGTACTAATCTCCTGCAAATTTTGTTGTAAAGTCCTGGTTGAAGAAGATCCCTGCACCTGTCCAAAAGATTCTAGGTCAAGTATCTTTTCAAGATCTTTCATTACATTTTCAACATTGACCTGCTCACTATATTTTTCAACCAATGTCCCTTCTATCCATTCATTCATATTAGCATATTGTTCTATTTCTGGGATTCTTTGATGGATGTATGGTGACAGTTTATTTTTCATTCTTCTATCACAGATAAAGTTGTTTAGATCATAAGGCACCCAGTAGAAACTCTTTTGTAGTCTGAGATAGTCTTCTAAAATCCTTTTGGCTTCCTTTCCAGCTTCCCTAGAGTTACAAATGAAGGGACCTAATTGGATCTTGATCCTGAGTTGAGCCTTTTTCTTTGCATTGCAAAAATGAATTATATCTGAATTATTCATCTGCCTAAAATATTCTAATGCAAAGAGTCTCATTGGGACATACTTGGGTAGTTTGAATGGGCATAATTCACATCCATATATCCTAATCTCTGTGTAGTTTTGATATAGGTACCAGTCACCTATCTTGTAATGCTTTGAGAGCTGAAGGATTTTCTTGATTTAATTGTTAATTCTAGGAGGAGAGACTCCTGTCAACAAGGTAGTTGCAGGATGAACAAAAAGGTCGACAAAATCATTATAGGAATAAGGAGAATCAGAGGAATTGTGAGTAATGGCAGACCAAAAGATGACTGACCTAGGATTCCCTTTGGCATCGAGTTTCTTAACATAAAAAGGGAAATTTTCTGACTGAACGTAAATCATGAGATGATTTATGACAAAAGAATACTTAAATACTCTCTCATTCTCAACTCTCATGAACTGATCATGGATTTTGTCAGCGATATAAGATGCAAAATCGTACTTGACAGCAGGAGGCTGTCCAGGGGTAAAAATGGATAACAATACTAGGGTTAACTGATCAACATACTCACTAGTATTGAAGCCCATTATGGAAGATATCATGTTTAAAATAAGTCTACCCTAATCAGTAAAGAAAGTATAACCATAAGGGGGAGGGTTTTTAGGCTGATGCTCTGGTAACATGAAGGTTTGGCATAGGCGGTTTAACTCTTCATGGGATAACTTAGTAGATTTATCAAGTAATTCAGCCATGGACAGGGGAGTGAGAGCTTGACCAGGTTGGAATTGTAGCATTTCATTTATGGACTGAGCAGTTATTGGGAAAAGGACATTTTGACTTGGGGATAAAACTGCTTGTTGGTTGGGATCATTATTTGCGTAGCAATAATGGATTTACTCAGGAAAAATATGGACTGAGAGGAGAAGGTACATACGAAGATTTGATTCCCAAAGTCCAAAGATGTCAGAACCATTCAGATAATTGTCTCTGCAGTGGAAAAATATTCGAAGAGGATTCTCACTGAGAAGCAAGTCCTTAATTTGAAAATCCATATCGGCTAAAGGCAAATAATCCAAGTCCTTGTGAGGGGCATTGATGGGCATGACATTCAGAGCTACATGAACTTCCATTTCTGGTTCTTGTGGATTCAGAAATGGAATTTTGGGTTTTTTGTGGAAAAGGGGCACAATTACCAGTTTTGGGAATATAATTGCAGTTCTGGGAACGAAAAAGACCAAACTGAACTTCTTTTCAGACCTTAGTGCAGAATTAAAACTAAAACCAGGATTTTTTACAGAGTTTAGCGGGGAATTGGAATAAATACTTGTTTACGGGAAATGAAACGTGTTTAAACAGGCGCTGGTTATGACAGAAGAACCCTGAAATACTTGGCTTCAATTCTCTTCAGCAAGGTAACGATCAGCAAGCGTTAACAGTTGGTTTTTGAATTTTGTTGCATGGAAGACTGGCTAGCGCACGGAACAATGAAAATGACGCAGACGCAATTTGTTTTATTTACAAATTCAAAAGGGTGGCGGGTTTTGATTGATGACGTCAGCATGTACGATGGTTTCATCATAGAGGGATAGGAGTGGATATTTGTTTGGGCCGCTTCCGCAGTGGAAATCCGGACCAGAAAAAGATTAGGGTGAATTTGATAAGAAATTTGCGTCACAAGTCTCCCTCCGTACACCATCCAACTTCAGACCCGAAAAAGATTAGGGCGGAATTCATTTGGTTTTCGCGTCACAAAATTGGCCAACGTCAGCAGGCTATTTTGGAACGCGAATTTGGTTTGAATTATGGTTTATCGCTGTTTGAAGTCCGGCGGGCTCGACTTAAGAACAATTTTGTTTGATCCCATCTTATAAAATTTGTGTTGGTTTTCTTTGATAATACACATATTTATAATAAATCATGGGAATACCACACTAAACATATGGAAAAGTTATATAAATTATTGAGAACAATCATTTTTATGTAAAAATATCCAAATGTGCTTTTGGGAAATAAGAATTCGAGTATTTTGTTCATATTGTTTTAAAGGAAGGAGTGAAGTTGGAGCCTCAAAAGATGCAAGCTATTACAAAATGACCTATTCCTAAGAAAATCAAGGTTCTTAGAAGATTTTTTAGACTTACATGATATTATTGATAATTTGTTAAGAATTATGCATGTATTTCAAGTCCACTCACATATCTCTTGAAAAAAATATCATTTATATGGAATGATGAGGCTACTTTGGCATTCTCCCTTTAATGGATGCCATGTCTTCTACACCAACATTGGTTGCACCTACTTTTTGGTAAAACATTCATAGTAGAGTGTGAGGCACTAGGACAAGGAATTTACGTAACATTAACACAATAAGGGATATCATTGGCTTTTAAAAGCAAGGAATTCAAAGAAAATATTTGGTGAAATCTATGTATGAAAAATAAATGGAAGCAATATTACATGCAATAAAAAATGGGGATAGTATATCACTGGGAGGTACTTTAAAGTCAAGATATACCATGATAGCACAAAGTATTTTTTGAAGCTATGGATTTCATTGGAAGATTAACAAAAATTAGGAGAAAAAATGCAAAGTTTTAATTTTGAGATAATCTGCAAAAAGGGTAAGGAAAATTTAGTACATGATGCTCTTTCTAAAATAGAAGAGGCCTCAAATTTATATCCAATTACATTTTCTATTCCCAGGTGGCTAGAAGAAGCTTGCCATAATGGAAAAATGACAATAGTACTAAACAAAAACTAAAATTTATAAATGATGGGATGAACTCTATGGAGCATTGGGAGTGAAAGAGAGATATACTTTGGTGCAAATGTAGAATATTTTTATGCACACAAGCATATTTGAATAAAAAAATATTAAGGGAGTCCCATGTCTCTCTGATGGTAGGATGCAGGGTTCCTTAAAACATCTCAAAGGATCAAAAAATATAATTTTGGAAGGAATGAAGAAAGATATTCAAAATTTTGTAAGAGAAGGTCAGGTTTGCATAATAAATAAAAGAGAGATAGTAAAATCTCTAGGGTTACTTCAACCATTTCACATACATATTCAAAGACTAGAAGATATATCAATAGACTTTATTACAGGGTTACTGAAATATAAAGGTAAGTATTACATTTTTTGTGGTCATTTATATAGACAAATTTTGTAGATTTTTTTTGTAGAGCTCAAAGTACATAAACAACAAGCCAAGTGGCAGAAGTGTCCGTGAAAGAAATTCATATTCTTCATGGTTTTCCTAAAGTAATAGTAACAAGAAACTTTTGGAAATAATTATTTAATATGAGTGGAGAAACACTAGCTGCCATGAGTTCTACATATCAAACACAATCAAATGGTCAAACAAAAATAGTTAACAAATGTTTTTAAGGTTATCTATAATGTTACTCTTTAGAAAAGCAATCTTAATGGATGAAGTGGGTTCGTCAAGGAAGAATGGTAATATGATACTACCTATCACACATCTACTAAAATTTCCCCATTTAAGGCCCTTTATGGATATACAACTCCTAGTATCTCATACTTTTTGCAAGATAAGTCCAAAGTATAGGAAACAGAGTCACATATGGAAAATACTAAAGAAACTTTGAAAATTATTATGGAAAACCTTCAAATGAAATGAAACATGATAAAACAACAAGGGGAACAACATTGAAGTGAAAGATAATTTGAGGAGGGTAATTGGGTATTTTTTAGATTATAGCATTATAAGCAATCTTCATTCAAGAAAAAGAAGAATAAAGAATTAGCTCAAAAATGCAATGTGGAAAAATTCAAAGTCGGGATTAAATCGGCAAGGGTCCAAAAGTTGAAATACTCGATAAAGTCGGGAGTTTTTTGAAAAAGTTGGCAAAAAGTCGGCAAAACTAAAAAAATACAAAAATATTCATTTTTGGAAAAAATCCTGATTTTTTCAAAAAAAATTAAAAAATTATTAAAGAAACTACCTCACTCAAGATTTTTTCGAAAAAGTCAGCAAAAATTCGAGACTTCGAGGATAAAATCGCGACTTTTTTAGGGATGAAAAAGTCGGCAAAAAGTCGGCCAATAAAGTCAGCTCCGGGAAAAATTCGGGATTTTTTCAAAAAGTCGGGACTTTTTGCCGACTTTTTCCACACTACAAAAATTTTATGGCCCTAAATAATTATTCATAGGATTGCACAAGTGGTATAGAAGTTATATTTTCCTTCTTCTTGCATTCATAAGGTTTTTCATGTATCTTGCCTAAAAAAGGTTTTGGGAAAAAATATGCCAATGTAAATAGAACTTCCAAAATTAGATGAAGAATGAAAGTTGATTCTTGAACCACAAAAGTTATAGATAAACATTATGTATCTCTTTGACATATAACCATTATGAAGTACCTAATCAAGTGGAAGAATATTCCTCTAGAAGAAGGTACATGGTAAAATGATCAATTCGTGATGAAATACCCATGGCTAAAGGATTTGTTTGAAGTTTTGACAAAGGTTTTGTTATATGTTTTATATAATGCACGACAGAATAGTTTTATTGTTTGTTAAGGTCCCACACAGTGATAAAATTTGAAGGGCAAGTCCGAATTTCAATTAGAAGGGCATATATCTATGTTGCCCTTCCATAATGAAAAGCTTTAAAAAAAAAAACTTTTCAATTGACCACAATAAATTATTTTTACATTTCATTTTTAGAAAGACAAAACCATCAATCTTTATATTAATAAAATATTGTTACATATACAACAATGAAGAAGGCTCCATCTTTCATTGCTTAAATATCTCATTAGCAATGTCAACATAAGTCTTGAAGACACTATTATAAGAATTTGGATACATACCACTGGGATATAGGAGATTCTTATGTGTCAGATTGTGTAATGCAATTTTGACTTTGTCTCACAAGGAGCAGCAGCATGGAGGTTTGGATTTTTCTTATAGAACTTTATTATTATTATTTGAAACGTTGTTTATAGATATGAATACAACAATGAAATTATGAGCATGGTGGACAATTAGTTAAGCTCATGATGCCAAACCATGATGATGTAAGTTTGGAATTTAACATTTTTACATGTTAAAGACAAATAGTCAAAATCACTGACAACTTAGTATGCCATAATTAATAATCATTCCTTGTTCACTTTTGTTAATAGGTTTATGTCACACGATGATGCAGGGGCATTAGGCACTAGCCAGCAATGTAGGAGGTTTTGTCCACATGTTGTGGCTAGGAGGGTTCGAAAACATTTGAGTTGTAATAGCTAGGTGTCAATACCTCAGCTGATTGTATTACTTAGACTAGTTAGAGTTGTAGGAGTCGAACAATTTCAGTTATTTGAATTATTATAATTAGACATTTTGATTTCTAGAACGGTCCTCTCAGAGGAACCGAAGAGCCATATGTTATGTATATAAATTGTAATTCCTCGGATGAATAAAAGTAGAGAGGGAAGAGGAGAGTAGAGAGGGGATTTCTGCAATAAACCTCTGTGTGTGAACAATTGTTTCCAGTTAAATGATTTCCAAGCTTAGTTGCCATTGAATTATCTTGAACTGCTAATTGTGAAGAATTGTTTATTGTGAGGTGATTGGGTGCGATAATAACATTCTTAAATGCTTTGAATTCCGTAAATTGTTGGATAACCCTGCCAGGAACTCACCTGCTGAAGAAACGGAGTCTTTGTAAGAGAATAAGGGTTGTGAACAACTTTGTTCAAATATAAAATCCAGCAAGAAATGATTGTTGTGCCCGAACGACAGAGAGAGGATTGGACATGAGTTAACAAACAAAAGGATAGCGGAACCGAGACATGCACCTTGAGTCAAACCACAATACGAAAACCACGAGGCGGAATCACAAAGCGGTACACCCATATGTGCCAGCTTTTTTGCGGGTAGAGAAAGAGCGGCATTTCCTATTCGCGAGCGATTCCATAGGGAATGCAACACGTGGCGAAGTGACCCCCAGAAAACCACCATTTAACCCGCGCCATCGCACGTTAAAGCCCGACGTTGGAAGCCGAGCGAAATTGCCAAGAGTCGTTGATTTGGAGAAGGGCCATCGGACGGTGGTCGCACGTTGAACTTGCCGGAGGTTAACTATGGTGTGCAGAGGATAGCCAGGTATGATACGAGTGTTTGATTGGTTATTGATATATATAGGTGGGGCCGGAGTATAATGAAATTGTTTAATTAAACGATTGGCGGATAATTAGCATAATTCTGGAGCGTGATTGTTGTAAGGCTGGGTGGTGAAATATAGAGCCGAAAGTTCATTACAAGTTATTTATTTAAAAAGAAACGTGGAGTATAAATACAAAGTGTTGAAATTTAAACATTGGTTATAAGGCTTGGAGATAATATAAAGTCGAGAATATAAATTAAAGTCCAACCATTGTGGATAGTATTTATTTATCAAATTCTACGAATTTGATAAATAAACTCGAAGAAAGAAGAAGTCAATTAAGACTCAGGCTGGAGGAAAAGAATGGGGTAAACCAAGGGAAAATGCTGACAGAGCGATTGTAGACACACCAACTCTCCTTAGGGGTCCAATTTCAGTTTTGTTGCATCACACGATGATCTCTCTTCTCTGGCATTTACTTGTATTGAAGATCACTATTCTAGGAATAAGGAGTTATTTTCTCCAAAATAACCCTAGCCAAACATTGACAATGCATCAAGGATATCTTTCTATGCTTCATAAGTACATATGTTCTACTTCTAAATCATGTCTTGGAAGTGGTTTTTTTGCTGGAAATTATTCACCATTTGGTTTCATACCAAAGTCTTTTTCTCATTTTCAGCATCCAATACATGAAAAAGATAATGGTTTAAAACAACATAAATATTTGAAATTTTGCAAGAATTGTCGGCACACTTTGAATATGAATTTTGAAGTCAAGTGCATGATGTTGTATAGGATCAAGTGTCATTTTGAATACCAAAATTTTCACAAGAAACTTCTCAACATGCTACCCTGCAGTAAGGATTAAATGACAATATTGCATCAACTATTTCCATAATAAAAGTGCACCTCGGCCATAAGACTAAACAACTACAAATTTTGTAGATCTAACAAGACCACACAATCAAATGTATTCCACAAGGCCAATACTGTATGAAAAATGAAAATGAGTTTGCAACCAAAAATACCTTAGGCAACTAATTCAATTAGATACACCAAACCATCAACAAAAAGGAAAACCAGCCTACTTGGCCCCAATATTTTCAACTGGGTCCTCTAATTCAACCAATAAAAAGGCCAAAACCATAGCATTGAGATACATTTCATTACACTATCAATAACAATAAAATTTGACTCGGCCATAACCCTTTCCTTTTATTGTTGTGAAAAGCTTTATGCATTACTCTAATGTGGCTAGTCCATAGGCCAAGTAGACCACTGGGTAACAAATATGTTTCCTTTCACCTTTGAGTTTTCAAATTATGCATACCAAATCTAAGACATTTAAGAGGGGGAAATAATACAACGTTAAAAAGAAAACCAGAGCACACATCTATAAATTACCTCCTTAGCTACTGTCACACCATCATTAACTATTTTCGAAGAACCATGCTTGCTCTCCAAGACAACATTTTTCCCTTCGCCCCAAGGGTGACTCCAACAAGATCAACAAGTTTGTTCACACCGCCTGCAAGACAAATTGACAATGCTTTCAATAAGTGTGAAATTGAATGCCAGACCATATGCCAAAACAAACCTCCATGAAAAATTAAAATAACAAATTAAAATCGAATATAAGTGGACAAGGAAAGACCCACCGCAGTGAAGTTTCACGTGCAGGTGACCTTCCTTTAAACATAATTTTTTCTCTGACCTGCAATTTTTTTGTCACTGAGCCATCCTTGTTGAAGTAAAACTCCTTTTCCATAGCTCTTGTATTAACTACATTCTCTCTGTCGCGTAATCTCAGAGTCCCTCTTCTGCTTGAGCGATTAAAGGAAATGGGTGAAAAAACTGAAAGAGAAGACAATTGTCTGCCATAATTATCAAACATTGCACCCAACTTCTTCCCCTTCCCATTGTTACCCAAACAAGAGATGATTTGACAATGAAGACCTTATTGAATATATTGTTGGAGCAACTTCTAGTAAACTTGTTGTGAAGACCTTGAGGACATTTTTGGAGCAACATTGTTGAAGCTGATGGTATAGCATTGTTGGAGACGATCTGGAAGGGCCTTGAAGTGAAGCTTTTGGAGCAACTATTGAAAAATCCTTAGAGCATTTAAGTAAGGCACTTTCTATCTTCCATCACCTTTTTCCTTTCAGTATCCTTTAAATGATTTTGTTGATATTTAATGTTTGAAATCACGTTATAATTCCTTGATTATATGTGTTTGGGGACTCTCCCTTTGAAATTACCCAAAAATACCCTGGCAATTTTATCTTCAGGATGCATGTCTGACCCTATTGTTCAATATTTTGATTGATAGTATTAAACATAGAGAGTTAGGGGGCTCTTGACTTGGTTTGGTTGGGCCATTAGATCCCTAACATCTACTAGGGAGAACCCCCCTTGAGTTGGAGGAGAGCTAGCCCGAAGTGAAAAGAGGTTGGTGAGGTGACAATGGGGTTATTGAATTACACATGGTATCACACTTTAGCTTTAGGACTTTATCTTGAGAAGTGCGAGATTTTTCTATATCAATTCTCAAATTGTTTACAACACTATTTTTAATAACTAATAAGAAGTGATGTTGAGGGGTTTTTGGGTATAAGAAACAATACCATTTAAAAACTAGGGTTCTCAGTCCTTGGCATTCCTTCACATGGGCCTAGGGGCACACTAGAATAATTTCACACTAAACCATGCAAACTTAAAAGTAACTTAACAGATCCATAAAGTAATAATAATCATAATTCCTAATTTTTTATTGTACGATATGATGCAAATTATTCAAACATGAAGCAATGAAGACATGCAATGTCTGAATTTCAAGATTGATGAACCAATACAAGAAGTTAGAAACTACAACTTTGATTCAATACTCTGTGTCCTAACTCCAGGAAGGAATCTAGTTTTTAGTACAGAACATGCATAGTGTATTATCAATTCTTAATTGAAAACAACTAAAGGTCATCTACCTCATCAATTCCTTCCCATTTTGTGTTTTTATGTTATATTCCTTATAAAAGTGTCAAATTTCTCTCAAAGTAAGCAACCATTGAATAAAATAAAAAATAGTTGAGATATGATTGAGAAATGGTCATTTATTTCTTGAAAGGAGCTTCACAATTTCTTTGGTTGTTTTTCATCTCAAGAAACAAGAAATGACCCTAAGAAACTATCGTGATGTAATATAAGAAACAACATGGTGCAATGGCCATTTCACGAGTACATCCAGTTTTCCATGTTTCATGCTTAAAGAAGGTTATAGGTGAGAATCTTCCAGTTCAAACAGTATTGCCAGAACTTGATGGGGAAGGGAAAATCATATTGGAACCTGAAGCAGTCATGGAAAAAAGAACTCGACAACTACGGAATCGATCAATTTCAGAGTATCTCATCAAGTGAAAGAACTTACCCACTGAAGATTCTACATGGGAGGATGAGAATTTTATACAGAAGCACCCAGAGCTACTCAAGCGTTGAGGACAACACTTTTTTGAAGGAGAGGGGCATGTTAGGTCCCTATATTACTAGTATAGTCCCTTATTGCTGTTAGTGTAACCCCCTTATTGTTATTATTGTACCCCTGTAACCCCCATATTGTTATTATTGTGCCCTTAAATTATTATTGTTAGGTCAGCTAGGATTACATTAATGTAGCCCCACTAGGATTACATTGTGGCCCCATGGACTCCTATATATAGAAAGGAGGTTTTGTAATTTTATCATCCAAGAATTGTTCATTCATGTAATGTATTGGAGGTTTCCCCCTTGAAGTGGATTATTTCTAAGTCGTTGATATCTATTTTCTTCTATTTTTGGAGTTGGTTTCACAACATTTTACTTACATAATTAATTATGAAATAGTGGTTAATATTATCTTAATTTCAACCATGGTCACTATGGTCAACATAATTATACATAGTTAACATCGTCACCCATATGCTTCTATAGTTACAGATTCACAACCATGCTCAAACTCAACTCAACCATTGAAAACCACGGTTACCATGGTCAACAAAATAAAGTGTAGTCAATATCATCACCCATATACATCTATAGTTACACATTGAAAACCATGCTTAAACTCAACTTAACCATTAAAAATCATGCTCAACCATGTCTAACCAATCTCAACCATCGTCAAACACAGTCAACAATGCAACTATACTAAACCATGATCAAGCCAGCTAGATTATGGCCAACCAGGGTCATCATGGTCATCCATGGTTAAGATGGTTAAGCATAGTTAACATTGTCAACCATAGTCATCTATAGTTAAACATTGACAACCATGGTGAAAAATATTGACCCATAGCCAACTACAGTTGACCATATACAACCATGTTCAAAAAAAAATTAATTTTGTTAAAAAAGTAAAATTTCAATGTGATAAAACAAAAAATGATTCCTTTATGTGATGAAAAAACACCAAAATCACAATGTGATGAACATATATCGTCATCACAATGTTATGAAAAAATATAATGATGTAATCCAATGAGAAAAATTCATTGTCGCAATTTGATGAAAATAATTTGACTTGCAATGTGATAAATGAATATTGATAATGAAATATGACAAAAAAAGTCAACAATAAAATGTGACAAGAAAATATTAATGTCACAATGTGATGTACAAAAATTAACTTCACAATATATTATACAAAAATTGGCATCATATGTGATGAGCTAAAATCAATGTCATAATGTGACAAACAAGAATCAATTTCACATCATGACAAATTAAAATTGACGTCGTAATGTGTTCAACAGAAGTTGGCATTGTATGTGCAAAAAAATTGAAGTCACAATGACAAATAGATATCAACATTGCAATGTAATAACCAAAATCAATGTCAGAATGTGATGAACAAAAATCAAGGGTGGCAAGAGTAAGAAGGGGATGGGGAGGTGTGATGCATCACCTCAAGGATCAATGGGAGTACCTCTTCTCATGGGATCCAGGAATCGCCACAAAAAACCAAGCAGAAATGTATCCACTTCTATGAGGTATCTCTCTAGATACAAATGAAAACATTCAAGCTCTCATTATCATTGGTGACTCTACCATTCTTTTGTGGTACCTCATAAATTAATCTATTATATCTGAGATCAAGCTCTCGGCTATTGTAAAAATGATCTCTCATATTCTAGGAATATTTCACTACAAATCATTTATTCATGTCAATAGGCACAATAGAAAGAATGAAAACCTCACGAATGAGGGGGTCTATCTAGTAAAAGGATGGGGTTATACGATTAACTCTAGTTCCTTAAGCCTTCCTAAAACACATGTTTTGTAAGTGTCAGTTTTGAGTTGGTAAATTTTGGAAGATCTACAAGTAAGGATTTTTAAAACATTGTGACGCCCTTATGCCTACTTCAAGGCATAGTTTTGAATCACGGTTTGGAATTTTTTTCTTATTAAAGTGTTGATTAGTTTCAACCAACAAGAAATACTTGTAAAAATCGTATAATTGTGTCGTCCAACACATATTTTAAGAAATATAAATACATTTTTAATTCGGGTTAAAAAAATGTGAGGAACAAAAATCAGTGTCACAATGTGATGAATAAAATTTTGCATTGCGTGTGATGAGAAAAAAATTAGCATCATATTTTGATGGAAAAATAAATGGCATGTTATGATGAAGCGACATAAATGTTGTTGTGTGACAAATCAAAAATGATGTTGTAATGTGACAAACAAATAACAATGTGACAATGTGACAAAAACAAAATTTGACATCACAATGCAATGAACAAAAATCTATCTCGCAATGTGATGAAAAAAAATCAACATCATAAGGTGATGAATAAAACATTAATCTGATAATGTGACAACTAGATATTAGTGTCATGATGTGAGGATTTCATGATCATCACTCATAATGAACCATGGAAAAATATGGTTTAACATGGTCATCATCGTGAAACATTTTCAAACATTCTCAAATGTATTCAACATGGTCGCAAAATATCAATGTCAAAATGCCAAACATGTTCATAATAGTTAGCCTTTGTGACATCGTTAGCCATAGTCAACCATATTCATCACATTCAACATAGTTGAGCATAGTCAACATAAATAGCATATAAAATATGGTAAATCATAATAAACCATAGTCAAAATGGTTGAACTTAGTCAACCAAATTCAATCATGGTCAAAAGAACTAAATAATAATTAACCATCATCATTATAGTCAACCATTTCCACCATGATCATCCATGGACAACCCTGGTCAACCACTTTATCAAGCACAGTCAACATGCTCAACCATATTTATCTATAGTTAAATGTTGCCAACCATTGTCAAATATGTTCACCCATAGTCAACCATACCTAACTATAGTTGAACATGTTCTTACAAGCTCATCCATGAGTGACAATGTTGAGCATGGTAAAGCATGGAAAATAAGTTCAACCATATTCAACCATGCTAAAATCAACTTATTAATGATAATAAAAAAAATATAACCACAATCGATCATTTTCAACCCTTGTCACTAATTTCTTGCTATAGTCACCAATGTTCAATCCTCATCAACCTTTGGTCAACCATGGTCAATATTTTTCAATCTTATCAACCATGGTTGACCCTCTTCAATCATCATCAACCATATTGAATAAGATCAAACCTTAGTCAATTATATAATTACCATACTCAACCATAGCCCACCTTAGTTAACCATAGTCAACCATGGTACATTGTATACATCTTGGGAAACCATCATAAACTAAGGTTGAACATGGTCAAACCATGTTTAATAAATGTTTACATGGTCACATGGTTAACCATGGTCAAGAAAGGACAACTTTAGCAACCATATTCAACCATAGTGAACATGGGAATCATTGTCATCTATAGGAAAATGTTAACAAACTTGATCAACCATGTACACCCATAGTCAATCATGTTCAACTAGGCTAAAATATGGTTAGACATGGTAAAAAAACTCAACCATAGTCATAGATGGTAAATCATTGTCTTTCATTTTTACCCATGTTCAACCGTATAAAACTTTTAGCCATAGTCATCTGTGTTAAATCATAGTCAACCTTGTCAACCATGGTCATCTTTAGTCAACCATATTCAAACTTGAGCAACCATGGTCTAATAATCCTCCATACATACTGGTCATCAACTAGCACAACTACAATAGTAATTGTGATTTATATATGTTGATCAACATCATTATCATACATGAATTGACATACATAAGTGGAAAATGGTACCAATCAATTTAAATTAATCACATTTACAAATATATCTAAAATAACATTGATTTAAACAATAATTATTTCTAAATTATACATTATCAAATATTTCATAATTACAACTTATAAAATAAATTACAAATTTAAATGTTCTAAGTAAAGAAAATCATTTAAAAATATTTAAAACACACCACTATTATTTACACATAATAAATCAATGTAATGGAACTTTATTATAGCTTTGAAAGCAATTGTATCACTATAAAATTTTTGTTTCGGAAAATCTGAGTCACTTAACTTTATTATAAGTAATTCATTTTCATAATGAGTTTTGGATTTTAGGATTACATTATTATTACAGGTAAATCTAAAATCATTTCACAATAAAAACAAATTTAAAGTTAGAGAATACATATTGTTAATTGTAATTTGAATTTCTTATTTTAAAAGTAATGTTATGATAAATTACTCAATGTAGAATTATAAGTTTATTAAATTCAGAAATGAAAGCTCTTATTACTCTTTATAAAATAGAAAAAATAGCAAAATTTAAAAGCATTTCACAATAAAACAATTTTAAAGTTAAAGAAAAATACATATTGTTAATTGTAATTTGGATTTCTTATATTAAGAAGTAATTTGGATTTATTATATTAAAAAGCAATGTTGTGACAAAGTACAAGTTTATTAACTCCAGGCATGAAAATCTCTTATTACTCTTTAAAAATTAGAAAAAAAATAGCAAAAGAGAGAAATGATGGTGAATTAAAGTTTTTATTTTGATTAAATTATTTGGAATATATATATATAAGTGGAAATGGGATGTCCAATAAAATATTTATACAAAAATGTATTTTTATTCTCACAAATATAAATAATTTTATGAGCTTGAGCCTCAAGTGTAGACATCCCCTAAATTGCCATTAACAAACTCAAATAGGTGTTATTAAGAATGTGTGTATGTCCCTGGGAATATGTGCATATTCCTATGAACATATGCATACTTCCTTGTAGGGGTTTTGTTTTTTTTTTAAATCCTATGGTAGGTCCATTTCACCAACGAACCGTGTTGTGCATTTTAATAGTGATTCTCTTAATTTAAGAGTGATAATTAAGGAGAGCTTGACAATTCACTTCTAGATATGGTCATAAATTAGTTACGGATAAGTATTGTAATTGGCTTTGATTGTTTTTTTGATTCCATATATTTTTATAAAATAAATAAATATTTCAATTTATTATATTGCAACAATGTTGAATAACTTGGAGCCTCTAAAAAACTCAAACCCTACATCACCACATGAGGACGCCCCAAACCCCAACCTAGAACTAGAAAATATAAATGTTGAAATATATGTGGGGTTAAGATCTCTAAGAATCCTTATAATAGACTTAAAAAATACCAAATATCCCTCATGGTTATCACTAGAGATAAACTTAGATACCTTTATTAGTTTATTGTAAATGCCCAAGGCAAATTAACATACACATTTTTATTATAAGGTAAAAATGTAGGATATTATAGGGAAACTCTTGAAAAAACAAAGTTAGGGGTTTGAACATTTTGAAGCAATAGATAATGGCATTGTTTATTGACCCGAGAACTAAATTATAGCACTAGTCACAAAGAGATACATTTTTATACCAACCATTAATAGAAAATTGGATGGATGGGTGGTTTATGGTTTTTGACAAGCCTACTTGCAATGATAGGAAGGTGCTTCTATATTTCTTTAGGTAATTATGTGAAAAGTTTATTTTAGGTCACCATGTTAACTACCTTGACATTGGTGAATTTCAGGGGGTGGGTTGTGAGTTTGCATAGGGCAGATAAAATGCCACACATGAAAAATTTCTTGGTCCTTATCCTATTAGGTAAAGACATAAAACCTCTACCTAACATCCTCATATAACTTAAAACACCATCCAAACTCATACATCCATATCAACCTTGACTTGTAGCCTAGTGCAACATAATACATTCATAGCACTAACTTTTAAGTAGGGGCCTTCGGGTGATATTTGGGGAGGTATTGGGCCTTTAAGACATATAACAATGTTCAACTAGGAGAGGTCATGTTGCCAAACTAGGCATTCCCATTTTATTTCATGTGACCCTCACAAATTCTCAAATTGTAGGAATACTTTTTATCGATTAATGGATGAATTTAGTATATTGATCATCTCTATGTTTTCCATTTATTACATGTATGTGTGTGTGTGTGTGTGTGTTTAGTTTATTGTTATTTTTCTATATATCTAATATGATGTTTGTAATTGATAAACTCATATATTATATCCTTGACACATATATATGTATCATTGTCAAATTCCACCACTAAAGCAATAGTAGAAGAAAATTGCTTGTTTAGGGTATAACACATGCATGTTGGGTGGAATGATAAATCAAGAATTAAAATGATAGATCCTTAAAAAAAAATTCATATGCTTTTATCCCATGTTCTAGATAATTTTATTGTTAATATGCATGGGTTGCATATTGAATGCTAGCTTGATCGTATTTAACCAAGTATGCACATCCACTTTTTTTCAATAATAATATTTTGGGGTATAATTATGTCCTTCATTTAACATTGTTAGAGTTCTTTGTGATATTTTATATATAGGTTTAATCTCATACTTATCTATTAAATCATTTAATTGCATTAGTAATGACTATCCAATTCACCAATAAAGACTTTGCAATAGGAACATGGGATTCTATAAACACCTTTCAATAAGTTGCCTAAGATATATTGAGTCCTTGTTTAATTCTACCAATTTTCTTATAGTGTTTATAGAAGTTAAGGCTGTCATGATTTTCCTATTTCTAAATATTTTTCCAATTTGATTTGTTGTAGTTTCAATATATGGAAATGTGAGTTTTGGAATATCCACCTTCCTCTATAAGGGTTTTAAGTATATTACTTTTTGGACTACCTTGACAATATACCAATAATTGTTCCTCAAGTTTTTCATGAAAAGAGAACAGGGTTGTTGTCCAGGTAAATCCCCTCTATGGACAAAGGCGATCCCTCTAGCCCTAGGGTGGGTCTAGCAACTACGGGAACATACTAACATCTACCTTCCTAGATTGTAAATGAAATTCAAAGCAAGGAAGATGACCTACCTCGTTTTGATGCTATGTTTTCTTCTTATGTCGAAGCTTCTTGATCCATTGCTCTTCTCCAGCTCGCTACACGTTGCTACCAATGTTCGATTACTTGTACAGACAGTCAAGACAACACGACTAGCGTAAAACCATGACAAACATAAAACAATTACAATCTATCTAACTGATCAAGGAATGCTAGAGATCTCATTATAGATGTAAACAAGAGTGGAAGATAAACATCATATGCATTTTATTATGATAAAGACAAGGGGAGTTTACAACCAAGCCTTGATGTTGAGGCTCTCCTTCAGTAGGTCTGTATCCAAGCATGTTTTCCACACCCTCATGAACAAAGTTCCAAGATCTCACTATGTCTTCAACACACACAAACAATCACACTCTACACTATTCTCCTGAAGATATGATTGCTTCTTCCTTCTATGCTAACTTTTTCAGCTATGTATTCAACTATCACATCAATGGAAGATGGCTATACTTATAGAGGAGAGGAGGAGTTTGGGATCCCTATAAAGGTGGGATAGAGTCCTATCCTTTAGGAGAGTTCCAAGGGAGGTGGAAACTACTAACTAAAGGAGGGAGTCTGTGGTTGTTTCAATTCAACCACTCCTAATGACTCATCCTTGAGGTGGTTGGAATAGAAACTCCGCCTCTATTTTTAAAAAACATTCCATAAACATCTTAGCACAGGTGCTTAACTGGGACAGAGCGCAAACTAGCTCGGGCTCAGTGTTAAATTTTCTGGTCGACGCGGGAGTGTAACTGGCTACTCGCGCCAAGGCAAAAATAGGGATTTTTACAGCTCTGCTCAGGGAATTGTCAACAAGAATAATGTTTCTTTCATCAAAATGGATGCAAGGATGGTATTTTCAAAGCATGCCAGTAATTATTGGTCACAAAAATGACCTTCCAATGGGCGAGATGGGGATTGCAGGGACAGTGACAAAATGTTGTGTAACAGATGCCCCCTAAAGTATGAAGTTCGAACAGGAGTGAGGGGTCAAATGCTTTACAAGTACGTGTAAGGAACCAGACGTTGTTGTTGGGAGACCTACAAATAAAGCATAGATACATATACATAACTGAAATATCTATTTAAAATACATGAATCCATGGTATAGGTGCAGCTATCCATCAAGAAGAGAAACATGTGCATGGATCCTCGGCATGGACGCAGCCATCCGAATGAAGGGATCATATGAAATATATCCACGGTATGGATGCAGCCATCCGTATAGAGAGGATCAAAACAAGAGAACCCACAGTAAGGTTGTAGCCATCCATCTAAAGAATAATGTATATAATCATGAATGACTCATCAGTCCTCACAACTTGAACTTTTGTGATCGAAGCCTAGGGTCTTGCGCTCCAACACCACCCAATCAAAGAAAAAATTCCAACATGTGAATAGACGTGTCGAAGTCGAACATGCTAGAAAATCACTTGATTACCGGTCAATGATGTGAACCGTTAACAAGTGCGAGAGAAACCACCAATAATGAAAATGGATCTCAAGGTACAACTAGTACAATCCACGGAATGTTAATAGTGAGCTGAATTCAAACACCCATGAAATCACCCGATCGAAGGCCGATGATGTGAACCTGCCGTCGAATGCGAAGAACTTGCCATTAGGGCATGCAAGCTCTAAGGTACAAGAAAGGAGTCTCTAGATCAACTTCCCGGATAATGAGATGAAGTCGATAGGAAGTGATCCATCGAAGGAGGGTCATAATGAATCCCACATCATCGACACAAAACAGAGAAGATAATATGAGTGTAAATCAAGACTAAAACAGAGGATCAAGAATGTACAAAGTGCAGAAGGATTTTTCTCTTGACTCCGGAATTTGGCAGCATTTGACTAAAATAGGATCAGAGGTCATGTTGACAATATTGGTAATCGAATGAGAGGCAAACGAATTTCCTAAACCCATGGAGGCAAAGTGGCAAAGTAAAAATATCCCAACCTGACACGAACTGCAGATAAGTGTCATATTCAAGAGTGACATACTGTCGACACAACTGATGAATAACTTCCATTTTCCCCCACCATTTATGGCGATTACCTCTTTATTTTTACACAAGCTTGAAGAGGATACCATATTCTTGTCATATATTTTTGTCCTTTGGACAAATCCAACCTATTACATTTTACGAGCCCTAGGAAGGAGGAACTCAAGTAACCTCATGGTGACGATTTCCAATGTCATCAGGGTTTAACGAGTCTGACAAAGGAAGAACTCGGCATCTTTTCATGTTTAGATAGTTTGAAAAGAAGGCAGAAAATAAAACTCCATCAGTCCCTTTTCGTAGGTAGTCTCACAGATCCGAAAAGGTAGAAAACTATGTCTGAGAGAACCTCTTAGTCGCGATAGGCTAAGGTATTCCCTTTTCATAAATAATCCATCCCAGCCCAAAAAAGGGTTAAACATATACTGGGTAGATATCGTTCACGTCCATTTAACGAGTTCAAAATAACAAGAGTCTCGGTAATCTTTTCAATTTTCGAGAGTCAGAAAAGAGCTGAAAGATGACTCCTCCTGGAGGAACGAGTGGTATTAAGGGTAGCTACTGGTTTCGATAATGGTGGAACTACTCAGAATAAGTAAAGGTTAAGAGGTTGGCTAACAATACCACTCATTTCAGAGGTTCCTCGGGAATGGGTAAGACAATCAAGTGAAGGTGTATGATCAGCCAAGAAAATGGTGACGATGGAATGAAAAAACCAAGGCTCATCTGGCAAAATAGGCTGATAAAATGGAAATCGCGAGAGGTAAAATGGGAATGTTTTCATTTTTACACAAGCTTGAAATCAGGAAACTCTGCTTGAAGTTGGTTTCATTTTTACACAAGCTTGAAACAAAAATAAATTATGCTTGAAATCGGCTCCATTTTTACACTAGCTTGAAACAGAAACAAACTATGCTTGAAAAAATAAGCATGTCCCCAGCATGGTGATTCAATTCAAGGTACATTCCCCCCAAGATTTAGTCCATATGAAAGGCATATGGAGTGAAGGTTCAAATTACGAGATCAAGAGAAAGACTCGACTGGGATTTTACGAGATCTTATCAAAGAATCGAATTGAACGGGAACATGTTTCATTGTTTTAACAAGGTTGACACATTAAAATAACTATCCTCATGAGCTAATTCATTTTTTAGCAAGGTTGACATAGAAGACGAACCATCCTCATGACACCTTGTTTCATTTTTTAAGGAGTTTGATACAGGAAAAATGAACTCTGCTCCGATGACAACTTATCATGTCGAATAAGAAGTCATGGCATCCAAGAGTTCCGCACAGGATGGGAGAACAACATCTCGTAAATCAGGACCCAGTGCCCCCAGCACATGAGGCACAATGGCATTATCAATGAATGCGGGCACGAGGCAGGTAGTCACATAACAAACTTGCGGCGGGGAAGATAAAACCGGTAGATAAAGACTCGGAAGGGATGATGGTGGACCAGATGTCACGTTAGGACCAAAGACTGAAAGTTGATCAATGGTCACGATCCAAACTTCATGTGGAAAACAAATCACACGAAAGAGGGAAGAGACAAGCGCTCTCATGACATAAGTATAGTCGGGCCCCAAGAGTAAATTAAAATCCAAGGGGCCTGGAACAATCATCACGTATATATAGACGGTTTTCCCTCCCAAAGTAACAGGCAACTTTGGAAGGATCCCTAATGGTTGACTGGTTCCTATGTTAAAAGCTAACAGATTCTACGTAACAGGTACAAGTGGTGGAGAACCAAAAGCTTGCCAAGTAGTTGAAGATAGAATACTAACAGACACACCTTCATCTATAATCGTGCTAGGTACGATCATATCGAAGACCTGTACCGTGATATCAAAAGGCACATAAGAAGGAAAGCGGTATCCTGCAAATCGACTCCAATCAAAAGAAGCAACCAAACCACTTGGAGGGGATACCATTGAACTGAGATGGTCATCCCCTGGTGTTACCAGAGTAAGAGGAGCATCCTCCTGAACCTCCATCATGGGAGTGGGAGGAGCAGCTTCTTGAACTACAAGTACGGGAGAATATTTCTCCAAATCCAAGGAATTTGAAGAAACAAGAAGAATGTGAGGGGGATGAGATCTGCTCTCGACGGAAAAAACCTGATGAACTACTGGCGGGATCAGATCGACCAATTCCACGACCAATGGTTGGTCGGGAATGGATTCATGAATTTGAATTCCCAAGGGAGCAAGATCGACCGAAGATGACTCTTGACCGATCATTGAATCAACTAGCGAAGGACTCGAAGAAAGCTTATGGTAACCAACCGGAAGGCGGGGTGCAAAAACAATAGAGTTTCCAACACTCTCTTGGCTTCATCCATGTATGGAAAAAGGGGAATGGGATGATGCCCTTCACACAACTTACAAGGATTCGTGATATTACCCTGTTTCTTATAATTCCTATCAAGGCTAGTCGAAGATGTGCCACCAATATGACTTCTCGAAGCCAAAAGCAATGGCAGACGACTGTTGGACCATGCTTCAAGTACCTTGGGAATGCCAGGGAAATCTCGAAGAAGATGGTCACCTTTGCACAACATGCAATGGAATCTGACTTTTTGTGGAAGGTTGGATGGTTTATCAATGGATATTTTCTGAAACACGATAGCCACAAAGTTAGCCTCTCCTTTATCTGACTTCTTATTCTTCGTCTTCTTCTTCTTCTTCTTAGCCACCTGCTTACTAGAATCCAGACTTTCACCAGGCGAAGTAGAAGAGGAGGATGAAGAAACAGGTGAAGAATGGGAGAGGTCCACTTTAGAATCAACACGATGTTGTTCAAGTGGAGGGGATGGTTGTATAGCAGGCAGAACACTCGAGACCATAGAAGTTGAGAATAACCAAACAAACAACCCAACAGTTAGCCTAGGTAGGGACAATGTTGCCATATAAGGAGCACCAACATTTCCAAAAGCAGGAAAAGGACCAGGATTCCCTTCGGAGGGGATTCCTTGGTCGGAAAACTGCAGAAAATTTTCCATTAGAAACAACTCTAAAACAAAATGCTAAGGAATATGAAATTAACCAGGAATATTTTGTGGGCAAGTAATATTTTAAGACACTAAAACAAAAATCTACCGTTTCATATTTTAAGAGTCGAGAAACAGGAAAAAGGTGACTCTATCACTTTCGAGTTGAAACGAGCATGAAAGGACAAGAGCTCGATGATCTTTTCACTTTTTAGAGAGTCACGAAAAGATAAAAATGACTACTCAGGTACTCTAAGAAAGAGGGTGTACCAAGTTCCCATGAACTGCCATATACACCTTGGTGATCAAATGAAAGACAAATGACCAAGGACTTAACATACGTGCAGGTAGTCTCCCCGAATGATGTGTTCGGTGTATCACGGTTACAAGGCGACAGACTTGGCTTCCTATGGATAAAAGGATTGCAACCTAGAGGGGTCTCCCTTTATATACTCGACGGTACGGGGAGCACAAGTCCGTACTAGCACTGTCTAAATCCAGATGGCGAACGACAGCTACTAGGTTTTAAGATGTCAGAACACGTCTCTAGCCTAGACCACTAAAATGTTCGCGTTAGGTTTCAATGCTTCCTTAGGTTAATTAAATTGATTTTATAGTTGATATTGAATTATGTCTCGGTTTTAAGGCCCTACCGCATGTCATCTGACAATATCCTATATGCAGCTATATGAGAAAATAAATATTTCAATTCCATGAATGTTATCTAGTTAAGGAAAGAGTCTCAAACAATGATGCAACAAACAAAAATACTGCAAACGAAACTTTTCCAAATGAGATGAATTTCACTATCTAAAAGTAATCTAAAACATTCAACAATGTGAATTATGCAATGTAATCTATGCAAAATCCTTCTTCTTTTTTTTAAGAATAAGAATGCACTCAATGCATTTTTCAATGAAATGAGAATCTACTTAATGCATGCTTTTAATGAAAGAGAATGCTCTCAATGCGATTTTTAGCTTTCAATCATTAAACAATGTAATCTAAGTTCAATGATAAATCTCAAAAAGACTTTTCAATGCAATGTGATCTAATGCATTTTAACGAAAAAGAAAACTTTGAGACGAAAACTAAATGAATGTAAATTTTCTTAATGGAAGGATGAATGCAAAAGGGATGCAAAAAAACACTAAGAATGCAATCGTTGTTTTAAACACTTTGTAACGAAAGTCCTCAAAAGGCTATAAGACACATAAGTTCAAGCAAAAGAGAACTTCCAAAGCGTGGGCTTAAAACAAGGCATTCATTCCTTCTTACATCAATCATAGAAAGAAGACTTTTCAGTTGAACAATGAGCAATGTAATCTATGCTCACAAGTGAAAAAGTAAAGGATATAACGTGTAAAGCATATAGAGAAAAATACCAGAAGGGAAAGACACACTGGTGGAGGAATTAAGGAAAAACCTCAATTTTTCACACACCCTGAAATTGGCACAACTTTTGTGGGTGAAACTAGCACCAACTGGCGTGACTTGATCACTGACAACTAGCGCCAATGGCCAATTGGCGTGGGTTGCTAAATGAAAACTAGCACCAATCGGCGTTATTGTCAGAAAAATGAAAGCACCAATGCCTGAACATGAAAAAACAAATAATTTCTCCCAACCAAGACTAGACTCACCACTTCAAGCAAAAACTAAAAGATCGTAATTGATGAAAAACATAGGAAAAACAGCGAAATGGTTGTTCGACTAAATCTGTCGAATGACTAAGACCTCAAAGAGTGACAAACTCAAAGGAAACTCCCCATCGGAATCACCAATTTTTTGTCCAGGTAAATCCCCTCTGCGGATAGAGGCGATCCCTCTAGCCTTAGGGTGGGTCTAGAAACTATGGTAACATACTAATATCTACTTTCCTAGATTGTAAATGAAATTCAAAGAAAGGAAGATGACCTACCTCATTCTGATGCTATGTTGTCATCTTTGGTCGATGCTTCTTGATCTATTGCTCTTCTCCAGCTCGCTACACGTTGCTACCAAAGTTCGATTACCTGTATAGACAGTCAAGACAACACGAAAATAATAAAACCATGACAAACATAAAACAATTACAATCTATCTAACTGATCAAGGAATGCTAGAAATCTCATTATGGATGTAAAAAAGAGTGGAATATAAACATCAAATGCATTTTATTATGATAAAGACAAGGGGAGTTTACAACCAAGCCTTGATTTTGAGGCTCTCCTTCAGCAGGTCTATATCCAAGCATGTTTGCCACACTGTCATGAACAAAGGTCCAAGATCTCACTATTTCTTCAACACACACAAACAATCACACTCTACACTATTCTCCCGAAGCTATGATTGCTTCTTCCTTCTATGCTAACTTTTTCAGCTATTTGTTCAACTAGCACATCAATGGAAGATGGCTATATTTATAGATGAGAGGAGGAGGTTGGGATCCCTATAAAGGTATGAGAGAGTCCTATCATTTAGGAGAGTTCCAAGGGAGGTGGAAACTACTAACTAAAGGAGGGAGTCCGTGGTTGTTTCAGTTCAACCACTCCCAATGACCCATCCTCGAGGTGGTTGGAATAGAACCTCCACCTCTATTTTTAAAAAGCATTCCATAAATAGCTTGGCGCGAGTGCTTAACTAGGATAGAGCGCCACCTGGCATAGGCTCAGTGTTAAATTTCCTGGTCAGCGCGGGAGTGTAACTGGCTACTCGTGCCAAGGCAAAAATAGGGATTTTTACATATCTGATCGGGGAATTGTCAACAAGAAGAATGTTGCTTTCATCAAAAGGGATGCAAGGATGGTATTTGCAAAGAATGCCACTGCTTATTGGTCACATAAATGACCCTCCAATGGGCGATATGGGGATTGCAGGGACAGTGACAAAATGTTGTGTAACAAGGGCTAAGGCATATTATGAAGGAAATATACTTCCTAATATTTAGTAACTAAAAAGTTCAATTAGCTTATGGGGGTAGCCCTGTATAATGTAAAGTTTAAAATTTTAGTTATTTCAAATAAATTGGAGAAATTGAGTTATTTAAAGTACCTGACTTAAAACAATAATCCTAATAAAAACTAATAAAACAATGTTTAGAAACTATTAACTCACAAATATAATAATTTACACAAAATTACAGCATATTCTTGGATAAACAACTTGAAGATGATAATGAAATTAAAATATAAAATTGGAGAAATAAAAATATTTCCTAAATATATTTACTCAAGGTAATGTATATTCATAAAGTGTGAATTACAAATTTTTGCATTCACAATTATACTGAGACAAAGGGTGTGTTGGGGGGATGGGAGAGATTACCACAATAATAATTTTCAATTTTTAAGTATTCAAAGAACATAAAGCATCAATATCATAAAATGAATAAGTAGCAAATGATATATGTGGAAATCCTTACGTGGGAAAACCACACAGCCTCTTTATATGAAAGATCTTGTAGGAACCAACCTACTATTATATCAATTTGTAGGAACCAACCCATAGGTAACACCAATTGACTTTTTTCTTTGTAGGCACCAACCTAAAGGAGACTATGATCCCCATTTTTACTTTATAGACACCAACCTACAGGAGACACCAATCCCCTCTACTACTTTCTCGGCACCAAATCACAAGAGATACAAATCCCCTATGTTGCTTTGTATACACCAACATACTTCACTAAGTCAAATTGCTTCTTCACAATTTATTTTATATATTGTTTCTTACATCATGTTTATTAGTTATTTACGCCTTCACCAAGTATACCTACTACTTCTTGTTTCACTAGGTCCACTTCTCCCAAAACTTGTTTCTTTTGGATTCTTCCCAAGGAAAAACTTGCACAACATGCCACATATTAAATTTTGTAAAATTGTTTTTGAATTTATACTATAGGTACCTAGGAATATCTTCTATATCTCATCCATATTTCATAATCTAAAACATCTTAGGAGGAAATAAATATCTAAAATTTCAAGTTGGCATATTTGAAGCATGTATCAAGAGAATTCAATAACCCTAGCTTTCTCAAATCTTATCTTTGAAATTATATTGAAATGAGGTCTGAAATTTTTACTACTACCACCTTGAGATATATTATTTGTCTCCTCAATATGGAAGAATATAAAATATTATATAATACAGTTAGAGTGGAAATACCAATCAGACCTATTTGAAGCATGTCTAAGGAGCATTTATGAACACTAGCCTACAAATATAAAGAAATAAATATAAGTGACATATCTTTGTTTCGTTAAATTAAAGAGAAGAAACATGCATCAAACAATGTGTTCCATTCATACGAAATGTGTTAGTGGAAAATTTTCAAGAATGGTATCATGAGCTTCTATCAATAATTTTCATTGTGGTCATTTTTTTTTCTCTTCACCATGTCCCTCACATTATATGAAAGTCTATCTTGATAGGATTTCCTACAGATATTATCCTAATATGAAATCTCATCATTCTCATCTAATTTAATCCTAAATTTTGTATGCCTCCATAGTATTTTTCTTGGAATTTTGTACACTCTTACTACCATTAACATAAACTAATTTGTAGTCTCAGTATTATAGCACAAAGAGTAAGAGTAACAATAATAGTAGTGTTTTTATTTCGGTGAGTCATGGTCATGACCTAGTAGACGTAGGTGTAGGAGTGCTCCCCTTTGCTATTGTTGCCTGATCCTAGGCACATGGCCCCTCCGAAGGACATCCTGGAGGTAGCCTCTCTGCCCTGATCATGCCCAAGCCTTATCGAAATTGATCAGCTCCTTAATTCCTCCTCGTACAAGACATGTTCTTTCTAAGTTTTTCAAGAAACTAGAAGGCATTCAGGAAGTCTCTCTTCCCTCGGCTATCCCGCGTATGGTAGCCCTATCGCTCTTCGAGAAAGGACTTATCAAGAAATTCACAGGCCTATGGTCCTCGCTGAAGACGGTGTAAAAATGGGTCGAACGCAACTGGGCGGATAATATCAGCGGAAAATTTTCAATCAGATTCTGTGGCAGAGGCTATTTCACATTCCATTTTGAGACAAAAGAAGACAAGGACTTGATATTTAGGAATGGACCATACTTAATGAACACCAAAAGGCTCTACCTAAACAAATGGACTCCAAACTTTGATTCAGAACGACGTGCCCAATGATGTTCCATTCTGGGTTTGCCTCCCCCATATCCCCTTGCATTATTGGGGCGAAGATTCTGTTCGAGTAATCAGAAACGTAGTAGGAAAATTCATTGATAGAAGCGAGCCAAAGGACAACATGCAGGCATGCGCCAGGATCTGCATTGAGGTGGATCTGAGGAAAGGACTCTCGTGATCAAACTTAAGGTCGACAATTGGACCCACATACAGAAGTTATACTATGAAAAAATTCCATTCAAGTGCAAGGTATGCCATGAATACGGTCATTTTTCTAATAGATGCTCCAAATTTATTGAGATTGAAAACTCTGATTCAGAAACCCAATGGGAAACTATAAAAAAAGAAGACTGCTCCAAACCCTAGAAACACTGGTATCCCTCTTGTGCAATCATCCCAATCAGCCCTCCCCCCCCCATCCCTCCTTTTCCAACCCCTACCCATCCCCTCAGGAATCCCCTGATCCCCCTCTTAACCCACCCTCCATCCCTTCTCTTGCCTCCCCTAACCCCTTCTCTTCCCTTTCCCTTCTTGAAGAGGATCCTCCTTAACCCTCCATCCCCTCCCATATTCTTGGATCTACTCCTTATCTCTCCCTTTCTAAATCTTGTCCTCCCTCCTCCTCTACTGAACGTTATTCAACCTAGATTGTCACAAGAAATGCAGCCAAAGAGCATGGGGTCATTCTGGAAATCCTTAAAAAATCTAGACCCTGAAGGAAAACTTCCAAGCACCATAGAGATGAAGCAGCCCAAAAGGACATAGCTCTCGAAATTCAACACCCTATAGAATCCTTCATTATAGGGAAAAACAATAAAGAAGAAAGTCATAATGAACAAGGATGGAAAACAGATCCTCAACCTGCATTCCTAAAATGATGAAAGCCCTCCCTTGGAACCGCAGGGGACTAGGGCACCCCTCAAAAAACTCAGCTCTAAGAGACCTTTTGAATCAAGAAAAACCCAACATCATTCTCCTTCAATAAATAAAGCAAGGAGATCAAGACATGGAAAACATCATAAATAAAATGAAGAAATATATGAGCACTGTTATGGAATCCAGGGGTGCCTCAGGAGGAATAACCACTATTTGGAATCAGAATGCTTGGAAGAAAAATGGAGTTGTAAAAACCCAAAACTGGATCAAAGTGAATCTCCAAAATACCCAAGAGAACATTGTGATTACTGTGTACAATATATATGGGCCTAGTAATTAAAAGGACAAAGAAGTTTTTTGGAGCACCATGAAAGAAGATATAGACAATAAGGATAACAAAAACATTGTCATTGGTGGGGACCTTAACTTGATCTTGCATGGCAATTAAAAAAGAGGTGGCAGTTTCAATTATGATCCCTCAAGAGACCGACTTGAAACCATTATTCAAGACTATTATTTGGTTGACATCATCCCAAAAAGGCGAAAATTCACCTGGAGCAATCGCAAAATTGGAGCTAGAAACATAATGGAAAGGCTTGACCATTTTATTGTGGTTGTTTCTCTTATTTCTCTCTTCTCTGTTGCCTCTTCTTGTATCCTCTCTTTCTTCACTTCTGACCATTACCCTGTCACCCTCTCCCTTGGAGATCGGTCCTCCCTTGGACCCCTCCCTTTTAAGTAAAACCCCCTTTGGAGTGAACTCCCTGAAGCCATACAAATTGTGAAACTCTCTTGGCAGCGACACATGGAGGGCTCCCCTTCGCACATATGGGAAACAAAGCTGAAGAATGTTGGAATGGCTCTTAAATATTGGGCCAAAGTTCATTACAAGGAACTGGACAAAGTATAAAAAGAAATCAAAATAAAGCTGGAAGTAGTTCACACTGAAATTGACACTCATGGAGTGAATCAAGAAAATTTAGAACTGGAAAATATCTCTACTAGAACTTGCATAAAGTTAATAGGAAAGAAGAGAAGAAATGGAGCCTAAAATCTAGAAACCTTTAGCTACAGGATGGTGACAAAAATAATCCTTTCTTCCACAAACAAGAAATTTTTAGAAGGTCAAGGAATAACATCTCAACCATAATATATGATGAGGGAAGAGTTCATGCAGATCAGGAAGGTATCAAAGCTTCTGCTTACAATCATTATAAAAATATACTATTTGAATCAGTTGCACCTGTGGATTATTCGGATCTCTTAAACCACTTTCCAAAGCTAATCATGGAGGAGATCAACAAATCCCTTAAAAAGGATGTAGAGGAGGCCAAAATTCTCAATGTTATTTGGACTCTGCATCTAGACAAGTCTCCGGGTCCAGATGGCTTCTCCATTAGCTTTCACCGGACCTATTGGGAAGCAATTAAAAAGGACTCATTCAAAATTATTCAGTGGGTACAAAGAAAGAAGAAGATCGATGGCTTTACCAATTCTACCTTTCTCGCCCTCATACTCAAAGAAAATTTCCCCTCCTCCTTTTCCAGATTTAGACCCATCTCCCTTTGCAACTCTTCATACAAAATAATCACTAAAATTCTCGCCACCCACCTCAAACCCCATCTCCCTAACCTCATCTCTGAAAACCTAGGGGGATTTATCTCCCAAAGGAAAATTTCTAATACTTCTCTTAGTTCAATAAGCCATTCACCTGATTATGATGCAATCAGAGAAAGGATTCATCCTGAAAATCGAACTTGCCAATGCCTTTGATAGAGTGAGACATTCATTTCTCCTCTCTATCCTCCAGAAAATGGGTTTTGAAACTGAATTTATCTCTCTTATCAATGCATGTATCTCCAACCCTTGGATCTCTCCCTTAGTCAATGGAAGGCCAGCAAAATTGTTTCAATATTCTCATGGTCTCAAACAAGGCTGCCCTCTCTCTCCTTTCTCTTCATTCTAATGGCAAAGTCCTTCAGTAGGGCCTTGGATCACAAGCACGGAGTTGGTCTTATCACTGGAATCAAATTCAGTAACGGAGTCAAGAATATGAATCATTCTCAATTTGTTTATGAAACCCTCTTGATGGGTGGAGCCACCTGCATTATTGCCCAGAGATTCAAAACTCTTCTTGACAAATTTATGCTCTACTCAGGAGGGTTGATAAACTACCACAAAAGTTGTATCTATGGGTGGAATGCATCAAACCACACTATCCATAGTATTGCACAAATTTTTGGAGTGTCCTACAAATTGAATTGGACCTATTTTAATTATCATGGGATGCCAGTCAGTGCTGGACCCTTGAAGGGTGAGGTCTAGAACATCACAATTGACAAAATGAAAAAGAGATTACATTAGTGGGGATCCTCCTAGCTCAACATGGTTGGTCGTAAAATCCTCCTAACATATGTTCTCTCTTCCTTGCCTTTGTATCACTTTTCCCTTCTCAATGATCCTATCAGCATCCTTCAAAAAATTGAAGCATTTTTAAGGAAATTCCTGTGGAAAGGAGGGAAAAACAAGAAGAATAAATACAACTTAGTCAAGTGGAGACAGGTCACTCAAAACTATGAAAATGGTGGGATCGGTATTCACATTCCAAAACTCTTGAACAATGCCTTTGGGGGGGAAATAGTATGGCGCCTCCTCAATGGACATCACTCCTAGTGGAAGCAAGTTTTGGAAACCAAATATCTTCTTTATGCCAGAAAAAATATTCTTGAACAAGATATCTCGAATGGGCCATGCTCCAGAATTTGGGATTTATGCAAGAAATACATTATTTTTATCAGCAGAAACATCTCTAAAGTTTCTCAAGGTGGGAGCAGTAAAAATATCTGGAAGGATAATATTATGGGGCAATCTCCTCTCAATGACAAACTGAGCCTTCATCGAATTCAAAATTACCTCTGGAACCTTGATATAAACACCTTGGATCAGATTTGCAATTGGGATGAGTATTCCAATGCCTGGATTGGATGGGATTTTCCTATTATCCCCCCTCACCTTGAGGCCAATCTGGTGAATCTAAAAGCAATGCTTCATGGGGCTGTTCCGTTGGTTAAAGGCAACCAAGACAGTCTTCGGTGGGATCCTTCTGGGTCATCATTCTCAATCAAAGTGCCTTACGGACACCTTCTAAAATAACAGTTCCCCTCTCCTCAATCGCCCATCTAGAATCTCATATGGAAATCTAAAGCCATTCCAAAGATAAAAAAATATTCATATGGACTTCGCTCAAAGGTAAGATCCTAAATTCAGATCATTTAAAAAAAAATAGGTATCTATGGCCCCTCTAGATGCCCCAACTGCCAAAGCGAAGAATAGACTGCTTTCCATCTCTTTGTGAGATGTCCTTTTTCCATTCAGCGTTGGGGTGATCTTACTACCTTCTCTCAGATTGATTTAGATTCCATAAACTCTGTCTCAGACCTGATAAAAAATAGGAAAAAAGGATATCCCTTGGGAAAAAAGAGCAAGAACATCGTCAAAAGGGTCTGGGACACCCTCCCATATGTGCTTCTCTGGAGCATCTGACTGGAAAGGAATAATATGATCTTTCAAAATAAAAAAACCTTGCCCAAGGAAAGTACAAAACAAGACCTGGAGTCTCTCTATCAAGACAATTCTATCCAAAAGCATCGGTCATATCAATTTCAATGATCTCCAAGCTGAAGAAAGAACATTTTTGGGGAGAGATCTTGATAATCCTAACTATTTCAAATCCACACTCATTCAAACTCCCCAAAAGGAGAACTGGAATATAAAACTCAAGGAAAAGGATTTTATCGAATGGATGGATGGATGCAAAATACCTACTCTCTTCTTCGATGGAGCATTAAAGACGAACCCAGGCATTTCTAGGGCAAGAGGTCTCATAAGGGATGAACATGGCAGTGTGTTGATCTCCTTTGAATGGGGTCTTGACTCTTTGTCTAACAATAAATTTAAGGCCTACGCTCTTCTTAAAGGACTTCAAATGATAAAGAGTCTCAACCCAAAAAATGCAATGGTTTTTGGGGACTCTGCCATTGTTATAAGCATGATGATAAATGATTCTCAAACCTCCAGCATAGCTCTCTACAGGATCATCAACAGATTTCATATTTTGATCAAATATATGAAGGATCTCTATTTTCACCATATCCTCAGAGCTAATAACAAGCAAGCGGACAATTTGGCTAAAAAATCCTGTAGTAGACCAGTCGATCAAATGCTCAGTCAATATGGTCTATCTCTCTCTCCCCTACCATGATTCTCTTTCTGCCATCATATCTATCTTGTATGATTCTTTGCAATATTTTGTCTGTGCTGACCAGATCTCCTCATCCCAGTAGAATCGCCCCTCTCATGACCTTATCCTCTCATAATCCTTGCCACGATCCTCCCCTCTCATCTGCCCACTATATTTATTTATGCCCTCTCTTCGCAATGTCACTACATCTCTGTGATTGCTCCCACCTTCATTGAATATTTTTCCATCCTTAGTGGCCGCATGAGCACCCTGCCTATTTCACCACGTGTTCCCTGTCTCTCAACATCTAATCTCCTTCGCGATCCATAGGCCTCTATCTGTCTTCAACGCCTGCTATTCTTCATGTCTTCACCCTCTGCCCCCTTGCGAACTATCCCTGCTCTGCCCCTCCTCCAACCCTTTCTTCGCGGGTCCCTGCTCAGTTCACTGGTATCATGTCAAGAAGCGAAAATTGTTTTCACTATGCAGATCTATAGTCATAAATGGAGCAGATTCGAGGATAGCAGAGGATCTTGGAAGAGAAACACCAAGTGGATATAGCCCTCCTTCAGCATCGAGCTCAGTCATTTCAGAACCAGCTCCTGGAGATCACTAACCGATGTTCACATGTGGAATAATCTCTCCAGATCCTGAAATATATTTTAAACAAATGCTCGGCCCCAAGCTCCATCTCAAACAATGTAAGAAACGTCAGTCTTGACGACAACACTGATGCATCAACTGGACGGCCAATCAGCATTGACTAATCTTCATTCCTCCTCTCTCTTTTTTCTGATGTCTTTTAATTTGCTCTCATGCTTTCGTAGTTTGTTAGAATCTATCTTGAATCTGTAATGCAATATAGTATGAATATTCGACACAATGGAGGCTCGGCATTTCGTGTTTGCATCCCTCCTTGTTTGTCCTCAGCACCATCAGAATGTAACAAGGAAATCTTTCCTTCTTTTTTTTCGAATATAATATAACAACCGAATTTGTAAAAAATTAAAAATTAAAAAGTAAAAATAAAAATAAAAATAAAAAATAAACTAATTTGATGTAGTTCATTTTCTAACAACACCTATTAACAATGCTATATGAGCATTTTTTTTCCATCTTGTCAATATCATAATTTTTTATACCAACTCACTCATTTACCTTCACCTCTTTGGAATTTTTAATGCCCAATATTTGAACTGCATTTCTTAGAGCTTTTTGCTTTAAAAATCTATTCAACATTTGAACTTGTGCTATGATAGATTTACCTTCAAAAAAAAACTAATCACCATATTTACTTTATCTCAAATTTTCCATTCATGCATTAGTGGCCCCAATTCTTTGATTTTGGTTGAATCCATATTCTCCGAAAAAATTTAATTAAAGACAATGTTAAATTACAACTTCTAATTAATCTCCATGTTTTTCTAGATGTGATAGGATCTTTTTGTAGGTTTGATGGCGTCACTATATTATTTTTTTATTTTTTTCTTAAATTAGAAAAAAATTCAACTAAAAAATAGTCACCTAGAAAAAAAACTAAGAAATTAATACAATAATGCCATGTAACAATTTTTTAATATATCATGTTTATTATTTTACTTTTATGAAAATTACCCAAATAAATGTAAGTTTTAGCAAAATCACAATATATACATATTTTGTATTTAAATTAATTTATTAACATAATAAAAGTTAATATTTAAAAATTTAAAAATATTACTAATATCATGTTTCTAAATATTTGTGCATAGAAAAATATGTTAGTAATATTATATGGGTTGGAAATTATATTTTGTATTTAAATTAATTTATTAACACACATAAAAAAAATTAATATTCAAAAATTTAAAAATAAATGTGAAAATGGTAATATTAAAAAGTAAATATTACTAATTTTTGGTAGTTTGTTTATAAATATTTTGCCAATAAAAAAATATGTTATTAATATTATATCAAGTAATCTAAAAAAGCAGCGAAATGGCCCAGAATCCATCAAATATTTTGAAAAAATCCGACAAATATTTGCCCAAAATATTGTTTACAGTTGTTAAACTTTAGTATTTTGAGTGCCCCAAAGTTTTTTGATAGTGTTGAATCCATTTCCACTATCAAGAATGGATTCCAAATACTCCAACTATCTGATTTTTTGAATTTTTTTCTGTAAATTTAGTAGTGCCTGGCTATTTTCTATTTATATATAAAAGCAGGTTACAAAGATAGAAAGTTTGTAACCTCAACCTGTCCGTAGGAAACCAGGTCTGTTGGCCACCTTAACGCTTTAAAAGCAAACCAAAATTGAAAAAGTCTCATTATGCTCCTTGTTTCATGCGATATCTGCCTATTAAGTCTATTATCAAAGTAACTGTTTGGACTTATAGTCCGATATGTAAAACCAAAAAACATGCAAAAGTGAAGAACCTGCTAATCATCTGAGGAATCAATAGGGGCAGGATCCTTTACAGTGGATCCTGGCATGTCAGCTTGTTGCAGTACTTGAATCTGTTTCTCCAGATTGCCAAGATGATCATCCATGTGAGCTATGCAGTCAGCATCTTGGTATTGGGTAACCTTAATGTGTTGTAGCTGAATATCAATATCTTGCAGAAGTTCCATGAGCTTCGGTTCTGGCTTGTTGGTGTTAGGATGGAAACTCTGCATTGCCTTTGCTAACAAACATTTAACAATCCAGTATGTATGAATGGTTTGATTAAAAAGTGACAGCCAACCCCTAGTATTTCCAGGATCAATCACAAAGTCCAGTATCTCTGCCTCTGCAACATTATCTTCCTTAGACTGTTGAATTTCTCTTTCCCAACCGTGTATTACCTGTATGGCCTGTGAGGATTTTCCAAGTGAGTAGATGGAAGAGAGATTCAATAACACTTCCTCCTTAGTCTTCCTTCCTCTTTTCCTGTTCCTTTCTGGTGGCTGTTCCACCTTCTGTTTCCCTTTGGCAGTAGTACAGACCAAATTTCGAGTTTGCCTCTTCGACATTATGAACTAACTGAGTAGCATGTACTCTGGAAGAAGAACAATCAAATACGAAAAGAAAATAGCAGTTAAGCATTGTATTTTGTTGCCCCGAACATGATTTGGAAGCACTTCATCATGAGTATGAAGGATGATAATATCGAGAAGAATCCACAGAACCCAGATAAGGTAAAGAACCCAGTGAAAAAATAGGCAATTACCACCAAATAAGCCATGAAAAGGCATTTGAAACCAGTAAAAAACCGAACGACAGGCAACAATTACTTCATTAACAGAGCATTCGAACCCAGTAAAAATCCGAGCAACAGCCAGCAATTACTTCAAGATAGAGCATTTGAACCCAGTGAAAACCCGAGCAACATGCAACAATTACTTCATGACAGAGCAGGTTTGGTCTGGTATGAAGATAATACAGTGGAGAACACAAATCATGATAAAAATAGACTCGAGAACCCATAAGTATAGTAATCCAAGCACATCCCAGCCTATGGTTATCTTTAAGATAAACAAGAAAACGATAAACCGTAACATTGATACTGGCTTTAAAACAGAAATTCAGATAAAATAAACTAAGCTTATGACGATATCCCTTAATACATATCTGATAGAAGTCAATCAGTCCGCCGAGGGTAAATGTAAAACTGGTATAACACTTACTGACATAGAAAGGACAATTTTTGAGCTGCATAGAGCAAGGATCATGGAAACAAGGGTCAACCATATTAGACTAAACTAATGTGAACCAAACGGGACATGGAAAGTAAGGATCCCCTAACATCGCTTGGTTTGTAGTATTAAGGGTATGAGACAGAAAATGTACATACCCTAGAAAAACAAAGAGCCTGGTACTGATGCAGGCGAATACCTCCGGTCCGCGGCGCTTCTGTGCGTGTCCTGCAAACAAAGATTTATTCCTGCTGAGATGCCTTCTACTCGACTTAAACAAATGAATGCAACTGATGTTTCCGTCGTCCAAAGCCTAGCTCACCCACCCTGCCGACTTTCCTTTAACCATCGCTTGATGCCATGAGGGGACACTGGGCGGCTTGTACTGACGAGTCATTAATGCGCAGGAGTGGAGAATGCCACTTTCCCTTAACAAATGTCGGTTGATATATCTAATGAGCACCCCGATCGAGGGTGTCATTGGCTAGAATAATCTGTAGAGGATGAAGTTCCACATTCCAAACCTGATGAAGGTGATTAACATTTTTAGTTTACCGGATTCCGGCAAAAAACTGCCATCCGGGCTATTCCACATGCTGGGTAGACAAGTTCATATTATATGAGTTGGAATATATATATATATGTATATGTTCTCGAGGACATTTTTTTTTGGTTAATTTTAATCAAAATCCGTTAGAAATTTTTAAAATTTTCAGTTTAAGTTATTTAATCTATAGAATTTGAGTGTCCCCGGGTTTCCAAGTGTTGAATCCATTTACGCATTCAAAAATCTATTTTAAACAACAACAACAACAAAAAGTCACAATGTTTCTTGAAATTGTATCATTAGATTCTAGTGAGGAAGGCTATTTCGCAAGTTAGGCTACGCCGTTTTGGTATTATACTTCTAAATATTTGTGCATATAAAAATATGTTATTAATATTATACGTGTTAGAATTTTTTTATTTACTTTTCTAATTAATGTTTAACCCATTATTTACCCTTCATTAAAAACACACTCAACCAATGATTTACCCTTCATTAATAATATTAATTTATATAGATCAAGATACTAATTTTATTTTTAATATTTAATATAGTTTTAGGTCACTTGGGCAACATTCACCCTTAAAATAGGTAAATCATATTATTAAAAAAATGCACCTATACCCAAATTAAATAATTCAAATTTTCCATGTCATATTAGGTATCTATATCTCTTTTAAATTTTAAAGGACTTTTATTGACTTGCACATTATGGCATGGAAATTCAATGTTAACCTTTTAAAATCAAAGTTCCTCTAATAAATTTGTCATTTGAATTTGACATGCACATTGAATATTTTTAAAAACTTATTAATTTAAAGAGTACAAAATTCAAAATCTAAAACATTATTGACTCACTTGTCAATATCTATATTGTCTTTTTCATTTGTGTGGTTAATATTATCATTAACAAGTTCTTTGACATCTCTCATTTCCTCATCATTTTTATGAACATCCACATCTCTTTCAATCTTTCTATTTTGTATCTCTACATCTCCTTCAGGCTCTCTATTTTGTGCCACCATATTTCTTTAGGGCTTTCTATTTCCCCTTAATTGTCTCCTCTTCAATTGTAGTTTCTCAATTTTTCTTTTAAATCAGTTACCGTGAAACCATACTTTTGTATACGAGCTCTTTTATTTCCCACTTAGAAACATAAAATCTAATTCCAAAAACTAACACGAGTGAGTTCAAGCTTTTAATACTACAAATGATTTAATATAAATTAAAATATATAAAAGTCGAATTATAATTTATATGCCACATTTAAATTGCAAAATCCATTTTTCCTCGTATCCCTCATAAAAAAATGATGATTTATAATTTAATTTAAGACAAATTTTAATATATTTTCTTCCTTAGAAAAAAGAAAAACTGAAACATCATTTTCTATATATATTCCATAGAAAAAAAATAACAATGTTCATTTTCCAGTAACAAACAATAAATTAAAGCCCATTCTTAAAAAAAAAATTTATGTTCTCCATAAAATAAAAAAACACCTATAATTTTTTTTTTTCTTCTTTATCAAAAATTTAAATTATTTTAAAAAACAATTTGTGTACCTTAAACAAAAAAAGTCTTTCTTGTTGGCACTTCATACCTTTTTGTCTTCAATTTAATCTTTCATATGAGAATATATAGAACTCTCGACCGAAAGTTGGCTGAGGTAAACTGCCAGCCGAGAGTTCGGAAATTTCTCCGTTGAGAATTTATCAAAGTAAACTCTTCGCATTTTTAAACTCTTGGCCGAGTAATATTTTGTGATTAGAAGGGTTTTTTTTGGAAAACTCTCTGCTTCTATCGGCACAGAGTTTGTCCAGGGAAAACTCTATGTGGTTATCACAAGTCAGAGTTGCAAAAAAAAATCTCATACAAGAGTTTTAAAATTTCTCGGAGAATTTTTTAATCTCTCGTCCGAGTGTTTTTCTAGGCCAAGAGTTTTTCGTCGGAAAACATCTGCAACAGCGACTTTAGAGAAACAAAATCTATGCAATATTTAAGAGTTATATGATGGTATTGGTACCAATAGACTTATATTTGTACTTAGTTTATAATTATATAATATTTCTTCATTTTCGGGAAGGATTGATATTTATTACTAACTTTTACAATAAACTATATTACTACATAATTATGTTACTACAGATTTTGAGAGTTTTAAAAAATTTATGAAATGAAAATTCAATAATTTGAAAATCAATATACTAAATCATTTGAAAACCCACCTATAGCTTTCTCTTCTTGTCTTCTTAAAAAAAATATTTTTGTCTGACTTATTGATGATCACATTAAAAAGAAAAATGATGGATCACTGAATGTGTTGAAAAATCACTTTTTTTTACCTTTCCCTATTTCCTTTATTGATAAAAAATAGTGATTGAATCTGAAAATACTTCAAAATTAGTCAATGCACTAGTGTGATCTGTTTATATTATTACTATATGATTTTTTTTCCCAAAAATCAATTGCCATCTCTAAAATTCAGGTTGGTTCTTTAAGTCACTCACTATACTTGCTTGAAATTTTCAAGTATATGCAATCAGTAAACACAAAAATTCCAACTATATGTTTATAAAAAATAAAATAAAAGAAATATTATTACCAAACCAATAAAATTATATACAAATCTCTTTTTTACTATAAAGTAAAATTTTCAAAGAAAATATGAGTTTACAGTGATTAAAGTTGAAAAAACATTAAAAAAATCACAATTTTCTATGTCAAAAACAAGAAGTTCTAATTTCATGTTTTCACTTTAGAACACTAGCAATTGTATGAGTTTCAATTTTGACTGTAACTCATATAAATCTTTAATTTCTTTAAAGCACCATAAAAATCTTTAATGGAAACAATATGGAAGCTCATACTTCACTTATTATCGCGACAATCAAGGTATGTGTTTTTTTTGTCTTTTTTCTTCCCATATTCTTCCATAGGGCAAGCTCCTTATATCATGTAAGCTTAGTTGGTCCATTATCATCGTCTCCTTTACTATAGTTAACCTCTTATATGCATATGACATACCACAAGTCATTAGAAATCAAAGCATGGTTGACATTTCGAGACCACTTTTAGTATTTTTCCTTGACATTCAGCACCACAACAACAATGGAGACCATAGAATACATCATCGTAAATAAAAATTATTGCAACAACAAAATCTCTATAAACAATACCAAATTCAAAACTCAAAGTATACAAAATTAATGAAATAAGGTTTATCCAAGGAAGGAGGAGGAGGAAAGACATAGTCAAGCCATCACATATCCACTCTAATAAAATGGTTTACTTCAAATGTGATGAAGCTAAAAAGATTGGAAATCAAAACTCAACATATACAAAACTAATGAGATAAGGTTTGTCCAAGGAAGGAGGAGGAAGAAAGACATAGTCAAGCCATCACATATCTACTCTAATAAAATGGTTTACTTCAAATGTGATGAAGCTAAAAACATCAAGAATTATGTAAACCATGGTCAATATTCCATGGATGAGATGTCGGATTGTATAGAGACCCAATTGATATATCAAACCACTAATCTTGAAGATGTTTATCTCTTGCCCAAATGTGGTATGTGAAGGAAAATATATTTTATTTAACAGCAAATAGTCAAATAATCACTTTGCAAGAAAGAATTTCACCCCAAATCAATTTCAAAGTAAACAGAGAGTTCCATCCACAACACCCATTGATTTGGGAAGTAAAGAAATGTTCAAGAAGATGGATTGAAAATACATTCCAAAAATACAATCTTGGCACACACAATCTCATATTTGAAAACCAAAATATTTACTGTTGTGGGGACAATGAAGGAAAATGTGCAAAACTCACTACAAAAACAGTGTGTTGATTTCCAACAGCGAGAACTAGAGGTTGGGAATGGAGAGGCCATGGACAAGAATGGAGAGTGGTATGCCCGTAGTGGAGACAATGATAGGTTGGAAAAAATGGAAGGCGATGGGTACACATACTAATTTCTCTCAAAATACCACATAAAACACTCATTCACACCAACAAAGAGAAGAGTGATGTGAAAGTTGAGAGTGCCGGAGCAAACCAAGCACGAGTTGAGGAGAATAAATGGGTGGAGGAATGATAGAGTTGAGTCAAGTAAACATCAAATGTAGAGAAGTAGTGTCGAGGCAGATATATTGATAAAACGAGAAAAATATCTACATATTTGACATAATGGAGGGGAAGAAACACACTACTACATATACCAATAGGAATCACACAGGAGAAGAAACAAACTCAGTACAGAATAATGGAGATACCAATAAATATGATGCTCTAATATTGATACCACTTTGTGAAATACTTTGTTAAATAACTCCAGCTTGGTTGTGTATTTTCATTAATTCCAACCATATATAAATACATACTTTACTCATCTTTCTAATGACGTTAATGAACGTGACTAGCCATTTCTTAATTTGAGCTTTGGAAACTCGGCTAACTTGTCGAATTTGACACCCAATGAGAGTTTAATAACATCCAACTATTCATTTAATACATATTTTGCATCAAGAGTTTTCTAGCAGGCTTGAGGCTGCTGCGCACGCAGATAGCGCACAACCTAATTGTTACTTTCAGCAGCCATGGCCTCTAGAGGGGGATCTGAACCCCTCCCTCTTCCACTAGAGGTGAGTTCCTTCAATAACCTAGTGGCCTCAAACTGCAAAAGTCCTCCAATAGCAATGCAGCAAAATTTTGTTAAATAAATGGACAGCATCCCCTCGGTGGCTCTCCCGGAAGAAGAAACATGCAAATCCGCCCTGAATCTCATAGAAATAGGCCTCATAGAGCAGTTTACAAGCCTCTGTCCATCTCCCAAAGCAGTGGAAGACTGGGTAAAGGGGAACTGGATCCCATTAAGGATAGAAGTCTCATATTCATGAATGGCCAATACTTCATGGGGCCGCAAGGCTTATACTTAAACAAGTGGTCGCCTGACTTTGACCCCTCCCAAGACGTGCCCTCGGCTATTCTAGTTTGGGTGTGACTCCCTCACCTCCCACTACATTGCTGGAACCAGAAATCCCTTTAGATTATTGGCAATACCCATGGAAAATATATTGATCAAGCTGTTAGAAAAGACCAGTACTCTTGTGCCTGCATCTGCGTCGAGATCGAACTGGAAGAAGGGCTGCCAGAATCAAACAAACTAACAGTTGTTGGTTGGTCCCACATTCAAGAGTTTGACTATGAACAACTCCCTTTCAAATGAATACATTGTCATGGTTATGGACACTTCACAAGACACTGTAAGAAAAAGGCTGAGGAGCATAGCGAGAAATCAAAGGGTGAGCAGTGGACCTTGGTCCAGAAAGCAGCCCTATCAAAAAAAAATAGGAAAGGAATCATAAAGGGGAACACCACAAAAGTCCTGGGAAACGAAGAGAAGAGTTTCATCCCCATCTCGGTTGAGGCCCCAATCCCCAACAACAAGGAAAACACTCTTACAGACCCTCCAAAAACAGCCCCTGACAGCATGGAACGAAATGCGCCCCCCTCCTCTAATAAATATGGTGAAGAAACATTCCCACTTGGAGCCTCTGAAGGCAGCCCCTCCAACCCTTCATATGCAGAATTAGCAAAGAAAAATTCAGCAGACAACTCCTACTCCTCAGAGGATGAGACCTTTGAGAGACCTTTAAAAAGAGCCAGAAGGAAATCACATGAAGAATTCATGAAGAGGAGGCAGAAAGGCTAAAAAATCAAGGAATCCAAACCACAACAGAAATTTCCATTGGGAGAAACACCAGAGCAAGGCCTCCCAAGAGAGGACTCTCCAACCCCTCGCCCGGTAAATAATGTGTCTAGTATCTTGGAACTACAGAGGCTTGGGGAACCAACCAAAAATCGAAGCTGTCAAAGATCTATTGAAAATAGACCCCCCAGACATCCTCATGCTCCAAGAGACTAAAATCAAAGGGCCTTCCCTTCTTGAAATCAGCAAGTCAAAGTGGAAGAAAAATGCAGGAAAAGCATTAAGCTTAAGGGGATCCTCAAGCAGATTAGCTACTCTATGTTCTGACGAACACTACCATCTGCTCAACACCGATGAGACCCAGCACTGGATCTTCACTGAGCTAAATCATATCACAAGTAAGTTGACCTTCACCTTATTCAACCTTTATGTCCCTGTACTTCATGCTTAAAAAAGAGAGTGTTGGAACTCTCTCTCTGCCTTCCTAGAGCTTCATTCCCCAAGTATTATCCTTTTGGCCGGAGATCTAAACATAGTCCTGAAACCAAGAGAAAAGAGGGGAGGTAACAGCATCAGAGATCAAATGTTGTCTTTGGTGGAAGAGCTAATGCAGTTGTGGGATCTCCTTGATTTTAACCTAGTGAGTGGCCTCTACACCTGGACCAACAACAAAACCGGGGATGATCACATTTATGCCCACCTCGACAGATTCCTAGTCCAGGGCACTATGTTGATGGAAAAAATGTTAGTCTCAACTAAAATCCTCTCCAAACCTACCCAAGATCACAAGCCCATCTAACTACTTGTGGAAGCTATAGAAGACTTGGGCCCAATCCCCTTCTGTTTCAGCCCTCTCTGGATTGAAAGAGAAGGATTCTTCGAAACCATTCGAGAAGCCTGGGCCAAACCAGTCAATGGGTCCCCAAGCTATGTGTGGGAGAAAAAATTAAAGGCCACAAAGCAGGCCCTGAAAGAGTGGATAAGAAAACCCATCAAAACTCCAACTAGTCAGAGAATAGAAGTAGTTCAGTCATTGGAAACCCTGCAACTAGAAATGGAAGGCATAAATATCACCTATGAGGTGCTAAAAAAAGAGGTGCAAGCCCAAATCTCCTCCCACCGCTCCTTCCACATGGAAGAAGAATACTGTAGAATCAAATCCCGCAGCTTGTGGCTCAATGATGGGGATAAAAACACCTCCTTCTTCCACCATCAATACAGAGCTCATCTCTCCCGCAATCACATCACAGAAATCACAATAGTAAAGGGACAGATTTGTAAATGGTTTGACCAAATCAAATCAGTAACAAAGAGTCACTTCAAAAATTTGTATGGCCCTGGGATTGATGGCAGCGAAGAAGACACAGTTGACCTTCTCTCAAACATCCCCCATCTTTTCAGCTTAGAAGACAACCACGCCCTCACAAAACTATTTTTAGAAGAAGAAATTATCAAATTCATTTGGGAAATGGAACCAGACAAGGCCCCTGGCCCTGATGGTTTCTCGATCCACTTCTACAAAGTCTGTTGGGACATTCTCAAAACTGACTTGATGAAAATGATAAAAGGATTTCTTAGTAAAGCATAGGTAGGAGGATGTATCAACTCAAAATTCTTGGCCTTAATCCCTAAAGAATTCAATCCTGAAACCTTTGGTAGATTCAGGCCCATTTCTCTATGCAATTCCTCCTACAAAATCCTGGTGAAACTCCTAGAAAATAGAATTAAACCTCTACTGGGGAGACTAATATCCAACTACCAAGGGGGGTTTGTCAAAGGCAGGCACATCCTAGATAATGTAATTCAAGTGCAAGAAGCCATTCACTTCAGCAAGCAACGGAAAGAGAAAAGGATGATGATCAAACTAGATATGGCTAATGCCTTTGATAGGGTCAACCTCTCCTTCCTCCTCAAAGTCCTCCTCTCCTTCGGATTCTCCCCTAAATTTTTCAACCTAATAAAAGCCTGCATTGAAAATCCATGGATTACACTGCTTGTCAATGGGCGCCCTGCATCTTATATTCAAGCTTATAGAGGTTTAAGGCAAGGTTGCCCCCTCTACCATTTCTTGTACATTCTGATGGCAGATACTCTTAGCAAGAAGCTAGCAGTGGAGATGAATGTTGGGGTTATCCTTGGAATAATAATTTTGAATGGCCTAAATCCTATAAACCACACCCTCTTTGTAGATTATTCTCTTCTACTTGGAGGTGCCTTAATAAGAATTGCAAAAGCCTTTGACTCTGTCCTTAAAATCTACTATAGAGTCTCTGGAGCTCTAATTAATGACAGAAAAAGTGTAGTGTACGGATGGAGCATTGAGCAACACAAACTCACTCATATTTCCCAGCGTCTTGGTTTCGATGGATTTTCCCAATGGGAAAAAATTAAGTACCTCAGACTACCTCTTACAATTGGAATTAACAAAAGATCTCTGTGGGTTGGAATTATCAGCAAAATTAAATCCAAAATTGCCTCCTAGGGAGGACATTGGCTCACCAAGGGAGGGAAATTGATCCTCATCAAAATGGTGTTGTATGCACTCCCCATCTACCAAGCATCCTTCCTTTTGGCTCCAAAAAACATCATAGAATAGATCTCTAAGCTCTTGCGTGAATTCCTTTGGCAAGGAGGAAAGGAAATCATCGCAAATTTCATCTAGAAAATTGGGAGTTGGCGAAGCATCCTATTGATGATGGAGGCTTATAGATCTGCTATCCCTCCCTCACCAATCTTTCTTTGGGCTGCAAAATCCTTTGGAAAATGTATGTTGAACCAAATCATCCAGTCAACAAAACTCGTAGAGTCGATTATGCACTTGGAGCACCACTAGGATTACTGCTGACAGAAAACACAGTGCCTGGCACATAGGTATGGAACCTCTGCCACAAAAGCCTAAATTTTTTCAAGGGGAACTTATATCGTATTCCAGGCAATGGAATGAAAACTAAACTTTAGGATGATTGGATAATGGGTCATGCCCCTCTCAGCAACCACGAAGAAATCAGGGATATGCGTGAATGGTTGATCAACACTGGCATCTATAGATTAGGAGATATCTCTGCCTGGGACAGAAATGGGAGTTGGAAAGCATGGTATCTTCCCAAAGTGTCGAAGCAACTACATCACCAGCATTTGATTCTAAAAAAAATTCTAATTGACTTCACGCCGATGCATAAGGATTCTTCAGATCGCTGGGGCTGGCGAAAATACAATATATACACAACAGCTTCAAGATACATTGCACTACAGCCTTGAAAAGACAGAAATTGGTCTCCCAAGCTATGGAAGCAGGTGTGGGATCCATTCAAATTCCCCAAAGTGAACTTCTTCTTCTAGACTCTGATGCATAACAAGGTGATGATGTGTGAGAATTTGGAAAAAAGGAACATTGCTGGCCCTCACAAGTGCGTGCTATGCAAAAATGTCAGCGAAACTATGACACACCTTTTCATTGAATGCTCATTTGCAAAAGAGGTTTGGGATATCACTCTCCATGGTCTAAAAGCATCTATTCCACAGAACATATTAGTGGTTTAGCTCTTTTATACCTAGTTCTAGTTTTATCCCCATAGCATCCCCTAGAAAATCACTTTGGTACCGAGTCTGGCTCTCCATTCCCAAATATGTTTGTTGGAAAATATGGCTTGCCTGAAATGAGGAGATCTTCAATGATACTCCCTGTCTTCCAGAAAAGGTAGCAGCAAAAGCCAAATCTCTCCTCCTCGAATCAGTTCTACAACAATCTCACAAAGCAGACACTTCACTCTTCCCTGAAGAAAAGAATTGGATGGAAGCCCTCGCCCCTCAAGTCAGGAAGCAACCATTGGTCTCTCCCTTCACCTACCCAAAATGGCGATTAAGAGAATCGGATGACATTTTTCAGGAATGGTGGAGGAAGCAAAGAAAAACAACAATATTTTTCGATGGCACATCCAAGGGAAACCCCATGGTAGTAGGTGAAGGTGGTGTTATCTACTCTCTGAATGGATCAAGAAAAGACAGTTTATGTTGGGGACTTGGGTAGTGAACAAACAACTAGGCAGAGATCCTAGGCCTTCTAAAAGCCTGCCGCATTGCTTAAGATAGAGGCATCAAATTTTTCCAAGCCTTCGAAGACTCAGAAATCCTTATCAAAAAGCTCAACTTGGAGGATCAGCTTAACAACACTGTCCTTAACAAGTCATTGCAAAGATTAATGATTATGTTGCTCGACTTCACCTCCTACCAATTCTTCCATATCCTCAGAAGCTCGAACAGCGAAGAGGATTCCATGGAAAACAAAGGATGCCTTCTTTCGATAGGAGAAATCAGTATAAATGAGGAAATCCCTCTCTAAAATTGCATACCATGATCCAAGAATTAAATTGTAACAGGAATCTAACTAGCTGCTATGTAATGTTGGTTGATGTGGCCTCAACCCAGCCAAATCCTTCCAATAAATAAAACATACCTTTCTTAGTTTAAAAAAAAATACATATTTGGCATCAGAATGGAATCATTAATCATTCATTAGTCCTCTAAGTCTTCGAAAATTTTAATGGCTTTAAGAAAGGAATTGCTCATGCAACATTAATACTCAAATATTCCATGATGCCATCATGCAACATTTTTATTCTTACAAGCCAACTTGGTTTAATCTCTTTAATCCTTTTTGCTCCAAAGAGACCTTGTTGGTTTCTTTGGAAATCAATTAGAGTATTAATTTTATTAATAAAGGTAAAAAAAAATCATTATCAACAAATGTTTAGTCATGTTCAATATTTTTTTTCATATATTTAGTTAATGAACAAAACAATTTTATCAAATGTAGAGAAAACTCCCATGCTTCTTCACAAATTTTTTGTTGCTTATTTATGTCATTGCGACATAGGAATCAATACCATCTAATAATTGGATTTATTTTCTTATTTTATGGGGTGTGTAATGTGTACTCATGGAAACTTCAAGTGGTTGGATAGTCAAATGTGTCATGAAGAAGGGAGTGAGGCCAAGAGCATCTTTAAGTTCATTTATTATTAGTGAGCATCTTTAAGAAAGTATTAAATTAAGTTAATAGGGACCTTCAAGGGTGACTTGTGGGGGTGGTTCTTCTCTATCTACTCCATGAAAATTTTGATCATTACTCTCTCCTTTAATGAATATAGTATTGTTTCTTCTTTGAGTTAAGGAGGAACTCTGGTAGGCATATGGAGTTAAATTTGGTTGAGTACTAGTCGACTTCTTTCCTCTTTCCTTGGTTCTTCCTTTAGTATCGATGCTCAATTTTGTAACTATACCATCAGTAGGTGTAGGTGTCTCCTTCTCTTTAGATGGACCAGTGTGACTTTCTCTACTTTCTTTAGTAACTCTAGTAAATAAATTTCCATATCTAACTAATGCCAAGTGTTAGGAAAATATCCCTTCCAGGTTGAATCCTTGGGAGGATTTGGCCTCAGCCAAATCAAAGGGCTTCAATAGCTCAAAGAACCCTGTGAGATCAACATAATTCTTCACAATAATGTCTCCAATATTAAATGGTAATGTTATGAATTGCTTCTTTTTCTTCCTCTGAAGAAAGATAAGCCATGGGTGACATTGTCTATGAACCTCCGTAATAAATTATCTATCCAAGATGAATTTGGGTAGCAATAGAGGTTATTTTGATATCCATACAATTTTATGAGATTATGGTATTGTTTTTCCTAGTGTTTCTCAATTTCCCATAATAATTTATAGGCATCTAAAGATATTCTCATGAGTTCTTGCCCTATTATTAAGTGGTTGAATTCTTTGAAAAACAAGTCATGTTCTTAACAAACATGAAAGGGAACTTTATGTATCCACAAGATGGGTTACCATATTTCATTGGATCTATCTCAATATTAAAATTGCTTTTGTGGGTAGTGCATGCAATGAATTGTAAGAAATAATGGCCATTACCAGGTAGGTCATCATAAAAAATCATTGGGTCTTGAAGTAATTAACTAGCTAAAAGGAAATATCATTTGAAATTAATTTCCCCCAATCAAATATGACATCACTTTTAAAAGAAATTAAAGTATGTAAAAATTTGACCTAAGTAGATTAGAAGTAGTTTCTCATCCCACAACTCGGGCAAATCACCAAGAAAAATCTATATAAGGCTTGGTGAGTATAGAGATATAGATAAAAGATAGGCTAGATGGGACATGTGTATAAGGAAGCATGAATTCTTGAAAGACATTCATTCCACCACTTTTGGAATCCATAAAATAATTGGCTTTAGATAAATTCAACTACTTGGTGGCCTATGGAAACTTCAATATCTTCCTAGAAAACTTAGGATAATTGAATTTGGTTCTTCTTCAAGCCAAGCTTAATATTTTCGATCTTAGTGTCGAATTTCCAAGTATTCTAGTTAACAGTTTATTTGAATTCAAAGACTTCTACGAAGCATGCAACATTTTCCAATCCGATACTCCAAATCTTGTTATTATGTCTCTCTTCTAGGGCCAAATTTAAATACCACTAATATATAGTTTTCTAGTGGAAATTTTTTTCCTAATGAACCAGTGAGTTAGCTATATCCTCATAAATTAGCACCTTCTTCCTTTTTTTTGCCATATTACTTATTTCTTCAATGTACTTAGGAATGTGTGATACATAAATGAGCCTTTGTTGGAATTATTTTGTTGTTAAAATGTCATTTTGTGGTAGCATTTAGTAGGATGTTACTTCTTCATGTACCACATTCATTGGGCCACGCGAGAATGATAATGGGAAGTTAATGACTTAAGTATAGTCTTTAAGAGGTGTGTTGGAGGGTAATTTGTGTAGTACAAAATCTTGCACCTCTTTTTACCTCAAGTAATATAATTTCTTAAATGAGCTTACAACTAACCTCAAAAGGAGCAAATAGTTGATATCCACTAACTATGAAATAAAGGTGGAAAAGTGGCATTTATGGTTTATCGTGTATGGAGATTTGATATGTGTAGGATATTGCTTATGCAGAGAAAAACATATCTGGAAAGATGACCTCCACGAAGGATGAATTGTGTAGAACAAATGGATGTGCAAGGGAAAATGTGTACAAAGGATTGGGTAGTGTAATTCTTCCACACACATTAAAATGACTAAGTGTATGAGGTTGCGGGGAGGAATGTGTGGAGAGAGTATTTGTGTGGAGTGTGGATAAATGGGATGTTTCAACACATAGTGTATGTAGAAACGTGACTCGGTACAATATATTTGGAGTAAGGTATATGACACATAGTAATGATGGTGGGGCACAAAAATATGTCAACAAACACTTAAGTATAATCAAGCATAGTTCAACATATAAGGAAGTGTAAGAAACCAAAATATTTTCATGTGTAATACATTCACCATCACATCATAAATTTACCCACAAAGCCATATTGTATAACACTAAGATGTAAACAACTCCCTTGAAGTAAGGAAGAAAAGGTCCAAATAGAGTGGTGAGGGCACATAAAAAATTCCCTAATTTCTTCTTGTTTTACACACTATCCAACTATTTCGTTCTAACTAATTTATCTCACAAATTATCTTACAATGAATCATGAAATTGACCTCTTAGTCAACTTTCCAATCGATGATCCTTCAACCTCTCAATGGACTCTCCTAGTCTATTATAAATTATTGATTAACTGCCTATAAAATATCCAAGTGTGATGAACCTGTAAATTTCAGTGTTCCCTCACTGCCCATTAACACAATTCTCTATATATTTATGAGATTCAATTACTTATGTACACCCCCTAGTAGTTTCATCTTTATGAAGTTGAAGAAAAGTCAAAAGTTTCATAAAATTAACTTCTAATAGAGGCCTCATAAAAGTAATATAACCTTGTAATTAATAAGATTCATAACATTTTCCTATATCAATTTTCTCAAATAACGAACATGAAGATCTGCATGGTTCATCTTAACATGTACAACAAAGTTCCTTGTAACTTCTATCACACTTTAATTATCGCAATACACAATATTCAATGTCTCAAATAGAGAGTTAAGTTCACCCATAATATGTCAAATCGACAAAACCTATGTGCCAACATGTCCTGCACCATGATAATCTAATTTATTTTTTTTATAAACAAAAGACATTTTTATTTTTACAAGACTAGATAATGGGTCCAGATCCATTTTGAAACACATATCGAGATGCCAACTTCCTATCATCTCCATCTTTAGTCGAATCCAAGTTGTTGCAATTGAAAAATTGGTTCAATTTGGTAGTATGATACTTTATACCAAGCCAGTAAGTTCCATTAACATAACAAGCAATTATCTTTGTAGCTTAAGGTCACTATCTCTTGGATCCTACATGAACCAAGAAACAGGGAAAATTGTATGGGCTATTTTTTTCCCATGAGCTAATTTTCTATTATTTTTCGTTATAAAAGATTCCATTAGGAAAATTTTAAGGTCAAAAATGGGCCTTAAATATATATATATATATATATATATATATATATATATATATATATATATATATATATATACACCAATGAAATCAACTTTAAAAGAACCAATAAAATTCAAAATAATGATGCCATCCCCAAGGGTAAATATTTTTTGATGGGAAAGAAGAAAACTACTTTTTCTAATTGTATTTTTATCTTATGTCCTTATAGATTTACTCAAACTTCAAATGTAGGAAATTATTAGATATGGAATTTAATAATTTGAAATCCAAAGAGTACCCATTATGCATAAAATTGAGTATATCCACGCAAAAATACCAAAACCCAGATACAAATGAAAAAGAAATTAATAAGTGTGAAATACAACACTCATTCATATAGTACAAATAAATATAATTTATTGTAACCATTTCTTTCATCTTCCAAGAGGTCTTTGATCCAGGTGGATATTGGTGGCCACCCGCCTATTCCACTTGGACCCCCACAATTGTTTCTTTCAGTTTTTCAGTTTCCTTAATTGTAGCACAATTTACTATTTTTGGCAATTTTCGGGTCATAAACTTCTTGAGCCATTTTGAGGCCCTAAATGACATTTTTCAGGAAAATCACCTCCAGGAAAATATGAGTGTTCATCTTACAATTTTTTTATCAATGATTTTAATACTCGGATAGATCTTTCTAATGAGGTATCATGTGCATCAAATGGAGATCGTATGCCAAATTTATGACCTCGGGAAATTGATGTACCAATTTACCCCAACGGGGCCCATAGTTTGGTGTTTCATCACCTAGGGTTAGGTTTTTGGATGTTTATGGTTTTCCATTATTTCTAAATAATAAATAGGCCTTCGATCCTCATTATAACATAGTTCAGAGGTTTGTAGCCACCACATCTCTTCTCAGAGATAAGTTACAAGCACCCTAGCTAGCCGCCACATCTCTTCTTAGAGATAAGCTACCAACACCCTAGCTAGTTTATTTCCAATATGTCTATAACCATATTTCAATTATGTGATATTAATGAAATGAAGTCCTATTTCTGTTGCATCTATGTTTTTATGTGTATTTCTATATTTATTGCATTCCTGCATAAGTCTGAATCAGTGGTATCAAAGATGTCTGCTCTTTCTCGATCCATCTTTGCATGTCCCCAACGAGTTTGGGGTATAAGGAGTTAGGGCTCAATCTGGTTGAACCTTTGAAATATTAGCCTCTCAAACCTTGATGGCCGCCCATGGTATGAAAAGAAAGATGAGGGAGCAAGAGATCCTATCAAAATATTGTTCAAGGAGGCCCTCAAGAAATAAAGGAACGCGATGATGGATAAATTTGCCCAGATTCTTCAACGATTGCCCATTGGTGGCACATCTGCATCTAGTAGCCACTCTGGAGGCACAACTCCTTTTAAGGTACAAGTAAACTTTGACATTCCCATATTTGAGGGCAAAATATATGCAAATGTTGTATATAGATTGTTAAATCTATTAGAAGGGTATTTCTCAGTTTATAACTTTTCCAACTGGGAAAATATTACTTTTTCACTCCTCAAAGCCACCCCCCATGTTAAGGACTGGTGGGAAACCTACTGTGAGAAAAAGTATGAGAGGGAACCCTCTCGGTTTTCGGTTGCACCCACTTGGAATTATTTCCGAGACGCCATCAAGGAACAATGTTATCTAGTGGGGAGCTATGAGGATAAGTACATACAATGGAATACTTTGTGGAAGCAAAGGGATCAAGATGTGTAAGAGTTGATGAATTTGTTCCATACCCTACGCACAAAATTGGGTATCAAATATTTAGAGAAACATTTGGTGTTGAAGTACCACAGTTGTCTGCACAGATACATTCAGGAGGAAATGGATTTCCATCTCCTCGCTTGGTGCAGCATACTGGTATGCTGCCAAGATTGAGAAGAATTTTAAACAAAATAAGCGAGACTTTAGATCTATGAATCAGAAGCAAGGGAAAGGTTCCCCCAAACCACATTAAAAAGGACATATCCTCTTGAAATTTGCAACAAGAAACAGTGAAATTTCTATCTAGAAAGGACAAAAATTGACCGCATCACTGGTGTGGGATTCCAGTCACACATGAGTGAGGAATTCAGTAACACACTAGCGCTAAATGTGGGTGTCTAATTTATTTATCCCTTAAATAAATTGGAAAATTAAATTGTAATTTCATCTCATAACAAATTGTATTAGTTGACTAAGTCAGAAAGACTAAGTTACCTCAAGAAATTTGAGTTGAGGGTCAAAAGTGAGGCATGTAGAGTGATTCTATTATTTTGGGGGTCCAGTTGTAGTTAATGCACTAGTGTGGTGCATGTGTAATCAGTTAACTCAAATTAATTGAGTTAAAATTAGTTTAACTAGTTCTAACTGAGTGATGAGCTAGTGAGAGGTCAAGTGAATTAAATTATATTTATTCTCAAGTAGTGATCTATTAGATAGCTGATGATTCGCTATTATTAGTTGCATGCATGTCAATTCTGATGACGACCCAGTTGAGACAGAGGTTAAAGGGAATTTAACTATCAGTTGTATTATTAGCAAATTTCCCAACCACAATTATAAAGTCAGAGGAAGGCTCATGATGGATTGTGCAATCAAGGAAGGTTGATTATCCTATGTAATAGGGATTAATTGCCTAGGGATTTCATGAGAAAGGTTGGGCTAAGCATGGTTTGATAATTGGCTAAGTTTTTGTCAATTTTTCTAGAGAATCGCTAGTCAATTTTGAGCAGGATCAGAGTGAGACAATCGGTAGAGTGCAAGATTTTCTCAGTGTGAGAAAGCATTGTATTATTTCATGATTATTTAACAATTTAAATTATATGATATAGGGGTTTTTATTAGGTTCTTTCCCAGATACATCTTTTGTTGTATGATTGATTATTTCTTTCTCTTACTTGCATGTGATTGAGCGATTGTGTTTTATATTCCGCAAATATAGTAGAAGGATTCAGTATCTTGTTTTAGTACATTACATGATCGGATTGAATCCATTGGTATAGTGCTTCTATATGATTTATACATGGTATCATAGCATCATAAATCACAATAGAAGATAATAAATTAAGTTTGTCTTGAGAAGTTTCAAATTTGCATATTTATTCTTCAGGGTCTAGCAGCAGATCAAGATGTCTTTCAATGGCTTGAGACTCAAATATGCACTCGAGGGAAATTTGAATTATATTTCATGGAAGGACGGGATGGAAGCAGTGTTGGAGAACAATGAGTTGAAGGAATTCATAGATATTGATATTCCCAAGCCCGTAGCACTAGATGCCCAACTTCTTGATGCATGGCAGAAGAAGGTAGCAAAGGCAAGAAGGATCTTGTTGGAGGGAGTTTGAGATCATATTGTCTCGATTCCTCATGGGAAGGAAACTCCATATTCTATGTGGAATGCCTTGACAGATCTGTTTCATAATAGCAGCGACCAAAGGAAGTTGGCGTTGAAGGACAAGATCAGAAAGATCAAGAAGGATGAGGGCGAGACAGTACCAACATACTTGGCAAAGTTCACTCAATGTCGAGATGAGCTTCGAAGTGTTGGTGTGACCGTAACTAATGATGACTTGGTGAGCCTAGCACTTCTATGCCTTCCCAAGAGTTGGCATACTTACCAGGACTCTGTGAATGGGAGGGAGAAGTTACCAGACTGGGAGTGTTTATGGTCCGACTTGGTAATAGAAGAGATAAGGCGGAGCACCAGAGATGGGACCTTCAGCACCAGCAAAGAATAAGATTTTTTTCACTGAAATTCCAAGGAAAATGGAAATAAATCCCAAGTTGAAGAGAGAAACAAATACTTGTCCAATATCAGATGTTTTCACTATCACGAGCATCGGAACTATGCTTCGAATTGTCCACAGAAGAAGGCAAGCAAGAAGGAGCCTGCGCCTGCAACGGGTGAAGCATTGCCTTCACAATTCGAGCTTGATTTCACTCTCACTTCATGAATGGCTAGCATTGTAATGGGATGCATGTGGTATCTAGACAGCAGTGCCTCATTCCACATGAAGGGGAATAGAGATCTCTTCAGTGACTTGGAGGAGAAGGACCTCAAGCAGAACATATAGTTTGGAGATGACGGGAGGTATAGCGCAACCGGCATAGGTACAATTACCTTTCATAGCGAGTCTTGCTCCCCTCTCAGACTAGCAAATGTTTTGTATGCTCCAAGCCTAAGGAATAATATTATCTCTGTAGCGGTATTGGAAGACCGTGGTTATGAGGTGATGTTTAGAAAAGGAAATGTGTTCCTTAAACACGTAGCCACGGGACAGGTGAAGCAGATCGGCTTAAGATTCAAGAACTTGTATGCTCTATAGGTTGAGGATGCATGCAAAGCTTTGAGGAGAAAAGTAGTGGTTAATAACTTGGTGGTTGAGAGGGAGAAATTATATCTCAACATGCACGCTCAGAAGTAGTCTCATAAGGTTGTGGAGCAGCCATAATTGGAGAAGCAGAGAGGTGACCGAGTGGAAGATTCCACTCAATAAGAGACCTCCAAGAGGGGGAAATTTTGAGCCAGAAAGGTAGAGGGAGTACATGAAAATACACCTCCAGGTTTGAGGTGGGGAAATGTATAGAATTAATATCAAGAAGAAATTTGGGCAGGGTCCATTGAGATGGTGTGTCTCATGGATTGAACCTGACAACGAGGATCCCACAATACAGCAGTAGCAGGAAGGATCATTTAGATTGATGCAGTCAAATGTGAGGTAGACAAAATCAGAGTGGCATATGTCAGATACTAGAGCACAGATCATAGTTGGCAGCAGTGCAGAGTGCATGGATGCAGATGTCAGTAGCAGCAGAAAGAGTCCAATAGACAGGTGCAATAACTAGTAGTAGTTAGAAGAATATGATGACAAATGTGTTATACTGGTTCATTTGATCAGAGTTTATTCAGTTTCAGGAGTTGCATGTGCAAAAAACACTAGATAAGTGTTTCATGTAGAACATTTTAAGGTACTGGATCGGGATAAATTGAATTCCTTTCTTGTTGAGAGGGAGTGTTGAAATTTGCAACAAGAAATAGTGAAATTGGTATCCAGAAAGGACAAAAATTGACCACATAACTGGTGTGGGATTCCAGTCACACATGAGTGAGGAATTCAATTACACACTAGCACTAAATGTGGGTTTCTAATTTATTTATCCCTTAAATAAATTGGAAAATTAAATTGTAATGTCATCTCATAACAACTTGTATGAGTTAACTAAGTCATAAATATTGTTAACTAATTCAGAAATACTGAGTTAGCTCAAGAAATTCAATTTAGGGTCAAAATTGAGGAATGCAGAGTGATTCTATTATTTTGGGGGTCCAATTGCAGTTAATGCACTAATGTGGTGCACGTATAATCAGTTAACTCAAATTAACTGAGTTAAAATCAGTTTAACTAGTTCTAACTGAGTGATGAGCTAGTGAGAGGTCAATTGAATTAAATTATATTTATTCACAAGTATTGATCTATCATATAACTATTAATTCGCTATTATTAGTTGCATGCATGTCAATTCTGATGATGACCCAGTTGAGAAAGAGGTTAAAGGGAAGCTAACTATCAGTTATATTATTAGCAAGTTGCCCAGGTGTAACTATAAAGTCAGAGAAGGCTCATGATGGATTGGGCAGTCAAGGAAGGTTGATTATCCTATTTAATAGGAATTAATTTCCTAGGGATTGTGTGAGCAAGGCTAGGCTAAGCAAGGGTTGAGAATTGGCTAAGTTTTTGCCAATTTTTCCTGAGAATTGCTAGTAAGTTTTGAGTAGGATCAGAGTGAAATGATCGTTAGAGTGAAGGATTTTCTCAACATGAGAAGGAATTGTATTGTTTCATGATTATTTGACTCTGTACAATATATGATAGAGGGGTTTTGATTAGGTTATTTCCCTAGATACATATTGTGTTGTGTGATTGATTATTTATCTCTCTTACTTGCATGTGATTGAGCGATCGTGTTTTATATTCCACAAATATAGTAGAAGGATTCAATATCTTTTTTTAGAACATTACCTAATCGAATTGAATCCATTGGTATATATTTTCTATATAATTTCTACATATCCAAGGTGGGGCGGCCCAGGATAACCCCGCCAAATCCACAAGCAAAGAAAAACATCGTGATCCAAGCAGACACTGATGGCTAAGTTAAAGGCTTTTGAATCAGATGCATGCTCTAACTCTGAATCAGAACCCGACAATGGGAGTGACAAAGGGAAGAAAATTAACGATACGAAGCCCAACGACATTTTTTCAAACACAAAGATCTATAAGGAGGAACCAGAAGATCCAGAGGAGGAGGAACGCCTCTTCCATTCCCAGATGTGGGTAAAGGGTTCCCCGTTGCAGTTCATCGTTGAAAGCAGGAGCCAAAATTACCTCATTTCAGCAGAGTTCATGAAGTGGTTGGGCTTTCCGACCACAGCACTCCCACAATCATACACCATCGGGTGGCTTCACCAACGATGATATCTCCACGTTAGCCAGCAGTGTCACCTTCCCTACAACATCAAGACCTTTACGGATGAGGTATTATGTGACATTGCCCCTTTTGATGTTTGTGATGTATTATTAGGCCAACCATACTTGTGGAAGAGACATGTTGTGTATGATTCATAGCCTCTTATTATTGTTTTTACTTTGGGCAATAATTTGTACAGGATACCGAAGGTAGCACCCCATGTCATCATCTCTTTGGTTACTGCAACATAAAGTAGTAAGCTCATTTCCAAAACTAGGAAATTTGTTTTCTTGATGATCCGCCCTTAGGGAAAGAAGAAAATTATGGTCACGACCTCCAAACAGGCTTCCCCACACGACAAAAAAAAATGGACCAAGTCATGGACGAGTACAGGGACATCTTCACCTCACCCACAGGGGTGTCTCTGCACTGTCCGGTCAAGCACCCCATCGATCTGACCCCAGGTGTGTCACTGCCTAATGGACCAATCTATCGGCGCTCTATTCTAGAGAATGATGAAATCAAGAGGAATATTTAGGAGTTGCTTCAGAAAGGTCACATCTGGCCGAGTTCATTTCCCTGTGGGAGCCCAATCATGTCGATGCGGAAGAAGGATGGGACTTGGAAACTCTGTATTGACTATTAGGTGTTGAACAAGATCATTGTTTGGAATAGGTACCTGATCCCATGGATTGATGACCTTTGCGACCAACTCAAGGGGGGGAGATATTTCAACAAGATCGACTTGAAGTCTAGGTATCACCAGGTACCAATCGAACCCTTCGATGTGTGAAAGATTGCCTTCAAATCTAAGGAGGGCCTATTCGAATGGCTAGTCATGAGTTTCGGGTTGACGAATGATCCTACAACCTTCATGAGGCTAATGGATGACATCTTGTGACCATTCACCAATTCATTTTTAGAAGTGCACTTGGATGACATCCTGATCTTCATCTAGACTTAGGAAGAGCACCTCCACCACATCCGACAGGTCCTCCAAACACTGCGGCAACACAAGTTGTGTGCCAATTTGGAGAAGTGCAATTTTGGATCTTGCTAATTTCTACCGCAGGTTCATGTTGGGATTCTCTCATATCACTTGGCCCTTGAGTCAAGTCACCAAGGGAGGAGAAAAAGAAAAATTATTTTGGTCTAAATCTCAAGAGAAGACATTCATAGAGTTGAAACATTGCCTCTTCTCTGGCCCAGTGCTCACATTACCAGACTTGCAACAACCATTTGAGATCGAGAAAAAAGCCTCTAAATATGCTATTGGGGCAGTTCTTACTCAACACTCATGCTCAACACTTTTGGGCACGAGACTTTCGATTGGTCGCTTCTTTACAATAGCGATCCAAAATTAGGCCACACATACAAGACGCTCTTGGAGGGTAACCAAGTTCCAATTTTTCACCTCCAGGATGCACTGTTATGCCACCTGGGACACCTTTTTGTTCCTTCAAGCGAGCATACCAAGATGATTGGGAAGCACACTATAGTCGAGTTGCTGGTAATTTTGGGGTTGATGAAATAGTGGCAGTACTGTAAAAGTATTTATGTTGGCCGAACCCTTAACAAGATGTTGGGAAGTACATCAGATCTTGCACTTCCTGCATCATTTCCAAATCGACCATCAAGAAGCAAGGCCTCTATACTTTTTTTCCTACCCCTAGTCAACCTTGGGAATCCATATCCATGGTTTACATTTCCAGCCTTCCTTCTACTAAGAATGTCAATGATTGTGTTCTCATGGTCATTGATATATTCCCAAAGATGGCCATTATGGCAACCTGTAAGAAGAATATCACAGCAGAATCCACTGCTAAACTCTTCTTTGAAAGAGTATGGGTACACTTTGGGATCTTTCAGTCTATCATCTCAAATCGGGACAGCAGGTTCCTTAATACATTTTGGTCCAGCCTCTAGTCAATGTTGGACACCAAGCTCACCAAGTCCACAGCTTTCCATCCCCAAACTGATGGCCAGACAGAGGTCGTCAACAAGATGATTGCACACATTTTGCACATGTACAACTTAAAGCATCCACCCACATTGGATGAGATCCTCCCTTATGTACAACACAGTTATAACCAGACCCTCCACATCTTAACCAACCATGGCCCCTTTTAGGTGGGCTTTGGATTCCTGCCATTATGTCCCATTGATGTAGCCATGCTATTTGCAGCTACTCAGGCCGATTCCGCTCATGTCTAATATAAAGTTGACAAGGTAAATAGCTTCATTGAGTGCATTCAGTACATCTGCTAATAGGTTCATGACATATTGGATAGAGGCAATGCTAAGTACAAGCAGCGACATGATCAGCATTGGGTGCCACACATCTCCCAGGTGGGTGAAAAAGTGTGGCTACATTTGCAAAAGGAGCACCTCGTTGGACCCCCACTACAAGCTTCGCCTGATATGATATGGGCCATACACCATCACCAAGGCTGTAGGGGACAATTCCTTCAAGCTCTGTATTCCACCATTCCTTGGTTTTCACCGAGTGTTCAATGTGGACCGCCTTCAACCCTACTTTCCACCTCTACTAGACACATCCAACATGGCATAATAACTCACACCAACAGAGTTAAACTCAGAATGCATGGAACAAGCCACAACTGATCAGATCATGGACACACAGATGAAGAAAACTTTTCAACAGAGGATCTAGTTGTATCGAGTTTTCAAAGCAATCTAACTCCTTCACCAAGGTAGGTGGCTCACCAGGGACCAAGTTCAGCAGAATTTCCCTCATCTCATGGAGGAACTCAACACAATTGGGATCATTGCTTACTAAGGAGGAAGGAATGATATAGGTGGATATTGGTGTCCACCCTCCTATTCCACTTGCACCCCCACCATTGTTTCTTTTAGTTTTTAAGTTTACTATTTTTGCCATTTTTTCGGGTCCTGAACTTCCAGAGCCTTTTTGGGGCCCTAAATGACATTTTTTGGGAAAATCACTTGTAGTAAAATATGAGTCTTTAACTCAATATTCACTGTCAGTAGTTTTATTCCTCGAATAGATATTTCTAATGAGGTATCATGTGCGTCAAATGGAGATTGTATGCCAAAGTTACGACCCCGGGAAATTGATGTACCAATTTACCCCAACAGGGCCCATAGTTTGGTGTTTCATCTCCTAGGGTTAGGTTTTTGGATGTTTAGGGTTTTCCATTATTTCTCAATAATAAATAGGCCTTCGAGCCTCATTGTAACATAGTTTAGAATCATGTAGCCACGACATCTCTTCTCAAAGATAAGCTACCAGTGCCCTAGCTAGTTTATTTCCATTCTATCTATAAGCATATTACAGTTATGTGATATTAATGAAATGAAGTCTTATTTCTTTTTCATCCCTACGTTTATGTGTATTTCTGTATTTTATTGTGTTCCTTCATAATTCTGGATCAGTCTCTTAGACTCTTCGTGACTCTTCACATTCACTTGTGACATTTAGCCTTCTTCACAAGTGAATAATTTAAATTTATGTAATCCCTAAGGATTATGCTTCCAACATACCCCCGCCTCCCCTCATTTTGAAGGGGTGTATATGAGTTAAAGAAAATAACTAAAATATGGAGGTGGATAGTATCTGGTGGCTAGATGTTCCTTCTGAATATGGTGGTTTAAGGAATACCACAAGCCAAATGGTTATAAAACTTCTAATAGTGGTGGTTTAAGTTTGATCACCAACTCTGGAACTTTTATTGAAGAAGTTCCAAAATCATTTTGAATCTAGAAGTTGATACCTTCTACTAAATGGAATTGTTCTCTGATGATGTCTTAAGTATGAAAAAACATTGTTGGAATTGTGGTTTAAATATGACCACAAATTATTTTCTAGTAGAAATGGTAAGTATTCTATCAAGTAGTGGTTTAAGGAGGACCACAAACCATATCCTACTCATGTGTTGGCATTTTGTGTTTCCATTGATGTCACATGTTGAATTCATGTACTAATGGGTATATATGTCAAGTATTGAGTTCGTTGTATACTTGTTAAAGGTTTTCATGCCGATGTAACATTATTTAATAAGTGCTAGAAGTTTTGTAGGAGTGGTGCCATGAGGTACAAGGCCTCATCTGAAGTTGAGCTAGCTTGTACTAGAGGTCTAGTTGATGATGTGTGTGTGATTTCTTAATGAAGTTATATAGTTGGGTTCTTGATGTCAAGATAAGTCTGGAGGGATTGTTTACAGATCACTTTACTCCCTTGAAGATATGGTGCAATTCTGAAGGAAAATGTTGATGTTTCAGGACAGTTTCATGGAAGGAAGCTCAAGAGAGAGATTGAAACTATCTAGTCACTGGGAGAGAATCTTATGGGAGTGACTGGAGCTTTCTAAACGAATCCTTATAGTGTATAGAGAATGACTGAGAAATAACATCCCCAGTCGCATGGATAAGGATTTTTGGGAGCGACTGGACCTTTATAGTCATTGGATTGCAGTTAATTTGTGAGAAATTGGAACCGAGACTTTCTAGTGTTGTGCATGCAACCAAGGAAAAACAAGAAAAACTCTCTATATTTCCTTGTGCTCTCTTGGAATTAAATTATTATTGGTGGAGCTTATTTTCGAAACTTTCTAAAATAATGTCGAGATGAGTTGTGGGGCCTCCAGAAAATAATCAAGTTTGAAATTATCAAAAGGCTAGTGGAAGGAGTGGTTTTGATATGGTTAATATGCCAATATATATCAATTATGAAGTGTGTGAAAAGGTTTTGTCTGAGATCCATCATCTAGAAAATTAATTCACTTAACCATATTCAAATTCTAAAAATATGATAAGGGAAGAAGCTCATTTGTTGGTTCGAATGCATTGTATGTGAGTAAATGTGCCTTGACTTTCAAGTGCACAACCAGTGAGTTTCCCAGTGAGTTCATAATTTCAGAATTGTGGTGTGCTTCAAAGAATAATCTTCAACGAAATTTTAAAGTAGTGTGCAGTGATTGAAAATCTATTTGGAGAGTGTGTGTGTGTGGAGATTTTTTATCATCTCAATTGAAGTGAGGGATTTTGGTTTCATGAGTGTGTTCATTTGTTGCATGTTTTGAGTGTGAAACTTTAATTTCATTTTAGAATCATTTTATTTTAGATAATAATTGTTTGTGTTTGGAGTGGGGTGTTCAAGCTGAGTGCATGTTATTTGTCTATTGTAGGAGTGGGTGCTCCAAGTTGGTTGTGGCCAAAATTTCTCATTCAATCATGGGGTGGGTCCTCCATTGCTAGTGGGTGCTAGCTAATGTAATGTAATGATAAAAATTTGGAAGCAATCAATAATAAGAAGAATGAGCAAACAATTCGGTGGTTTTTTTCCCTAGAGGGGGGTTTTTAAACCTAAAATATAAGTTTCTATATGTAATGGTTATTTGTGTTTTTCATGTTCTTTATCATTTTATTTATTTATGAAGTTAATTTTTGAAGAAGTTTTATTTTCATAAATTAGTGTTGGTGGAATTAAATGTATTCTAATTCCAACATTTAATTATTGAATTCGGTATCATAAGACTTAGAGATGCAAGCATAGGAAATGCGGAATTAGATCCTATTCTACCCTATTCTAACAACTAACACTATAAATAAATAATCACTGAGGATCATAACTTGTCACTGGACTGTGGGACTCTAATGCTTATGAGGTTTTGAACCACAATATTTCATTACTGGCAAACAATGTTCATGTGGTTTTATATATGTAGCTTATTAGGTATTGAGACTTATGTGGGTTTAATCCTATAGTGATGCATGAAAAAATCCTTAAACATGTTGTAGAAAAGTAAATTGCATAAAAATAAATGTCGGCAACTATAACTGAAAGCATGTGAGGCAAGTAAAGAAGACAAGGCAATAAACTACAAGAAATGCATTAATAAAATATCAAAAATAAATGTTAAGCGGGCCTAGAGATATATTGTAGGTTCTTATTCATTGTAGGAATATTTTACCAAGTAGCTAAAAATCCTCAATCAATTAAACAAACCTAAATTGCAAATTACATATTTTTAATACCTTGTTCTAGTACATAACCTAGTACCGAATTAAGTACAAAAAAGTTGGAAATTAAAATTGTGAATATTATTACCGAATTAAGTACATAAATTTCGTGGATTAAAATTTTGGGTACCAAAAAGTGTTAACAAAACAATTGTAAGTTTGTTTGACTCTTAATCCTAAGGAAAATTAATTTGAATTTAATCATGTTGAAATTAGTATACTCAAATATCTAAAATGTAAGTCTAATATAAATTGATATTTATGAATGAAATATCAAAAAAAATCTTTAAAAAAACAATATAGATGCATGGAAAGAAATTGAATCTAACTAACACTCTACTCTACGAATCAAATCCAGGACATTACTTGACTCGAGGGGCCCTTCCTGCTCTGGAAACGTGCCTAGAAACTAACTTAGATCAAAATAATGTGCAGAGCTTCAACAAAAAAATATTCATTACAAGAATATCAACTTCAGCTTACAAACAAAGCTCAAATCTATTACAAAACATCAACTCAAAATGATGATAAAATTCCTCTCTTTGTCCTCCCCTCCCTCACGCTGCACAGATTTATTCTTTATAATACATAGGGAAGTGATTGATCAAAGAGGATCATATCAACTTCCATGAAAAATTCACTCATTTACTATAATTAAAATAACAAATAATATAAAAAATTGTCTTGTTATGATTTGGGAGTGTATTAAATTATTGTTGGAGGTCGAAGCAATGCCACTTGGAATTAGTTTAATTTTTTTCCAAGTTTGGACATAACTACAAATCTAGATGTAGCTGCCCATAGTTTTTGGTGTGCGGGTGCAGAATCAGGTACCGAATTAAGTACCCAATTTCTGGAAAATGACAAACTGGTACTGAACTAAGTACTAAATTTCTATAGGTGGAATTTAGGTTTCACTATAAATTTTAATAATGTCTCAAGCTTCACATGTGAGCTAGGTGTGAACATAAATCCATCCATAAACATATAGTTGCGACCCATTTCATCTCGATAAATGCCAATGTGTTAACCTTTATTTAGTACCGAAACTGATATAAGTATCAAATTGTCAAATCCCAGTACTAGAACTTGTTGTTTGGGAACATAAACATATTAGTAAATCATCATTGGAAAACCACGTTAAAAACTCATTTAATCATTAAAAATACAATAAATCATTAATAATTAATCACAAGGTAAAATGAATGCATTTAATGAAAATTGATAATATAACAGTTACGGAATATGTTATAAAGGTATGAATATGGCTTGCAAATGAAAGGACTGAATATAAAATATGATAACATATCTAAGGCCCAACAATTATTTTTATATTTTTGTAATAATGATTCACCCACCCCCCCCCCCCCTTAGTATTACTTTTGTCTAACATAATGGAACATGAATATTTCTTTGGATACAACTCTAACTTTGGTTCTTGTTGACCCCCTGGCTACTTGCTCTAGTTCTATTTGTGGCTCAATATTGCTTGATATGACTTTGAAACTAGCCTCTAACTATGAGTTCTCCCCACCCTCCTATCAGATACAAGGTGAGAAGATGAAAATTTTTCCATTTCAAGATGTGTCAGTGCTCAAGAATGAATTCTAATGTATGAAGGATATATATTCTTGGTTGTTGAAGACCATTTCCAAGAAGCAATCCATCCAAGGGGAATATTTTCTGGTGCATGGTTCTTGTAAATGGAACATATGTATGAATGATGACTTTTCTTTCCATAATTCTCACAGGGATGAAGATAAAAACATTGATATTTCATGTGCCAACCTAATGACAATGTCACCATTTTTTAATATGGTGTGGATGTGGTGCATATGAAGATGATATTTCTTGGAGAAACCTAACACTTTGAAGTTGGAAGGTTTAGATTAGTTTGGAATGTGAAAAATCACTTCCTTTTCATATCAAAAATTGGTTCAATTCTAATTGTTCATAACTTCTTCCCAAGGTGTGATGATGGGTTTGGTAAGTGCAAGTTCAACTTCTTCATCTTCATCTGAAATTGATATTGAAGTGGTGTCACTAAAATGATCATGTATTGAGGGTAAAATCATGGAGCTGGGTTACACTTTTTCGCGAAATGAGGGTGTGTTTTGTTGAAAAATGGATGCTCAATCGAACAATTTTAAGCGCTTGATCGAGCAATTTTTAAGCACTTAATCAAGTTTTTGAGGTGCTTAAAAAAAATTGATCGAGTGTTTAAAAAAAATCTCGATCAAGATGTTTTATAACCCAATTTAATGGCTCGATCGAGGTATATCTTTCGATCGATCCATTACCTCCATGAAAATATATAGCTCAATCAAGAATTATTTATACTTCAAATACTCCAACCACTAACTACACAAGTAATTTTTCTCAGACCGTGAGAGAAAAAGGAATTCGACATAATATTTCTAAGGCCGAACGAGATGGAGGAACTCAATCCAGCTACCCATCAACCCCATGAACGACCCAGAAGCTCAAGCCAAGGTAGGTTTCCTGACATTTTTGTCTCTTTTAGTTAATTTTTTTTTCAAAAAAAAATAAATTAATTTGAAAAAAAAAAACCTAGCATACAAAAGCTACAAAAAACAATCCTCAAAGTCACCATGAAAACCACAAAAAACCACCAAGAAAACCATTTAAGAGCACCAAACAAAACTATAATTTAGGTTTTAATTTTTTTTTCATTATATACGTTATCTGTAATATTAACATGTTTATTATAAATATTTTCTACGGTGAATTTTATTTTAAATTATTTGATGTTTTAAACTTTTTTTTCAAGATTTTAGGGAAATAAATTTTCAAAAAAATAATGATTTATTGTTATTAAAAATGAATTTTAAATTTAGAACAAATTTGATGGGAAATATGCTCAAAAAAATTTCAAAACATAAAACAATTAAACTATAGAACTGCAATAAAGAAATAAATTAGAAACTTTAAATTCACATAATGAATATGGTTTTTCATGGTGAACCTCTATTAAATCAAATAAGAAATTTGATTTTATTGTTTATTTAATTTGTTTTATAAAATTAATTGTACTTAAATAAAATATTTTTACTAAATTCAAAGTCCAAAACAATTTTTTTTTATTTAATTAAATTTTATTAACCACAATAAATATATATATATATATAGATAGATAGATAGATAGATAGATAGATAGATAGATATATATATATATATATATATATATATATATATATATATATATATATATATATATATATATATATACATATATATATATATATATATATCTATCTATCTATCTATCTATCTATCTATCTATCTATCTATCTATATATATATATATTTATTTATTGTATATATATATATATATATATAGAACGCTAAATTTATATAATATAACACGCTAAATTTATATAATATATATATATATAACAAAACATAAATTTATGATGATGTGATTAATCCGAAAAACATTCATCTACATAATATAACACAAAATTCTTAGATCTAACATAAAGTTATATATAACATAACTAACATATATATAGCTATATAACATGTAACATTTAACATATATATATATATATATAGAACGCTAAATTTATATAATATAACACGCTAAATTTATATAATATATATATATATAACAAAACATAAATTTATGATGATGTGATTAATCCGAAAAACATTCATCTACATAATATAACACAAAATTCTTAGATCTAACATAAAGTTATATATAACATAACTAACATATATATAACTATATAACATGTAACATTTAACATATATATATATATAGAACGCTTAACATGATTATTTATAACATCTAATATATATATTGAAAAATAGATCACTACTTAGGGGGGATGAATCAATAGTGTGAGCATTTATAAAAAATTTCTTCAAATAATTATTCTTTTAAACCATCCACAAATTGAAACACATATTATAGATTATAGCATCAAACACAAGAAATATCATGCAATCGTTCAACGCAAGAGATATAAATATTTTTGGTGGAAAACCCTCCTCTTGGGTCATAAACCATCGTTGTTGATGTTGTGTTGTTCAATATATTTTATTAATATTTTGAACAAATTTTCCATGGATCAACTTATTCCCATAAGTTGGAAGACTCAACTCTTTTCACAGTATGTTGGCATCTATCAGACAGGGAATATGTTTCTCTCACGGATCTACAAACTACCATCCATTGAAGGCCACCACGATCAATGATCCTCGCCCAACTACCATTGAACTATCCAACTCCGAATGGATGGAGAAATTTGTTCCTTCTACTAAATCTTCCAAACCATTGTCTACTTTGAAGCCTGCATGCCTTCACTTCCACCATGTGAGCCTCATTTCACAATATTTTAGATTGGACTCCCAATTCTCTCAACATGAACATCATAGCAACACCATCATTCTCAATCCAAAGCTATAAGAAAAACTGAAGAATAAAATATGGGAACACAATATCCAAATACTTCACTAGTTTCCACACAATCTCACCAATCACTTCTCCAATCCACACTTCAACAACTCACTCACTGCCTAAATATGATAGTTGAAACATACTTCAACTATTTGTTGTTATAACTACAAACTGCTTCAGAAAATATGCAATACAACTCACACAACTTGCATGCTCTTCTCCAAGCTCACACTCACTCAACACATAAATCATCCAATAAAACTATCATAGAGCTATCTCCAATATAAATATGAACTGAGGTGTTCAACTCAACAATTACAAAGAACTACTAGGCTCCACAACTCTATTCATATGCTTGATTTGATATGGATTCAGCTCATTGACTCTATCAAACCACTAACTCAACTTAATGAAAGATATTCTTCACTTTAACCATCTTCTAGAAGTTAGTTAACCTTTTCTGCCCTTTACATGGAAAAACCTGACAAATACAAGCCGTAAAAACCATTAATTAACTAAGCAACACAAGGAATGCAGGGAAAAGTGACTCCCAGAATGTATACGCTAATCATGTGATGGAAACCTACATATGTACATTTTTCCTATGAAGTAAAATAGTGTATACCCTCAAAAACCAAGTTTTCCAACTTTTTAAGCCACCACTTGGAGTATAGTTGTAGGAGGGTGTGAGAGACACCATGACAAACCTCTATAACCTCTGTAAAAAGTCTACAACTGATGATATAGGCCAATGACATCTACAACAAGTCAATGACATGAAGTCCCTAGTCTTCCAAACTCCTCATCTAGACCAACACCTCCAGCTCCTTAAGAAGCAACCAAAACATGTCCAAACACCTCTTGCACCTGTAGCAACATCTCCAACTCATGCAGCAACAGCATCATGTCATACAACTTCCTCCAACACTGATAAAGGAAACTCCAACACAAACATTCAAAACTCACACATGTAGCAGCAAATCCAATGTCTCCAAGACATGTAGAGACATGCAACACCTGTAGCAGCACTCTAACCACCTACAACAGCATCATCTACCATCAACTCGACATGTCAACATCAATCCAACATCACATGTAGAATCTGTTGTCACTCCACCATATTTCTAAGGCTGAAGAAGAAATCCCCACAGAGGTAACCACAGACCAATATTTTGGATTCGTATATAGACCTACCAAACCGGAGAGGGTTCTTTCCACAAGGTCACAGCCAAAAGGGCTGGATAAATTAGGGTTTTAGGCTAGCTATGAATATAGAAGGGGTTTTGATTTGATTTTATTGGGTTGTTGGATGAGGATATTAGGTCAAATAGGCTAGGTGAGGGAAAATAGGATTAGGGTTATAGAGATTCAATGGGGAAAGGTAGGTGGGAAGGCTAGCAGATTAGGGTTCTCAGGATGGAATGATTCAAACGGGTGAGGAGCTAGGAAGATTATGAAAGATGAATTCTTCCTAAATTGAAATAAATATGAATAGACTATGAAAACTCTCCCAAAACAGAGCATGTGAGATGAATTATGTTTCTATAACTTGAAATTGATCATACAATAGACATGAAATGGAAAATGGACCAAAAATACATTCATACAAATGAAATAAGAGAATAAACAATGCTATAGAACCATACTACAAGTATCCCAAAGAAATAGTTGCAACACTTTTATTAAGCTCCTACCAAAATGATTACAATAGAGTCTTTGATCAATATACCAACATCTAATTGATTCCAACCTATGAAATGACTGAAAAATTACATGATATAGGACTCAAAAAAAATCCTCCCAACCTCAGGGGTCGAATCCATGAGAAGAGGAGTAGTTCCACCAAAAACTGAGCTGAATACCTAGAGTGTAGAGTGGTCAAGCTGACTCATCCCTCACTTTTTTCAAACTGATTCATTACACCTCATAATAAGTTTTCATCTAATGTATTTACCCTAGATAATAGTAAAAACATTATATTTACATTTACCTCCACCAATTACATAATTAAAATTATCATTTCACAAAGTGAAAATCAAAATTGCAGTGAAAACTGAGAAAAATCAAAAATTTGTCAAGGGCACCATTTTTGTGTCAGGGACGCCCTCACAGTGCCAAGGGTGCCCTCCATGTTGCAGGCCACTTTTGGAGGCCTTCTTGGTGTCCAAATTGGGCTCAGGATGGCTTGTTGGAAAGCCTATCTAGTCTACTTTCCATATATGTCTTTAGTTTTCTGAATGGAGTTGATTTTCCCTGCCAAAAGGTGATTCTCCCATAACTGGTCAAGGGCGCATCATACAGGAAAAAAAGGAGGCAGAACATTGCTTTTTTGTGTTTTTTATAACCTTTTCACCTTCCATTTGTCCAAAATAAGCCTAGAAACGTTGTTTTTTGGAATTTATTTTTCATTTCTCATCTTTTGGTGGTCTTCATTTCACCAAAAAGTGGTGTTGCACCCTTGACAGTCCAGCTATCACAAGACTGTCTAGGATTGCTGAAAAACACTAAAACTTCAAAAATTGACCCAAAAACTTTTCAAAATTTGGTAATTGGCCATTTATGATGTGGTTAGGCATGGATTTAGGCTTCATCTAATATTTCAAGCCTCCTTTCCTCTTCTTGCATGGTCAAGGTTTCATTTTTTGCATTGGCACATTTTAAGCTTGGCCCTTGTAATTTTGTTTTTCTTCGCATAGAGCTTGGCCCTCTTTCTCAATATATAATTATTTATATTTTCCTTCTCCGACAGCTTTTCTAGATGTTGGTTAGCCCTGTCAAGCCATTTCTCTTGGCTATCATTGATCATGACTGCAAATTGTTCATTCAAAGTGAGTTGATTAGCAAGCTCACCCTCCTTTTGTCTCTCTAGTTCTAGAGCTCTTTTCAATCCTATATTCCTAGGCCTTCACCTTGGCACTTGTTCTTCCACCTCATGGGTTTCACCATATGTTTCTAGTGTCTGTTCAAGCAAAAATTTGGCTTTTTATGTCTCTCTTTGAGCTTTGAAAAATTTCACTTCATCAATGACATGTTTGGTCTTTAGCTATTGGTTGTCCAGCTCAAGAAAGTTAATGACAAATTTAGACCTATCAAGATTAGTTTGTAGTTCCTTAATATTTGCTTCTTTCTCCTTGATGGTTGTGCTAGTTATCTCATCATCATCATGCTCATATAGGTCAACAAGGTCAAAATCATGTTCTATCTCATGGAGGTCCTCCTCCTCATGTCTGATATATGCTTGAATCTATGCCTTTGGAATCTTTTGCTTCCCTTTGTATACCTGCTTTTTTGATGTATAAGGAAAGTCCCCTTCCACTATGTGTGGAGAAAAAACATGCTTATGACCTCTCTGGTATGTTTTTTCTAATATCTCTATCTCAGCCACATTAGCCTTCGTAGGCTCACTGATCTCAGCTCTGCTAGTTGACCCAGTCTCAATGTGAAATGGAGATGATGGTGGTGAAATGGGTGAAGGAGACTAATTTTATGATGATGCATGAACTGTGGGCTGAGATGGAGGAATAGATGTGGAATGATGAGATGATGAAGGCATATCTTGGGCATGTTGAATAGGTGGAGCAGTGAATATGTCATTAGCTATGAAAGTACTCCATGAAATGTTCAATTGTTTGAGGTGATGGAGGACTATGCCTTTGATGAGGGAATGGTGAAAAATATTGTTCATTTGGTGCTCAGATTCTCTCCTTTATACAATATATGTCATCTTTTCAATGCTCCATAAGAGGTAATAAGGTATGTTGAGCATCTTGACCCTTGTGAAGTACATGAGTAGCTGGATATGACAGGTGTAAATTCTAGAGAACCTACCTTCACAAGAAAACTATCTCATGATGATTTTCATCATGGGGGCATATCTCTCTAGGAGGTAAGAGAAAGGAAACTTCCCCTTTCTTTCATTCTTGAACCTAGGTTTGATGTATGTCTCAAATTAATGCTCCTCCAATTATTTTTTCTTGAACCATTTTTCCCCAACATTTGGAATTTCAGTGGCAGCTTATATGATGGCAGTAGACACAATTAAAGTGACACAAGCAAGGGTTACCTGGTTGTCATGGAGATTTGAGATGAATATTCTGCTCAACATAGGATGATGTTGGACCCTTTGTATTGTCTCACAGAATTCAAAACATCCTACATGCTTAAAACATGTCACAGTCATGGGAGAGGACATTAGTTCCCTGGTATTTTTTGGCTCAAGTCTAAGGATTCTCCCTCCTTTATGTGGCTTCCTCTCCTCTCTTTCTTCTCTCTCACTGTAGCTTTTGTTATGTTCTTCTTCCATAGGTGTCTTAGTGTGAAAACCCTAGCAAGATGGAATGATAGTGAAGAATTAGTTTTGGGAAGTGGGAATGGGATGGGGAACTTTAGGGAGATGGGGGAAAGGGTTTATGAAATGAGGGAGGTGACAGGGAGTAGTAATGATAATGGATAGGATAGGGAATTTTATTACAAATTAGGGATTTTGGAAGTCTAGGAAAATGAGTAGCCTAGGTCTTAGGGTATTGGGAATAAAGAGCTTAGAGAAATGGAGATAGTGATATAGGGGGCAGGGATAGGTTCTAATAGTGATATGAGAAGGAAAATGAAGTCTTAGGGAGTGTTAGGAAGTGTAACTGGGATTTAGGGGATGATACTGGGGTTTCAAATTCAAAATAGAAACCAAATCTTTCAAAAAAATTCAAACACCACAAAATCGACTTGATAAGTAGAGGCATGGTGCAAATTTTGGCTTACTTGATTGCTAGAGGTTGTAGAGCACCGTTGCTCAGATTGAAGGCGATGACATGTGTTTTGGAGCTCCCTGAGTGTTTTTAGGCAAGGGCGCAGCGCACAACACAAGGGCGCAGTGCACAACATAGGGGCGCAGCACACAACATAGGGGCGCAGCACACAACATAGGGGCGCAGCGCACAACGCAGGGGCACAACGCACAACACAGGGGAGCAGTGCAAAACATAGGGGTGCAACGCTGCCTCTGTTTTTCAAATTTCAACTTCTTTCTTTGATTTTCATGCTTCTGTTGAGGTTTCTAGATGATGGCAAGAGTAAATCAATTTTGAATTGATGTCCTTTAGGTTTAAATACTTTATGGGATTTGATTTTGATGATTTTTAAAACCCACTTTTGCAATGTTCAATTTCACTTTTAAAACCTTGCAAAATACCCTTTAACTATGTATTCTTTGCTTTGCAGATTGATCATGACGGAGTAGGAACTCTTCATACTTTGAATTTTGATGTGTTTGGCGTATGGAATAGAGTTGGAAGCTTTGGGAAACTTAGTACTTATTACATATAATAGACATAAAATTACATAAATAAAATAAAATCACATCTCTATTTTTTGGAATGAAACTCACATTTGAAATCAAAATTACAACTTTGGAAACCATATTTACATGATTTCAAATCCTCTTTAAATGGTAAAGGGATATTATTTGGATCACTCTCATACTTTTATTGACCTTTTGAAATGAAATGGTGTTTTATTTGGACCTTGAAGAATGAAACTTAGAGACCTAATGAAGACTTTGAGCGACCAAACTTCATGGTGACCTTACTAACATAATGACATGATGAAATGGACTTTCATGACTGAAGTATGCTCAAAAAGACATGAAGGTGGGCCAACAAGTATGAATTTTTGAGGAAGAGTGAAATTTTTTGACTAGGGCTACCATCAACGAGTAAATTTTTGCATGACTTAGTGGAATGATAAAAACATTCTGAGTGGGACTCCTAAAATGATATGAAAAGAGTATTTTTTATCACTGATGGTAGGATTCAAATACTGACACACAAATCAGCCTTATTGGGTATGTAATCTCCTTAGAGGTGTCAAGAACACTGTATACCAAGTGCCTAACCATATGGGCCAATACGGTCAAAAATCAAACTAAAAAACATGACTGAAAATTGATAACTCAGATAATATAGACTGAATCAAGACAAACTCAAAATTGACTGAAATAAAAAACTTACTAAATTTATTGATGGAATCATATCATCGGGACTTGTGGGCTTCAAATCCTGATGACAACCACCAACATGCTGAAGACATATATACAATCATGTGAAGTGATCATTCCAGTCTAACCAATCCAGCGGATGGCTACTTACTGAAATTATGCTCTTATTTTTCTTGAACAGGCATAAAAAAAAAAACTAGGCCACTCCAAGTGTCAATTGAGCATGTGCTTCTGGTCCATGAACACAAGAAAATATATATTCCCTGCTAACTGTAGCAAATCAGTGAAAGGATCTTCAAAACATGAAATGTTACCTTGTCTTGAGATCCAGCAAAAACACAAGCACACTCTTCATTTTGATCTGAAATAACACTTGGTTGTTGATCCATAGGAGAGCATAGGAAAGTATGAATTTATGTTGTTTGAGTATTGGCTATAAATTCCTCAAGCTTGGGTAACTCTGATTCTATCTTTGGCATATTGTCTCTCTTAGGCTCATACACCTCAAATTCATAGTCTAAATCATCCTTAAACAGAAAACATTCTTCAAGATTATCAAACATGACGGCCCTATCATCTTCATTAAAGAAAAAAATATATGTTAGGTGATCTCCTTGCAAGAAATCGTCATCACAAATTGGCTTACTCTCAACAACTTCCTGTATAGTTTCATCAATCTCATGGTTGTCAATATTTAAACTTAGATTTTCATTTTCAAAAGTGGAAGAATTTTTACTATCACCTTCTTGACTATGTGAACACTGCAAACCTACGTTAGCTTGGGTTGTAATATGATTGTTCAGGAGTTGATTTGTATCATCTTCAGACAAAGGAGAAAATTTATTTTTATAGCAGTTAACATTGACTTGATGATTCTCATTTTCATGATCAGGAATAGGCATTTCTTTTTCTAGGTCCTGGTCTTTTTCATCCAAGGAGGAAACTACTGATTCTTGTTGGGAGGAAAAATAATATAGGGCTTCTATGTTTTCATCATCTAGACACTCTTCATCCCCATACAAATTATCAAGAAACTCAACGAAATTATCAGAGATCTCGCAACAACTATCAATCATCGACAAGGATGAATTATAGCCTTGATAATGTTGAATGAAAATTGAATGAAATTCCTTTAGATAATATAAACTAGTAGATGGTAGACTCTCATACCATGATCTCGATTTTTCCTCCAAGGTAGCCATTAACATCTTCATCAGACAATATTTAGGAAGCTCAATCTTTATTCTTTAAATATGAAAATGAAATTTGACCAAATGCAAACTAGCATATTCAGTGTCCTGACCCTTAAACTTTGACAGTCCTGATTTCCAATCTATATAAGGAATACAGTTCGGAAAACCAGGAATATGAGCTCGAATCATAGGAGCATACCTTCGAGCAATCGAATCCATTTTGACAACAATAAAATCACCAAGAATGTTTTTTAGACTACTGGTTCTTAAAGAGTGGAGTCGCCATAAAAATTATGAATCTTGGAATTTTTTGACACTGGAGTCGTCAGGTGAATGATGCATAGACTTCTTGTGCCTAATCATTGTTCACCATCAACAATCATATCTGATCTTTGTCATTCTTTCCCATGGAAGATTTTTCTTTTGTTCCCTGACAATGGCACCAGTATGTTATCACTCTGCCAGATTTAAAAGGCTGAAAAAGAAATCCCAACAGAGGTAACCACAGACCAATATTTTGGCTTTGTATCTAGCCGTACAAGACTGGAGAAGGATATATTCACAAGGTCACAGCCAAAAGGGCTGGATAAATTAGGGTTTTAGGCTAGCTATAAAATGCGGAAGGGGTTTTTATTTGATTTGATTGGGTTGTTGGATGAGGATATTAGGTCAAAGAGGCTAGGTCAGGGAAAATAGGATCAGGGTTGCAGAGATTCAATGGGGCAAGGTAGGTGAGAAGGCTAGCATATTAAGGTTCTTGGGATGGAATGATTCAGACAGGAGGAGCTAGGAAGAGCATGAAAGATGAATTCTTCCTAAACTGAAAGAAAGATGAAAAGACTATGAAAACTCTCCCAAAATAGAGCATGTGAGATGAATTTTGTTTCTTTAACTTGAAAGTGATCATATAATAAACAAGAAATGGAAAATGGACCAACAATAAATTAAATGTAAAAATGAAATAACAGAAGAAAAAATACTAGACAACCATACCACAGGTATCCCAAAGAAATAGTTGCAACACTTTTATTAAGGTCCTGCCAATATGTTTACAATAGAGTCTCTGATCAATATGCCAACATCCAACTAATTCCAACCCATGAAATTACTAAAAAATTACATGATATAGGCCTCAAGCAAACTCATCCCAGCCTCAGAGGTCGAATCCATGAGAGGAGGATCAGTTCCACCAAAAACTGAACTGAATACCTAGAGAGTAGGGTGGTCAAACTGACTCATCCCTCACTTTTTGCAAACTAATTCATTACACCTCATCATAATTTTTCATCTAATGTATTTACCCCTAGAGGTAATAGTAAAAACATGATATTTACATTTACCTCCATCAATTATATAAGTAAAATCATCATTTCCCAAAGTGAAAATCAAAATTGCAGTGAAAACTGAGAAAAATCAGAAATTTGTCAAGGGTGCCATTTTTGTGCTAGGGGCACCCTCACAGTGCCAAGTGCACCCTCCATGTTGCAGACCAATTTTGGAGGCCTTCCTGGTGTCCAAATTGGGCTCATGATGGATTTTTCGAAAGCCTATCCAGTCTACTTTCCATATATGTCTTTAGTTTTCTTAATGGAGTTTATTTTCCCTGTCAAAAAGTGATTCTCACACAGCTGGTCAAGGGCACAGCGTACAGGCAAAAAAAGAGGCAGAACATTGATTTTTGTGTGGTTTGTGACCTTTTCACTTGCCATTTATCCAAAATAAGCCTAGCAACACTGTTTTCTGGAATGTATTTTTCATTTTTCATCTTGTGGCGGTATTCATTTGGGCAAAAAGTGTCTCAAACAAGGGCGTTGTGCACTTGATAGTCTAGTTGTTACAAGATTGTCTAGGATTGCTGAAAAACATAAAAACTTCAAAATTTGACCAAAAAACTTTTCAAAATTTGGTAATTGGTTGCTGATGATGTGGTTAGGCATGGAGTGAGGCTTTAGCTAATATTTCAAGCCTCCTTTCCTCTTATTGCATGGTCAAGGCTTCCATTTTTGCATTGGCTCTTTTAAGCTTGGAACTTGCAATTTTGTTTTTCTTGGCATAGTGCTTGGCCCTCTTTCTCAATATATCATTATCTCTATTTTCCTTCTCCAGAAGCATTTCTAGATGTTGGTTAACCCTGTCAAGGCATTGCCCCCGGTTCTCATTGATTATCACTGCAAAATTTTCATTCAAAGTGAGCTGATTAGCAAGCTCGGCCTCCTTTTGCCTCTCAAGTTCTAGAGCTCTTTTCATCCCTCTAATCCTAGGCCTTCTCCTTGGCACTTGTTATTTTGCCTCATTGGTTTCATCATATTTTTCTAGTGTCTCTTCGAGCTTTGTATTTTTCTGCCTCTCTTTGAGCTTTGATGAATTTTATTTTATCAAAGACATGTTTGGTATTTAGTTGCCCGTTCTCCTGCTCAAGAAAGTTAATGAAAAATTTAGACCTATCAAGATTAGTTTGTAGCTCCTTAATCTTGGCTTCTTTCTCCTTGATTAATGTGTTAGTGATCTCATCATCATCATGCTCATCTAGGTCAACAAGGTCAAAATCATGTTCTGTCTCATGGAGGTCCTCCTCCTCATGTTGAGATTCAACAAGAAAAAAATTTGGCACGCATGATCCTAGTGAAAATTAAGCACCTACACTAGGGTGGGGCCCATAGGCTATTTTTAGGTGCATGTTTATTTTTATTATCCCTTAATTTAGATGGACATTAAACTATAATCTATTCTCAAGGTGGACTTGGAAATAATTAGCTGAAGTGGAAAATCAAGTAGCTAAGTGAATTTTGAGTTAGAGGTTGGTTGGTGGGACATGCAAAGAGACTCTAGTTGTAACTGAGTGATTCTAGTTGTAACAGAGTTGGAAGTGCAGTGGTGCATGGATTTTGTGCAAGTTGTAAATATTTTAACTCAGTTAAGTGAGTTTAACTCAGTTGTGTTAGTTGTAGCTAAAGATACACTAGTGAGAGATCAAGTAAATTAAATATTAATTAATTCACATGTAGTGATCTCACATGAAACTAAAGATTTACTATTATTAGTTGCCTACATGTCAGATACAGTGGAGACCCAGTTGAGTTCTAGGTGAAATGGAAGTAAATTATCATTGTGACATTATATGCTTGCACACATGCAAGCACACACACATTGGATGTGCCCATGATACTTGCGCATTCAAGGCAGGAAAGAAGGCATCGATTCAGGGATTTCTTTCAATAGGGATTGTGTAGTGAAGGTAGGTTGTCTAGAGACAGTAATGGCTAAGGTATTTTCCAATTTTTGTATGACAGTGTGAGACAATTAGCTGATGTACTGAGGGCTCTTGTGAGAATAGTTTTGTATGTAATTTTTTCATGATCCATGATATAATATACAATAGAATATAGGGGATTTGTAGCTATAATATTTCCCTGGGAAATTAGCTATGTTGTGTGTGAATGATCTTTCTTCATGTTCATGTGACTGGTGATTGTGTTTTTAATTTCGCAAAGATTTGTAGAATCAATTCAGTATTTAAATTTAGCATATTGTTAGATCAGGTGAATCCAAGATATACATGCATATTGTATAATTTCTACTTGGTATCAGAGCACAAGAAATTGTAGAATTAAAGCAGGAGATGAGTTTGTGACTGCATGGAATTCGAATTTGTAGAAAGACTTTCTTGGTGCTATAGCTGATTCAAGATCGAAATGGCTTTCAATGGCTTGAGGTTATATTATGCACTCGAGGGAATCTCAAACTACATTTCTTGGAAGGACAGGATGGAGGAAGTGCTTGAAGACAATGGCTTGAAGGAATTCATTGACAATGATGTTCCTAAGCCTACTGTGACAGATGATGCCAATCTTGATGCATGGCAAAATAAAGTGGCAAAGTCGAGGAGGATCCTGTTGGAGGGAGTGTGAGACCACATTGTCTCAAGACTCCATGGTAAATCCACACCATATACTATGTGGAAGGCTTTGACAGATCTATTCCAAAGTAGCAACGACCATAGGAAATTGGCGCTCCAAGATAAACTCAGGAAGATCAAGATGGAAAAAGGTTACACTATTCCAAAGTATCTCACAAATTTTTTCCAATGTCGAGATGAACTCAGGAGTGTGGGAATAACAATCGTTGATGATGATTTGGTGAGTTTGGATCTCCCACTACTTCCTAAGAGTTGGCACAGTTATGAAGACTCTGTCAATGGACGGGAAAAAATTTCGAATTGGGAACGACTATGGTCGGATCTAGTGCAGGAGGAGTTCAGGCGAAACACCAGAGATGGTTCTTCATCAAAGCATGATGATGAAGAGGATTATGCTTTATCTACCAAGGAAAAGAAGGGGAAGGGTAAGAAATTCCATTCTAAATCTGAGTCTAAAGGAAAGAAGCAAGACATGTCTAAGGTGAAGTGTTTTCACCGTCATGAACATGGGCATTTTCCTACTAACTGTCCACAAAAGAAGAAGAAAAAGAAGGTTGTTGGATCTACAGCTGATGAGGCAATTTCCTCACAATTTTAGCTTGACTTCTCCTTGATTGCATACATGGTGTCAAGTGCATTGGGATCGGTGTGGTATTTGGATAGTGGCACTTCCTTTCACATGACGGGAGATAAGGAAATTTGCAGTGACTTGGAGGAGAAATATCTCCAGATGGTATAGTGCTACCGGGATTGGTACCATTACCTTTCATATGGATTCAAGTAAATCATTTCAATTAAAATATGTAATCCATGTTCCAATTCTGAAGAAAAATTTGGTCTCAGTCGCAATGTTGGAGGACAGAGGCTATGACGTTGTTTTTAGTCATGGAAAAGCTTTCCTACGACATAAACAACAGATCAAGCCAAGAGGATAGGGATTTGAGTTAGGAATCTCTACAACCTAGAGGTAGACGGTTGTGTTGCCATGATGGGAAAGGCAGAAAAGGTGGTGAGCTAGGATGAGGGCGAATTATGGCACAGGCGATTGGGCCATCTTCATCATCGATCATTGAAAGTCATGCAACAAATATCTACTGGACTTCTAACGGGAACACTAACTCAGTTAGTTCAGTGCAAGGGTGAACCATGGGGAAATATGTAAATTCCACCTTTCATGAGAAGGAAAACCGTGCTTTGGGAATCCTTGAGAGAGTTCACACAGACGTGTGTGGACCATTCTCGGTTGCTTCAAGAGCAAAACATAAGTACTATGTAATCTTTGTTGATGAATTTTCTAGTAAATGATGGATCTTCCTCATGCATAATAAAGATCAAACATTCTCTAAGTTATGTGAGTTTAAGGCATTGGTGGAGAAAGAGTCGGGGAAGCAAATGAAGGCTCTTAGGAGTGATAATGGTGGAGAATATATCTCTAACGAATTAAATAACTTCTATAGCAAAGAAGGAATTAGAAGACAACTCATAGCACCTCATAACCCACAGCAGAATGGGGTTGTAGACAGGAAGAACAGAATGATCGTGGGAGCAGCACGAGAAATGTTGCATGATCAGGGCCTACCAATGAATTTGTGGGAAAAAGCATGCAACACTTTGGTTTATGTGCATAATGGTTGTCCTAATAGAGTACTTGGCATGAGTACACCTGAAGAAGCTTTCACTGGTAAGAAACTAGATGTTTCACACTTTAATATTGTTGGCTCATCTATTTATGTGCATGTGACCAAGGACGCCAGGAAGAAGCTGGAGTTGACTTCTAAAGTTGAGATTTTTGTAGGGTACACAGAAACACCCCAAATTATTGCTTGTATTTTCCAAACAACAGAATGACTATTGTGCGACGGGATATAAAATTTGATGAGGGGAAATCCATGCGATTTTCACTTGAGAGGGAGCTGGACTTGTATGCAGAAGAGGAACTGCTAGTTCCCAAAGATGAATCTCAAGATGTGGATTAGCCACATGAGGAGGTACATGGAGTGGAGGAAGCCACTCATGCATATCCATCCATCAGAAATGGAAGAAGGCACACCACGGAAGCTAATAGGCTAAGACTTGATGTTGCATAGAATGTAGGAGCCCCTACTTCACAGCGCAGACAGAGACAGTCTCCTGATCGATTTACTGGATACATGTCTCTCATGAGAAAATGTATTGTGACTGAACCATCTTCCTTTCAGGAAGTAGTGTAGCAGCCTACTTGGGTTGATGCAATGGTGGAGGAGTATGACTCCATTGTCAAAAATAGTACATGGGAAATTGTCCCAAGAATGGTTGATAAATCAGTGGTAGGTTCGAGATGGATCTACAAGGTAAAGCAAGCTGTTGATGGGAGTGTGGAGAAATACAAGGCAAAATTTGTGGCCTGGGGCTTATCATAGATTGAGGGGATATATTATGATGAGACCTTTGCACCTGTCGCAAGGTACTCTTCGATAAGGACCATCCTTTCACTCTTAGTGCAGATGGGCTGGTGCATTCATTAGATGGATGTGAAAACTATGTTTCTCAATGGGATCATTGAGGAATGGGTGTACATAGAGAAACTTGAATGTTTTTAGATCTTCAACAGCGAGTCGCATGTGTGCCAACTCGAAAGAGCGTTGTATGGGTTGAAGCAACCACCCCGTGCTTGGTACACTCGGATAGATATCTATTTCACCAAACTGAGCTTCACCAAAAAGTGAAGAATATGCAAACTTGTACCAAATTGTGGTGGAGGTTAATATTTTAATCATTGTTCTTTATGTTGATGATTTAATATTGACTATTGATGAGCAGCTAATACACTCATGCAAGGAGGATTTTGCGAGTTAGAAATGAAGGATATGGACCTCCTTCATTATTTCCTTGAATCGGAAATATGGCAGCAGGATGGTGAACATTTTGTGTCTCAAGGAAATTAATAAAAGGAGATACTGGGTAAGTTTAACATGGAGAGCTACAAACCCATGGATACTCCTCTTCCAGGAAACTCGGGGAAATAGGATGCTACTTCGGGAGAGGTAGTGGATGCTACTTTATATCGACAATTAGTGGGTTCACTAATGTATCTAGTGAACACGAGACCGGACATTTTCTATGTGGTTAACTAGCTGATTCAAGCTATGGTCAAGCCTACCAAGCTCTTTTGGAAGGCGGGGAAGCATATCCTGAGATACCTGAGGGGCACATCGAAGTATGGTTTATGGTACAGACAAATGGATGGAGTGAAGATGCATGGCTTCACGGATGTGGATTGGGGCTGGAAGTCCATCGGATAGAAAGAGCGCATCAGGGGGGATCTTTAGCATTAGATATACAGTATTTTCTTGGTACAAAAGGAAGCAGAGATTCGTGTCACTCATTTCAGTGGAAGCATAATACATGTCAGCGAGTTAAGCTACATGTGAGGTTATCTGGATGAGAAAGATCCTGGTTTGTTTTTTTGGTTCTCAGATGGATCCGACGGTGATTCATTGTGATAATAAAAGTTGCATTATACTCTCGATTAATCTTGTATTTCATGATAGTTCCAAGCATATATATATCTGGTACCATCATCTCAGATATTGTGTGCAAAGGAGAATTATTTTGCTTCATTACATTCCCATGAAAGATCAGGATGCAGATATGGTGAAGAAGGCTCTCACCAGAAGAAAATTCAAATACCATAGAGACATGATCGGGGTGAAGGATAATCCTTTTCTTGTTTAGAGGGAGTGTTGAGATTCAACAAGAAAAAATTTTGGAATGCATGATCCTAGTGAAAATTTAGCACCTAAACTAGAGTGGGGCCCACGGGCTATTTTTAGGTGAATGTCTATTTTTATTATCCCTTAATTTAGATGGACATTAAACTATAATCTATTCTCAATGTGGTCTTGAAAATAGTTAACTGAAGTGGAAAATCAATTAGTTAAGTGAATTTTGAGTTAGAGGTTGGTTGGTGGGACATGCAAAGAGACTCTAGTTGTAACTGAGTGATTCTAGTTGTAACATATTTGGAAGTGCAGTGGTGCATGGATTTTGTACAATTTGTAAATAGTTTAACTCAGTTCAATGAGCTAAACTCAGTTGTGCTAGTTGTAAATGAAGATACACTAGTGAGAGATCAAGTGAATTAAACATTAATTAATTCACATGTAGTGATCTCACATGCAACTAAAGATTTACCATTATTAGTTGCATGCATGTCAGATCCAGTGGAGACCCAGTTAAGTTCTAGGTGAAAAGGAAGTAAACTATCAGTTGTGACATTATTCGCTTGCACACATGCAAGCACACACACATTGGATGTGCCCATGATACTTGCGCAGTCAAGGCAGGCAAGAAGGCATCAATTTAGGGATTGCTTTCAGTAGGGATTGCACAGTGAAGGAAGGTTGTCTGGAGACAGTAAATTGGCTAAGATATTTTCCAGTTTTTGTATGATAGTGTGAGACAATTAGCTAATGTACTGAGGGCTCTTGTGAGAAGATTTTTGTATGTAATTGTTTCATCATCCATGATACAATATATAATAGAATATAGTGGGGATTTTAGCTATAAGCTTTCCCCAAGAAATTATATGTGTTGTGTGTGATTGATCTTTCTTCATGTTCATGTGATTGGCGATTGTGTTTTTAATTTCGCAAATATTTGTAGAAGCGATTCAGTATTTAACTTTAGCATATTGTTAGATTGGGTGAATCCAAGATATACATGCATATTTTATAATTTCTACACCTCGTGTCTGATCTCTACCTGAATCTATGCCTTTGTCATATTTTTCTTCCCTTTGTCTACCTGCTCTGTTGATGTAGAAGGCAATGTATGTGTGGAGAAAACACATGCCTGTGACCTCTCTGGTATATTTTTTCCAATGGCTCTATCTAAGCCACACTAGCCTTCTTAGGCTCACTAACTTCAGCTTTGCTAGGTGACCCAGTCTCAATGTGAAATGGAGATGATGGTGGTGAAATGGGTTAAGGAGACTGATATGATGATGATGCATGAATTGTGGGCTGAGATGGAGGAATGGATATGGAGGGATGAGATGATGAAGGCACATCTTGGGCATTCTGAATAGGTGGAGCAGTGAATATTTCATTAGCTATGAAAGTAATCCATGAAATGTTCAATTGGTTGAGGTGATGGAGGAATGTAATTTTGATGAGGGAATGGTGAAAATATTGTTCATTTGGTGCTCAGAGTCTCTCCTTCGGACAATATATGCCATCTTTTCAATGCTCCAGAAAAGGTAATAAGGTATGTTGAGCATCTTGACCCTTGTGAAGTGCATGAGTAGTCGAATATGATAGGTGTAAAGTCTAGAGAACCTACCTTCACAAGAAAAGTATCTCATGATTATTTTCATCACAGGGGCATATCTCTCCAGGAGGTAAGAGAAAGGAAACTTCCCCTTTCTTTCATTCTTGTACATAGGTTTTATGTATGGCTCAAAATAATGCTCCTCCAATTTTGTTTGCTTGAACCATTTTTCCCAACATTTTGGATTCCAATGGAAGTTGATATGATGGCAGTAAACACAGTGAAAGTGAAACCAGCAAGGGTTACCTGGTTGTCATGGAGATTGGAGATGAATAGTTTGCTCAACATAGGATGATTTTGTACCCTTTGTATTGTCTCACAGAATTCAAAACATCCTACATGATTAAAACTTGTCACAGTCATGGGAGAGGCCATTAGTTCCCTGGTATCTGTTGGCTCAATTATAAGGATTATCCCTCCTTTGTGTGGCCTCCTCTCCTCTATTTCTTCTCCCTCACTGTAGCTTTTGTTCTGTTCTTCTTCTATAGGTTTCTTAATGTGAAAACACTAGGGAGATGGAATGATAGTGAAGAATGAGTTTTGGGAAGTGGGAATGGGATGGGGAAATTTAGGGAGATGGGGCAAAGGGTTTATGAAATGAGGGTACTCGGAATAAAGAGCTTATAGAAATGGAGATAGTGATATAGGGGGTGGATATAGGGTCTAATAGTGATATGAGAAGGAAAAGGAAGTCTTACGGAGTGTTAGGAAGTGTAATTGGGATTTATGGGATGATACTAGGGTTTCTGAAGCAGGAGCATCAAGCTTAAATTTTATTATTCATTTACTTAATTTAGGGGCTGAGATGTTTTAATTATTTTATGAATTGTTTTTCTCAAATTTAATAAATTAGGAGAGAAAATATAAATGTGAGGATTATTGTAAGTATTCCTTAAATAATTAAGGATATGAGTGGAATGGAATTAGGTAGATAATCTAGGGATTGGGAATTCCATAAACGGGACTTAGTTTAGGCCAAAATAAGATAAATCTAAATTGGATTTTAGTTGAGATTTGTGTGGAGGAATTTATGGAGTGAAATAAATTCATATTTATGTATAAATAGGAGGATTGTGTGAGGATGAAAACCAAGTGAGGAAGTGAGGAATACATAGAGAGTGAGGAATGGATTGAGATATTTTTGTAAAGGGCTGGGAGCCGAAAGGCCATTCATTGTAATTTTTGGCTAGGAATCTCTTGTGTTATTGTACATCAGTATATTTTTGTTTTTATAGCTCTCTTTCCTATATGTATATTTTAAGCTACAAATTGTTTTCTTAATGAAGAATTAGATGAGTGTTTTCATGTTAGAGGAAACACACTGTTTTATATGCTAGGATCATATTTAACCCCGTATCCTGGCATCATTTGGTATCGGAGCACTGGGTTTGTAATTGTGTTTGCATTATTTGATTGTGGTGTACGAGGAAAGAGAAACAGCTTATTACTGAATCAGTGGTCACTGCATGCTTCATTACGTGAAGTCGTTTCAGAATTCTGTCTAGACTGTGTTGTTCGAATTAAAAGCAGCATCAGAAGGTCAAAAAATAGTTGTGGTGTTGACTGTGGCTGAGTGAGTCACATGAATCTACATCAGATCTTGTTTGTGGCTAGGTCATTTCCTACCTGTTGTGATGTGAAAAAACCACGGTAGATGCTACAAAAAATTCTAACGTAGTTGAAGAGGCAGAACAGGGCGCTACAGCTTCTCCGTCTGTTGAAGATAAGATTGCCAGAAGGCGAATTTGTTGAAGCAAAAACGTAAGTGATCATGTGTTAGCTACAATGTTAACATGAGGTGAGCATCGAAATTACAGCAATGAACCGCCACAGCCTTGACAAAGCCACAGGTTGAAAACCATAAGCCGGCAGCAAGTGTGAAGCTGCACCACTGTGTGAGGGTCTTAACGCACTTGGAAGAGGAACTATCACATGTGACGGGTATGTGATTGTGAACTCGTGTGGGTGTAACTTCTAGTAGGCAGCAACGTTTATTACTGAGGAGAGTCAGCGGCGTTGGTAATTTCTGCCTCAAAGAGCAATCCATGTGACATATGACTATGTACAGCAAACTATGTAACGAGTTGAACCTACAACTTGGCCATCATTGCTTGGAAAGCCAGTAGTAATTGTTATGGGCAGGCTTAAGAATCTTCCTGTCACGTTTGGTTAAGAATGTTACAGAGTGGCATGTTATTGCGTTGACATTGCTAGCATCAAAATTACGTTGGCATTGCTGGGTATATTGGCATAGTAATTGAGTGGAAAGTTAACACGGGTCCGTGGGCTATGGGGGAGAGTTTAAAGTCTGTGTAAAGCATTCACACACACCCATGGAGGTTGTGAAATTTTGAATGAAGATTACCATGGAATCGTGGTGTGTGGCCAGTATTAAATATTGTGTTGGAGAGATACATATACCTGCAGTAACAATCCAGAAATAGAGATTGCGTTCACAGCCTTATAAGTGAGGTATTAAAATTTTTCTAAGGTGCCATTTCTTAGATATATATTGTGTTTAATCCCATATTGCGAATTGTATTGGAACGTTATTTGTGGTAGAGTGCCAGATGATATCCAGGAAGTAAATTGTGAGTTGGGGATATAACACTGAGCAAATATAGTTTTCCGTTTGTGGTATCTAGAAATAAAAATTGGGTATATATATAAAAAATAAACAAAGTAACAATTGCAGAGAAGATGAAATCCATCACATGTGGAAAATAAGAAATTTTGACATTTATGCATAAATGTTGCTTGCTCCATTGGATATGGGACAACATTTTTCAGGTGAATGGAATTTGCGTAGAAACACAGTTGGGTGAATGGAAATTACGTTGGTGAATGGTGATTTCCAAAGATATTATTAGATTGTGTATACCTTGAAGGTTTCCAACATTATTTGCTGAAAAAAAAATTATGTTAGGAAATTAACATTGTATATTCAAACCCAGATGATGGGGTGGAGACAAAGCTCAGGTTTGGAGTTGGATAACTGGGAGCCCATGGGAGACAAAGTCTGTATAGGCTTGAATGTATTCCTAAAAGAATATGCGAGAGAAGAGTTGGGTCATTTCAACCACAAGAAGATTCAAGGTAAGTGCTCATTGAATGAATCAATATTCATTGAGTAGAGGTATTTTAAAAGCTGGATGATTAAATTTCCTTGCCATACTCGTTGAAAATCTGGAGGTATAAATGAATAGGAAAATGTGCTAATCCTCGGTGATATAAAGAGAAACATGCATTTTTATGTAAGAGGGTTTATTATGCATAATGTGGATTCTTCACAATTTTGGTTAAGTCATTTTGGACCAAAGCTTGTAGTTGGAAAAAGGAGAATTCTTTTGATTTTTTATTAAAAAAATAATTGCTTGATGTTGTAAAATATTTGTTTTACCATCATGTGGCGGTATCTAAAGAGGAATTATTCAAGATGGATACAATGTACAAGTTGTACATTATTCATCAAATAAGTTGAAAACATGTTCTCTGTACACAGGTGAAGAGATGTGAATTGATGTTGTATGGTGCATAAAAGTGCAGGAAAAATGTTTGCATTAAAATGACGAGTTTATGGTGTGAAGGGCATGCGAGTATTTACAGTGACAAAGACAGCACAGAAGAGTGAATCTAGAGACTTGAGTTTGCGAAGAGAAAGGTTTATTGATAACCTTAATGGAAGCATAAGGTATCATACATCATTTTAAAAAGGTATCTTGAATGTTGAAAATTGAATGTTATTTTATTTTCACCATAAAATAAACCTTGGGAAAAGTGAATTGCATTTCAAGTTAGAGACTTCAGTATCGTGTGAGTAAATGATAAATGTGAGATGATGAAATGGGTGACTTGTGATATTTTCTGAAGAATGGAGTATGAGAGAGAGTGAATATTTTACAACATAAAATGTATTAGGGGTGTATGTTCATGGGAAGAATGTATAACTTGAATTAAATCAAAATATTCCTATCATAATTTGGGCAAGCCTTGAAGTCAAACAGATGTTAGGGTCAATTGAAAGTTTGGATAGTTTTGAGTATTTTTCATCCAAAATGAAGAGTTGATGTAAAGTCTGAGTCAAGAGTCGTAAGCCAAGTTAAAGTTTTGAATGTAATTGGGTGCATGATCGGCAAAGCCCGACATCCAAATAATTTGTCATTATAACACATGCATTACTAAAGTGTTGTTTGCAGTAGAGATAAGCAAGAGAATTTCCAGAGACTAATCCCAAGACAGAGAACTGAAAGAGGTCAAGCACTGGAAGAAAGCTTGCATTTTTGAATGGCAAGTGGGGAGACTTTCTGAAAAGTGGATTGAATGAAATCCACACGTGAACATATGAAGTTCACAAAAAAGGATAAGATTACTGTTGATAGTCATTTCAGAGGTTCTGAGAAAGACCTCAACCGAAGACAGAAAAGGGAAAGTGCCAAGGTAAGTGGCATATGTGAGCAGCTGACTGATGAAGACTATGAGCGGGAGAAAGCTAAGATAAAATTATATCTTGAGTTATTGATGGAAATGTTATAGAGAAGTAAAGTAGACCATAGATCTGAATGGATTATGAAGAGGAAGGTCAAATGGCATATATTGCAAGTGAAGTGGGAGCATAGAGTGAATGCTCAATTAAAGGAAGAGTTGCTCAATTTAAATGAGTATATAAAGGAAGAATTTATATGTGAGCCAGAATATGGTCCATTGCTTTCTGAAAGTAATGGTGTGACAGAAGAGAAATATACAGATGAACTGAATCAAATGAAGGATTCAGAGCAGTGAGGAGATATGATGACTGAAGCATCAAGTGGGACCACAAGGTCTATTGTTTTTTAAACTAATGATTTGTGTGTGATTGCAGGTACATCACAGGATGTTGAAAAAAAATTGAATTTTGTTAAGGAGAAGAAGTTGAATCTGAAATTTGTTCAGAATGATGTTGAAATAACAAGATCTCAGAAACAAAAGGAGACAGAAGGGTCTCATGGGAATAACCAGCAGAGTATTGAAGCAGAGGAAGAAAGGCCATATGATGAATTGTAAACAGCAAGTGAAGGTATGGAAATTTGTGTAAAGTTTCCAAGTTCTACCCCAATTGATATTGTTGAGTTATATAGAAATTTAGATCTTCAAAGAAGAAAGTTAGAAAAGCAGAGGATCTATGCTCAATGTGAGTTGCTGAAAGAGAAAGAAAAAGAAATTGTCTTGAATAATAATTAGGAAGCAAAGGATAAGGATGTAGGAATGAATCAACAAATAAAAGAAGTTCATTATTGTGAAACAAAACAAGGATACATTCTTGAAACAAATGATATGGAGGAGGGACTAGCTGATAGTCTCATAGAGGATTTAAATCAGCATACTGATGTGCTGATGGAAGAGGAAATTTCAGAGCAACATACTGAAATTTTTCCAGAGGATAAAGAGGCACTGAGGTCTTATGTTTTTTATTTTAATGATTTCTTTATGAGTACAGGTTTTATTTCAGATGCTGGAGGAAATTCGACACAAGTGAAAGAAAAGGAATAATTTTCTATGGAAATATGTAATCCATGGAACCGAGAGATTAGATTGTTGGAAACTATGTTGAAGAATCAAGATTCAAGCCATGAAGATTAATCTCAATTTCAATATTGGGAAATTAAGAATGTGAAGGTGCAAGAAAACAGTAAACAAGAGGGCGAGGATGAAATGGCGGCAGTAAGTATAAAAGTTCAGCAATCACGAAGTGACAGTAAAAAATAGATAAAATATCTAATGAACAGAGAAATTGAACTGATAAGGAGGATAATGACGAAAGTATCCCAGACGAAGACAGCAATAGTAAAACAAAGAAGCAGCAGTAAGAGGAAGACAGCATAATACTGTGAAAGCATATCCAGTGGTAAAATGCAACATAAAGTGTGGAGACCTGGAGAAAAACAACAAACAAAAGTAGCAACAAATGGGAAATTGCAGAACAAGGTATGGGATCCAAGAAGAAAAATATCTGAAACACATGATCAGGTGATCATGATTATTTTCAACCTTGGGAGTCTGATGCAGGAGCATCAAGCTTAAATTTTATTATTCATTTATGTAATTTAGAGGGTGAGGTGTTTTAATTATTTTATTAATTATTTTTCTCAAATTTAATAAATTAGGAGAGAAAATATAAATCTGAGGATTATTGTAAATATTCCTTAAATAATTAAGGATATGAGTGGAATGGAATTAGGTAGATAATATAGGGATTGGGAATTCCATAAACGGGACTTAGTTGAGGCAAAAATAAGATAAATCTAAATAGGATTTTAGTTGAGATTTGTGTGGAGGAATTTATGGAGTGGAATAAATTCATATATATGTATAAATAGGAGGACTGGGTGATGATGAAAACCAAGTGAGGAAGTGAGGAATACATAGAGAGTGAGGAATGGACTGAGAGCTTTTTGTAAAGGGTCGGGAGCCGAAAGTCCATTCATTGTAATATTTGGTCGGGAATCTTTGTGTTATTGTACATTAGTATATTTGTGTTTTTATAGCTCTCTTTCCTGTATGTATATTTTAAGCTGCAAACTTTTTTCTTAATGAAGAATTAGATGAGTGTTTTCATGTTAGAGGAAACACACTGTTTTATATGCTAGGATCGGATTTAACCCCGTATCCTGGCATCAGTTTCAAATTCAAAATAGACACCAAATATTTCAAAAAATTTCAAACAACACAAAATCGACTTGATAAGAAGAGGGATGGTGAAAATTTTGTCTTACTTGATTGCTGGAGGCTGTACAGAACTGTTTCTGAAAATGGAAGGCAATGGAATGTGTTCTGGAGCTCCCTGGGTGTTTTCAGGCAAGGGCGCAGCGCACAACATAGGGGTGTAGTACATAATGCAGGGGCCCAACACAGGGGCACAAGGTTGCCTCCGTTTTGCAAATTCCGCCTTCTTTCTTGGATTTTAGTGCTTTTGCTAAGGTTTATTGATGATGGAAAGAGAAAATGAGTTTTTAATTGATTTCCTTTGGGTTTAAATACTTTGTGGGATTTGATTTTGATGATTTTAAAACCCACTTTTGCAATGTTCAATTTCACTTTTAAAACCTTACAAAATACCCTTTAACTTTATCTTGCTTGCTTTGCAGATTGATCATGTTGGAGTAGGAACTCTTCATATTTTGAAGTTTGATGTGTTTGGCATATGGAACTGAGTTGGACTCTTTAGGAAATTGAGTACTTATTACATATAATAGACATAAAATTACATAAATAAAATAAAATTACATCTCTGTTTTTTGGAACAAAATTACATTTTGGAATGAACTCACACTTGAAATCAAAATTACAACAAGTTTGGAAACCATATTTACATGCTTTCAAATCCTCTTTAGATTGTAAAGGGATATTATTTAGATCACTCTCATACTTTTGTTGACCGTATGCAATGAAATGGTGTTTTATTTGGACCTTGTAGAATGAAACCTAGAGACCTAATGAAGACTTTGAGTGACCAAATTTCATGGTGACCTGAGTGACATAATGACATGATGAAATGCACTTTCATGACTAAAGTATGCTCAGAAAGACATAAAGGTGGGCCAGCAAGTATCAATTTTTGAGGAAGAGTGAAATTTTTTTACTAGGGCTACCATCAGTGGGTAAATTTTTTGCATGACTTAGTTGAATGATAAAAAAATTCTAAGTGGGACTCCTAAAATGATATGAAAAGAGAATTTTTATCACTGATAGCAGGATGAAAATACTGACACTAACAAAATCCATCTACAATCACCTCTACTAGGTCTAGTCATAAGTACGTTGATGCAGGAGCATCCTGCTCAAATGTTATTGGTTATTTGGGAGACTTAAGGGGTCTTATGTTTTCAAGAGAGTTGGTTCTCTAAATGTATTTTTAATGCTTTGAGTGATTTAGAATAGGATTTAATTAATATTTTTTTGTGAAACCAGCTCCAGAAATAGAAGAAAAGAGATATCAACGCCTTAGAAATAAGCCACTTCGAGGGGGAAACCTCCAATACATTACATGAATGAACAATTCTTGGATGATACAAATTAAAAAACCTCCTTTCTATATATAGGAGTCCATGGGGCCATAATGTAATCCTAGTGGGGCCACAATGTAATCCTAGCCGACATAACAATAATAATTTAAGGGCACAATAATAACAATATGGGGGTTACAAGGGTACAATAATAACAATAAGGGGGTTACACTAACAACAATAAGGGACTATCCTAGTAATATAGGGACCTAACATGCCCCTCTCCTTGAAATAAGTGTTGTACTCAATGCTTGAGTAGCTTTGGGTGCTTCTGTATAAAATTATCATCCTCCCATGTAGAATCTTCAGTGGGTAAGTTATTCCACTTGATGAGATACTCTGAAATTGATCGATTCCGTAGTTGTCGAATTCTGGTTTCCGTGACCGCTTTAGGTTCCAATATGATTTTTCCTTCCTCATCAAGTTCTGGCAATGTTGTTTGAACTAGAATATTTTCACCTATAACCTTCTTTAATCATGAAACATGGAAAATTGGATGTACTCATGAAGAAGCAAGAAGCTCCAATTTGTATGCCATAGTACCAATCTTTTGCAACACCTTGTAAGGACCATAGTACTTTGGCAATAATTTATTATCCTTCTTAGCTTGCTTGAGGGACATTTGTTTGTATGGTTGTAGTCATAAAAATACCCAATCTCCTACATCAAAACTTCTCTCGCTGCGATGTTGATCTGCCTGTTGTTTCATTCGATTTTGTGCCAAATTCAGGTTATCCTTTAAGAGTTGGAGAACTTCTTGTTGATGCTCGATGTGATCTTCCACTGCTTGAACCTTCGAATTTTCCCTTAAAGATGATGTGATGGATGGTAGATGATATCCATAAAGTGCCATAAATGGGGTCATTTTTGCTGCAGTATGGAAGGAAGTGTTATACCACCATTCAACGAGAGGTAACCACTTGACCCATTGTGTTTGTTTATCATATACAAAAAAATGAAGATATCCTTCCAAACATTTATTTACTATCTCAGTTTGACCATCAGATTGAGGATGATAAGATGAGCTATGAGCTAATTGAGTACCCAAACAAGAAAATAACTCCGTCCAAAATTTTCAGTAAAAATGGGATCTCTGTCGCTCACAATAACCCTTGGGCTTCCATGTAGCTTTTGAATTCTGTCCATAAATGTAGTAGCAACTGTATTTGCTTTAAATGGATGAGATAATGCACAAAAGTGTGCATACTTGGTAAGTCTATCAACTACCACCATGATGACACTCTTTCCTTCGGACTTAGGTAAACCTGTGATAAAATCCATTGAAATCTCCTCCCAACATTGACTTGGAATGGATAAAGGTTGTAGAAGTCCTGGGGTCTTAATTGTTTCCACTTTATTCTGCTGGCAAACCAAACATTCCGGCACAAAATTTTGAATATCAGATTTAAGGCCATCCCAAAAAAATTCTTTCTTCACCCTGTGGTAAGTTTTTAAAAATTCTGAGTGTCCTCCTAAAGGAGAAGTGTGCAATTCCAAAAGAATCTTTTGTTTTAGTTGGGAATTCTTACAAATATATAAGCAATCTTTGTACCATAAGGAATCATTTTTCCAACTAAATGTATCAGATGTACTAGGATCTTGCTGCAACTTTTGAATGAGTGTCCACACTTCTTCGTCCTTCTTCCATTCATCTATTGCTTCGGTTATCCAATCTGGTTGGATAATAGAAATGGCACAAAGCAATGCTTCCACCTCTTCATTCTTTCTTGAGAGTGCATCTGCAACAACATTTAGCTTCCCTTTTTTTGTATATTATTTCAAAGTCATAACCCAACATCTTTGTGACCCATTTTTGCTGCTCTTCTGAAGATATTCTTTGTTCCAAAAAGTGTTTAAAACTATCATGATCAGTTTTTACCTTGAAGTGTCTTCCCATTAGGTAAGTTCGCCATTTCTTTAGTGCATGCAGTATTGCTAACATTTCCTTCTCATAAATAGGTTTCTGTAAATACTTTCCTTTGATTGGACGACTTTCAAAAGCAATGGGTCTTCCTTCCTGCATTAAAACTGCACCAATTCCATTTCCTGAGGCATCTCATTCCACAATAAAGGTTTTTGTGAAGTCTGGCGTAGCTAAGACCGGTGCTAGGCACATTGCCTCTTTAAGATGTTCAAAGGCCTTAGTTGCTTCAGGAGTCCATGAAAATGCATCTTTCTTCAATAATGTTGTTAGAGGTGCTACTATTCTCCCATAATTTTTAACAAACTTGCGATAATACCCTGTTAACCCGAGAAATCCTCGCAACTGCTTTATGGTTGTGGGGACTTTCCATTCCTTAATGGCTTTAATTTTGTTAGGGTCTACCTTAACACCCTCGTGAGATACAATATGACCCGGATATTCCACCTCTTGTACTCCAAAGAAACATTTGGATGTTTTTGCATATAATTGTTTCTCCTGCAATAGTTTGAGCACCCTGTCAACATGTTCAACATGATCCTTCCAAGACCTGTTGTAGATTAGTATATCATCAAAAAATACTAGCACAAATTTTCTAAGGAAGGGTTTGAAAATGGAATTCATCAACCCTTGAAATGCATAAGGTGCATTGGTAAGGCCAAAAGGCATGACCAAAAATTCATAATGACCCTCATGAGTTCGAAATGTTGTTTTTGGAATATCTTCAGTCTTCATTCTAATTTGATGATATCCTGAACGAAGATCCAACTTGGTAAAATAAATTGCTCCACGTAATTCATCCAATAATTCATCAATCACAGGAATGGGAAATTTGTCTTTAATGGTGAGCTTATTGAGCTCCCTATAATCCGGACACATTCGCCATGATCCATCCTTCTTGTGTACCAATACTACAGGAGCAGAGAAGGAACTTTGACTAGGTTGAATTATACCCGCCTCTAACATTTCTGCAATCATACGTTCAATTTCGCTCTTTTGGAAGTAAGGATATCTATAAGGTCGGATGTTTGGAGGAACACTTCCTGGAATCAAATGAATAGCATGATCATGATCACGAATAGGTGGGAGTCCTTTGGGAGTATCAAACACATTGGAATGATTGTCCAAGACTCTTTGGAGATCTGGAGAAATAGATGATTTTGATGTTGGAACTTCTAGTGAGCATAATTGTGCAATTACGCCTCAATGTTCTTTCTTCAGAAGATTTTTCATGACATTAGAGCTTATTATCCTGGCTTCCCTGTGATACCCCATAATTCGATTTCCTTTCCTTCCGAAAAAAAAATCAAGAAAAGCTCTTGAAAATTAAAAGCTATCGTCCCCAAAGATTGTAACCATTGTACTCCTAGTATGACATCAGCACCTCCCATTGGGATGGAAAGAATTGGAATATTCAATACATATTCCCCCATGGATAGCTTGATATTATGGCATTTTCTAGAGCAATTTATAGTTCCTCCATTTGCAACCATCACTTGACATTCTGGTGCTGGGTATAGGAAACAATTCAATTCCCTGGCTACCTTACAATGAATAAAATTATGGGTACTACCTGAATCAATCAACACTATTACCTTTTTCTTCTTGATATGTCCTTCTATATTGAGAGTTTGAGGAGTGGTAATTCCTGCCAATGCATTACATGATATGGTCAGACTCATTTCTTCCTCTTCTAGGGTTGGTTCCTGGTGTATATTCTCTTCTTGTTCATTTTCTTCTTCCTCTTCACAATCTATGTAAAATAATTTCTTCTCAGCACACTTATGACCTTTAGTGTATTTTCTATCACAACTGTAGCAAAGCCCTTTTGCTCTTTTTTCTTCCAATTTTTGTGGTGTCAACCTTGTAGGTTGTTGAAATCTAGGAGTAGAAACACTTCCCTCTTTATAGAAGTGAGTGGTAGGCTTCCTTGTTGCCATAATTTTACATTCAATTTTTCTTGCCAACTTGAATGCCTTCTCCAATGAATCAGGTTCCAAAACACGAACTTCATGTTGGATGTTATCCTTTAAAGTACCTATGAAGAGATCAATCCTGTGTTCCTCTGTAATATCAGTTACCCTTATATTCAATTTTTGGAAGTCCTCAATGTGCTCCCCCACTAAACCCTTTTATTTGAGATTTATCAATTAGCTAAAGAAGGTGTTACTCTTTGTATCCTCATAATGTGCTATCATTTCCTCCGTAAAAATTGACCAAGTGACAATATTTTTACAGGACCAAAGCCATCGATACAATTCAAATATATTTTTTTCTAGATGTAAAGTTGCAATGCGTACCTTTTGTGTGTTTTGCACATTATTGAGATCAAAATATTGCTCCATCTGTAGTATCCATGTTACGAGATCCTTGCCATCAAACTTCCTCATATCCATCTTTGGAATATGGTGGTTCTTCCTGCCAACATTAGAGTTTATGAAATCATGATTATCATTTATTTTGTTCTCATCATGAGTTTCCTCTACTATCTTTCCACCATTAGGAAACATTTTTTGTATGAACTTTGTCAAACCTTCCATGTCTACTTTTAGATCATTCTTCATGTTTTCCATTTTTCCATTGATCTTAGCTTCCATGCCAACTTCCATGTCATCCATCTTAGCTTCCAAACCATTCATCTTAGCTTCCATGCCTGTCTTCAAACCATCCATCTTAGTTTCCATGCCTTTCTTCACAACTTCCATTTCATTTTTTGTTGCTCTTTGCGATAGTGAAATTTGGTGCACTTGCTCATGAACTTTTGATATCTCATGTTGCATTTCTTCATCTTCATGAGTCATAGTAGAGCCTTTTGAAGGCTTAACGGGTGTTGAATTCTTTTTAGGAGGAATTTTAGAACCCAATACTGATATTTATTCTCAATAGGCCTTTGGAATCAACTAGAACTGATTTCTCAAACAAGACTTATGCAATTTGAAAAAAAAATACACACCTTTTTCTTGATTTTGAGGAGCTTGATATTGAAACTAAATTATCTCTGTGATTTTGAAGCTTAAATACCTAAAATATGGCCCTAAAGTCACCCTATGAATCTTCTTTCAAATGCCATAGGTCTGACCTGATTTGAATTCTTTAAGACATAGTTATGTCCAATCTCCCACAATGATCTAATTATGGACTGGTTCAGTAAAGAAAACTTGTATGACTTGCCACGTGTCACTTTTTCCTCCTTTGGCTCTGAAATTGATAGAAAAGAAACTACATTCTATGTGCTTGCAGCCACTTTTTACAGCATTCCAATCCGATGCTCAGAGAGAGATTTATAAAGGTTTTCCCACGATAACCTCTTTGAGATGAAATTCAGGAGCCTAAAAAAGACCTAACTTCCACAGATCATATCTCTGAAAATATTATGACCCAAGCTCTGAAATTGTGTGACGATGTTTTTCAGGATTTCAACTTCGCTCTCTAAAAATTTTAGCTTCTGAAACTTCGTAAAACAAAATTTATAGTGCAAATTTCGCGATGACCTGTTTAGGTTAAATTCAAGAGCCTACAAAAAAGCCCTAAATTCCACAGATCATATCTCCAAAAACATTGCAAACCAAGCTCTAATATTTTTCAAAGATGTTTCTTAGGATTTCGGCTTTGCACTTTCAAAATTTCAGCTTTTGAACTTTCATAGAAAAAAAGTTATAGCGAAAATTCCGCGATGACCTGTTTGGGGCAGTGAAACCCTAGAATCCAAAGCTCTGATACCAAATTTTGTGAAACCAACTCCATAAATAGAAGAAAAGAGATATCAACGCCTTAGAAATAAGCCACTTCGAGGGGCAACCTCCAATACATTACATGAATGAACAATTCTTGGATGATACAAGTTACAAAACCTCCTTTCTATATATAAGAGTCCATAGGGCCACAATGTAATCCTAGCCGACCTAACAATAATAATTTAAGGGCACAATAATAACAATATGGGGGTTACAAGGGTACAGTAATAACAATAAGGGGGTTACACTAATAACAATAAGGGACTATACTAGTAATATAGGGACCTAACATATTGTGAGCATAATTGTAAATGTTCTCGAAAGTTGGAGAACATGAGAGAATTAGGGATTGAGAGATTTGAGAAATTATTGTAGCTCTTAAATTAGGAATTAGTTCATGAGTTATGGGATTGAGAGGATCCTTAGGGATAAAAGAGAGATTTTAGGAATTGATGAAGATTTAGAAGAATTAGGGATTTGTTTAGTAAACTAAGGATCTAAACCAAAATTTGTTATAGAACCCTTTTGTATAAATTGTAAGCCTCGAAGACATGAAAATATAGAGAGATGGGATACAAGAATTAGAGATAGAGGAATAGAAAAGGAGAGGGCCATGTAAGGATTACATCTGGCCAAATCCTTACTGGAACAGGTTTTTGTTCATATCTGTTTAAATTCATTTAATAATGAAGGATTGAATTTGTTTTAACTGGTTTTGTTTCTTCTATGCGTGAATGATTTGTAATTAGGATGACTGTGAATTAAAATCCTAATCGAATGAACCTGGTGAATGGATGGTTGGTAAAGTGTGTGTTTCTATCCTCTTGAAATAATGGTATGATAGAGTTCATGACATGTGAATGAAATTAAGCATTCGATTGCAATGTCGTGTGTCTAATCTGGAGCAGCAAAGCTGGAATATGTGATTGGAGTGTTACACTTAGAGTTGCGTTTTAACGCAAAAAGTAATGATAATATAAAAGGGAAGTGGAGGAGAAATTCTGGTGATTTAATAGAATTACCAAATAATGGAACTCTAAATGTTGTAACCTCATGACGGATTTCTGAGTTTGTTTGAACGAGACTTGAAGGCATAGCAGAATCGTGGTGGAATCATGTGATTTGGTCACAACGAGAGGAACATTCTTTATCTTTGTGTTTTAATAAAAACGATGAATGGTTGATGGTTCAAGTAAATCCAAAGGCTTTAGCACTTGCCCTCTTTCATAAAGCGGAAGTAATTGGTGTTTGTTCCATATTATCCGATTGGTAATAATTTGTGTTGGCTCTAGGATTATGTGCTCTAGAACAGTGAATCGATTGTTTCAGTGGAATGTAATCAAATTCATATGGATAGGATTAGGCATTATGGAACCTAAATGAAGGTTGGAACCTCATATTTTGGTTTGAATCATGAGAGAAGATGCGTTAACATGAAATAGACCCTTGGAACCTGTTCTATTGGGAAACCCGAATTCAATTTGAAACGTGAGTCAATGGCACACAGAAATAGTGAAATGGTTTTAGAAAACAACAAAGGGTTTTCGCAAGGAACAAAAATGGTAAGTCGTATTTGTTGAGGGAGTGCGATAAAAGTCTAGAGGTGCCACGTCGCATTTGAATACCACCCATATCGCACGATAAAATTCGTGCTAATTCGATTGGTGATAAAATGCGATGACCTTCGGATTGATGGTTGCATAAAATCGACAGTGAAAAGGTGCATTGGTAATAGTGTGGGCTGGAATATTTATATGTTGACACTTTGGTTTTTAACCAAAGTCTTGAACATTAATTAATATTGCATTATGCGGGAATTGAAATAACAGTTGTATAAAGGGAAATAAATTCCGATTATGGATTTTTAAGGAAATGAAGATGCGTATTTTGAACACACACACATATATATATGCTATTCATTTCATATCACACTATGGGTAAAGGTGCAGCTACACTGCACCATATGTTGACATAAATGGGAAACATCAATCGCACATGCATATGACAAGCAGCATCATGACCATGTTGACATCAATGCCAACACTACAATGCCAAAAATATATGAAGTTGTAAAGTGTAGCATAACTATAACTATTATATATATACAACATAACTAGATATATAATTATATAATATAACATAGCATGTAGCATAATTATATAACTAGATATATAACATAGCTATAGTTATAACATGCCACACACACACACTTATAAAAGAGTTAACATAGTTTTATAACTATTTAACATAATGTGTTCTTCATAATTAACATAATATGGGTGATGCTCAACAAAAATTTTAAGAGTCGAGTTGATCTATAAACTGTAATTTTCCTTAAATTTTCCATTACTCATGTTTGTTGAATTATTTAATCTATATATCTCTCAGTTCCCACCTTTATTAAATTTATTAGTTGAGTAATGATTTTGTAACTTACACTTCCTATATGTTTATTTAACTATATAACGCAACATAACATAACTATTATATACCCTTATTAAATTTATTAGTTGAGTAATGATTTTGTAACTTACACTTCCTATATGTTTATTTAACTATATAATGCAACATAACATAACTATTATGTGTGTGTGTGTGTGTGTGTGTGTGTAAGAGTCAAGTTGATCTATAAACTGTAATTTTCCTTAAATTTTCCATTACTCATGTTTGTTGAATTATTTAATATAATGATACGTGAGAACTATATATCTCTATTAAATTTATTAGTTGAGTAATGATTTTGTAACTTACACTTCCTATATGTTTATTTAACTATATAATGCAACATAACATAACTATTATGTGTGTGTGTGTGTGTGTGTGTGTGTGTGTGTGTGTGTGTGTGTGTGTGTGTGTGTGTGTGTGAGTGAGTTTCAACAATGCATCATTGATAAATACATTAAATCAATGATGAAAAGTGAATTTAAAGTTCAAATATATAAGAATGTTGACTCTTTTCTAATCTATACCATATCGTTTCATTATGTTGTGTGTCGTACCATAAACATTGTCTTCATGTGCTTGCACCTAGTACAATTCATGCGTCAAAATCAAATATTATAAGAACGTGTCTTACGGAGCATTTGGTTGGCATGAAGTTTTATTAGTTTTGAAAATAGGTTTATTTCAATTTTTTACATATATTTACATATTTATGCTCTATGAATAAAATTCATTATTTATAAATGGGAAAAAGTGTAAGTTATATTTTCAAGATCATATTTTTTGATTGTGTTTACATGGAAATCAATACTTTGGTTCATTGATAACTATTATATATATATGTGTGTGTGTGTGTCTGTGTGTGATTTTCAACAATGCATCGTTGATAAATACATTAAATCAATGATGAAAAGTGAAATTTAAAGTTCAAATATATAAGAATTTTAACTATTTTCTAATTTGTACCATATCGTTTCATTATGTTGTGTATCGTACCAGAAACATTGTCTTCATGTGCTTGCACCTAGTACAAGTCATGCGTCAAAATCAAATATTATAAGAACTTGTCTTATGGAGCATTTGGTTGGCATGAAGTTTTATTAGTTTTGCAAATAGGTTTATTTCAATTTTTTACATATATTTACATATTTATGCTCTATGAATAAAATTCATTATTTATAAATGGGAAAAAGTGTAAGTTATATTTTCAAGATCACATTTTTCGATTGTGTTTACATGGAAATCAATACTTTGGTTCATTGATAACTATTATATATATATATATATATGCGAGTTTCAACAATGCATCGTTGATAAATACATTAAATCAATGATGAAAAGTGAAATTTAAAGTTCAAATATATAAGAATTTTAACTCTTTTCTAATTTGTACCATATCGTTTCATTATGCTGTGTATCGTACCAGAAACACTATCTTCATGTGCTTGCACCTAGTACAAGTCATGCATAAAAATCAAATATTATAAGAACTTGTCTTATGGAGCATTTGGTTGGCATGAAGTTTTATTAGTTTTGCAAATAGGTTTATTTCAATTTTTTACATATATTTACATATTTATGCTCTATGAATAAAATTCATTATTTATAAATGGGAAAAAGTGTAAGTTATATTTTCAAGATCACATTTTTCGATTGTGTTTACATGGAAATCAATACTTTAGTTGATAATTTATGAAAATAGACACTCTATTTAGTTTAGGACTTTAGCCTAGATTATTCTACTTGAGTTTATAAATGGTTTTCTTGTCAACATTCTTTCTATGTCAACATTTTTTTATGTGAGCACATGTGTGTATGTGTGTTTCAACAATGCATCATTGATACATACATTAAATACATGATGAGAAGTGCATTTAAAGTTCAAATATATAATCATTTTGAAATTTTTCTAATTTGTACCATATCATTTCATTATGTAGTGTGTCGTACGAGAAACATTGTCTTCATGTGCTTGCACCTAGTACATGTCCTGAGTCAAAATCAAACATTATAAGAACTTGTATTATGGAGCATTTGGTTGGCATGAAGTTTTATTAGTTTTGAAATTAGGTTTATTTCATTTTTTTACATATATTTACATATTTATGCTCTATGAATAAAATGCATTGTTTATAAATGGGAAAAAGTGTAAGTTAGATTTTCAAGATCACATTTTTCAATTGTATTTACATGGAACTCAATACTTTGGTTGATAATTTATCAAAATAGACACTCTATATAGTTTAAGACTTTAGCCTAGAATTTTATACTTGAGTTTATAAATGGTTTTCTTGTAAACATTTTTTTCTTGAATTAGTTTATACGTATTATATGTAATTTTTAAAGTCATCTCCCATACATCCCCCAACCGCAACTCGTCAGAGTGTGTGGGTATTTGTTATACATGGTCGAGCTAGATCATGTATCCATGCTAGAGTGTCTTTTCCACTCATAGATCCTCGCTCTGACACAAGTCGGATGTTAGAGACAGTGCTTCTATCTCTATTGATGATATTGATACAGATAGTGGACCTTATTCACCTGTTGCAGGTATACATCTTGCATTTTAAATCCTATTTAAACTTTATGTGTTTATGTCTTGAAATTGTCTTTAATTTTTAAATCATTTTCAATAAATGTGTTTGATTTTAATGTATATGCTATTATGGTTCTATTTTTATATATATATATATATATATGTATATATATATATACACATATATATATGTATGTATGTATGTATGTATGTGATTTCCAGACCCTCAGAAGGGTGAAGATGAGGATCAAAGTGGAGTGTTGATCCCTCTGTGGAACGACGCTATAGTTAGCATCACAATTGAGGATGTTATATCCTAGTAGACATGGATCACATGAGAGTTGGATAACATATCTTCTAGTTCACCTACTATACGTAGTTTGTCTAGGCTGATGTTGGATAGTAGCAACAAGTTGATCGATACATACTAAAGGGAGGGCCCAAAAATCCACCTCCTATATTCCATAAATAGATAGGAGGCTAGAGGTTAGAGGCCCACATAATTGGAAGGCAATGAGAGACTCCACCGAGAACATTGATATTTGTGGGGATTTGTTTGACATCCCTCTGGAATTTCGTGCTAAACATGTTATTACTATTCCGCTAAAATATTTTAAGAATGTTGATGTGACCCCTTTTGTCTATGATCAATTGATTGGAGCTTAGGGTCAGTTCCCCCAACGTGACCAGCTCCCCATTTACTTTGCAAAGAATATTTATCTAGAGTTTTTGCTACATATGAATTTAGATTACACTCGCACTGGATCTAAGTTTTAGGGACTTAGTTTGGGACATAGTTATGAATGTGTCGGGGCTCATAGGGACCCTGCGCATGTAGCACAACCTCTGAAATTGTTTCCACAACCATATCAAAGTGTGGTATTTTCGATAGAGCTAGAGCAGTCATTGCATCTTAGAAATGAGACTAGGAATACCATTGTAGATAGAATGTGGAGGACATTGGCCATTGCACATGTCACATTGCGTGGAGAGATGAGCATACCACCTTCGTTGCCATGTGGCCCACCAGTTGCATTGCATGAAGATTCATATATATAGATTCCAGGGCATGACCAACGTTTGTCATATGCACGTACATGTCATGATACCATCCATGACAACTAGAGGGTGCATGGCCCACGTGACATAGACCAAGTACATATATATTAAACTTTTTACTCTTATCATCAAATTTATATTATTAATTAAAATAATTGTGTATCAAATTTCATTTATATTAATAATTTCATGATAACATGCATGAACAACCCAGCTACACAGATGAGTTTTTGAGGTCATCTGAGGGGGAAGTTGACCAACCATGGCAACATCCTCTAGTGCATGTTTCCATGGCTCAGTATCCTGCACCTCCACCTCCACCTCCACCTCATTACACTCATGGACTAACAGTTGCGGTGAATTTTTTTATTCTTGATATTTCAACATTTTATTTTTTTAAGTTACATGTATGCATGCTAATTAATTCGTAGACTAATTATAATGTGTTTTTTTCATTGTGTACATAGTCCAAGATGCAAAGGGGTTTTGATGATGCAGTTATTTGGACACATGAGCGGTATGTTGGGTATGGAGGCATTGAACCACAGGTAGGGGAAAACCAAACCCATATTGATCAGACCCCCATCCCACCTAACTTCCATTTTCACTCGACTGAGTCACGGGTAGGGGACTATTTAAATCTACATTTAAAAAGAATTTATTTCCATATTGTTTATATTTGTACCAAAAAAAATTAATTAATTTTAATTTTAATGTGTATTGCAGTACCAAATTATGGATGCTCACTCTGCATAGTATAACACACATAAGAGTTCTAAAAGTGATACTTTCTACAGTGGATCATAGATAGTTTGTATATATTCAGACCCATTTCATAGGGAATATTCACATGTAATATATAGACTTTGTATATTTTCATACATGGACAGTTTATGGATGCATGAACATTATTTCAAATTATGGATGCTTATTATTTCAGTTTGTGGATGGTCGTGTGTATAATGTAATTTGTATATATTTTCATATGGATAGTTTATTATCATACATAGCTAACAAGATTAAAAAAAATGACTTCTCAAGAAATAAACTAAGAAAATATGCACAATCTTAGACTATGATGAAATTCATTTTGATACTTAAAATTAACTCAAATATATGTTCATGGTTCAATTAAAATATACACAAATATTATTGAAATACATTTTAAATTCAATTTTAAAAAATGTCTTCAACTAGTAATGTTCAACGAATAACTAGTTTTATTAAATTTTATTTCTTTTGAGATCATCTACAACAACTTAGTCATAACACATGATATAATTCATATGTATTGGAATTTTATATATGAAAAAAAAAAATTTAATGATATGTTTTTAGATAATTTTATATAATTTTAACTCTCCTAGTTTTAGTTGGCTATCAAATGCTTAAATCAATTTCTTAACTTAAGACATTCAATTAAGAACATTCAAGAAGTAAAATTTTACAAAATAACAATTTTGAATTCTAGTTTCATAGAATAAGGAAATAAGTATAATCTTACTATGATGCAAGTCACTTTAATACTTACAATGAACTAAAATATATCATGTACATCAATTTAATATTGAATTTTTAGAAAGTGTATTTTAGTGTAGTCAATGTATGTCAATTTAAACAATTAATGTTATGTTTCTATAATTTTATGCACTTTCCTAAACTTACTTCAAGTATTTCAATCAATTTTTTATCTGAAGACCTTCAATTAAGAACATTCAAGAAGTAAAATTTTACAAAATAGAAATTTTAGTTGTCATATTTTCTTGTAGAAAGTATTTTTAATGCAATCAATGTATGTTAAATTACAATGATTATAATTTAGATGTCAAGATGTAAACTATTGATAAGTTTTATTCGATTTTATTTCTTTTTAGGTTATCTAAAAGAGCTTTATATATATATATATATATATATATATATATTGTTGAACTTCTTGCATTCCAATATGAATCATGTGTGTAACTATTTCCATGTTTTATATCAAACTGACACATGACATATTTATTATTAATAACATAAAAATATTTGAATGTTGTTCATAACCTGGATTATTGAATTTCCATTTTAAGTAAAATGGACCATATCAACTTGGTTGTTACATATTGAAATGGATTTTCTAGAAACCAAATATGTATGACATGTATATAGATCTATAAAATTTCTTTCACGTTCAACATGAATATTATACACATGACATTTAAAAAGTTTAAGATGAAAAATTTTAATTAAATCTAAATCTAAATCCCTATTGATTCTAAAGCCCCTCCTTGAAATTTGGTGTACTTTAGAAACTTAAGCACCTAAAGGAAAATAAATCTTATATAGCATATATGTATACCATTATCAATACATCCTAGGTAACATTTCTCTATACAAAATTAAAAAATTATAAGAGTATGCAATTGTCACATTTATATATTACAAAAATCATACATTTGAGATCTCTTATAATAGATTCGATTACACTTGACTATTGTACACTCAGCTTCATGGCTTGCCATTTGCAAAATCTACTCATATGGAAAATGGCTCATAGTAATGCAAGTCTCCATGATACATTCATGGTCTAATTCTGTTATCTTCCATATCCTTGGTTCACCTTTCTTTGTTTTGATTTATATGAGATTGACTTGTGATGATATGACTGTCACCAATTTTCTATGTGAATTTTCCATATTCATATAGTCTCACCAACCTACTTTTCACTTGTGTGCATTGCATCAAATAGTATGCCATGTTCTCTTTGTTTCCTATAGGGGCAATGGCAGCAAAAATATCGCCTACAACCAAAATACAAAATATGTATTAGTTAAATACGTTCAAGATTTAAATTTATAGATGAAATTGTTAATGACAGATGAGCCACATACCTTCCCTTACAAGGTTAGAGACTCGATCATGATCAAGTGAAATCATGGTCTCGTTATTGTGCATTTCTTGCCACGTCAGAATTGGATGAGGTCTCTTTGGATTAATAAGGACATATTTCCATCCTTTCATGTGTTCGTGCTTTTCACAGTGATCAAGTCTACATCCATCAACACCAATGGAAAACTGACAAAAACATGTGAGTTTTCTTGTCTCAATGCAAAATATTTCCCCCATGTCTTTGCTCCACACTAAGTGTAATTCTCTTGCTTCTTATACAGTATTACAATACCAAGGATTAGATCTATTCACATCGCTAAGTTCAATATTCCAGAAGAACCTACACACGGGCCTTGTAGATTCATGGCTTTCATGTCCTAAATGGGATCTGCACTAGTTGACCACCTCTAGTAATTATTTGAGTCGATCTACATCATGAACCATTTGGTAAATCCTAAGTGATCACTTCACACAATCACATGCACCATCATGCTCACCCTTTCCATGTCATGTTTTAAAGTAGATCCAAGTATGCTGATTTTTGTCTTCTTGTGTAGTCATCTCAACCAATAAAAAGTGTGTGATTACTTAAACTACCCTACACAACCATCTGACTACATCCAATTCTTCCTGAATGATATGCCATTTTTTTTAATGATTTATAAATTAGTTCATACCAATGTTACACGAACAATGTGTCATGCTCACGATCATCACTGATGTAAAAGTGATACTCCTTAATCACATCATGTGACTCGGCAATGCTATCCCTACCATTAATTTTCAATTGAGCATGTTTTTATAGAACATGTACTAATATGGAAACTTGGTCTTATTGTTAATACTCACTTTGCATCTATGTCTGAGGATAAAATGTGTAATTCTCAGCAAATTCCACCACTGATAAGATTGTGCCTAGCTGGAATACTTCGTGAGAATTCTTAAATTTAGATGCTTTCCACTTGGACATGTGCTGGAATAGATCTGGTTTTGAAACACCCCCATGAATTGTGAAATAGGAATCTCATCCTCAACATATTTGATCCTCTTAGGTGCCAGATTTTAAGAAGATGGATGATTTCCCATGACATACTCATAATGCTTCCATGTGACGGTGACATCTAACATCCCAGAATGGTTTGGATCAATAATAAAATTCCTATGGAGCAGTGCCAAATCACCACATTTAGTGCATCTTCTCCCACATATACATATTTTCTTGTAATAAAACTCTATAGGTCCCTTTTGCACAATATTGATGAAACAAAATCTCAGACTATAGGAGGAGGGTCATCGTGACAATTCTTCTTGTAAAATTCTTGGAAAGTGTCATACTAAATATGAAATTCAACATGATATCGTCAACAACATGTGTCATGG